>OX333073.1:50712658-51265007 GCA_946863875.1 Alloplasta piceator
ACCCATACATACACATCTCGCTTTATTTTTATTAGTTTTGTTCACTGTTGGGGAAGTCGCGGACTCGAATATCAATGACACTGATGTATATATACACCGATGATCCACATTGATTCGGTGGTTTCTTGGCAATGTGAATGCGAAGAAACTTATTCCGTTCTATCGTCGATGTTCAAGATTTAAGTGAAGAATCACGAATTCATCGGAGCGATGCTCCATGACCAAGATAATCCCGCTAGACGGTCATTCCCACGCTCGTAATTGACTTACTCGGGGAGTTTAGCTCGCCCCTATTGACGAACTTTGGCTTTCTTTTTGTTTTATTCGCACAGATAACTCGATTAGCGATAGAACGAAGGATACGTCAGCGATTCACGAATCTCCCGCACGGAAAAAACGAGTTGGTTGTGGCGAGGGTTGAGAAATTTGTAATGTGAAAGTAATGCATTATTCATTACTTTTAGAATGTGTAATGGAAAAAAATTCCATTACCCATTACAATGTAGTGTGTAATGGAAAAAATTTGCATTACCCATTAAAGTGTAGTGTGTAGTGGAAAAAATTTGCATTACCCATTACAATGTAGTGTGTAATGGAAAAAATTTGCATTGCCCATTAAAATGTAGTGTGTAATGGAAAACATTTTCATTACCCATTACAATGTAGTGTGTAATAGAAAAAAAAATTTAATTACTCATTATAATGTAGTGTGTAAAGGAAGAAAATTTCATGACCCATTACAATGTAGTATGTAATGGAAAAAAATTGCATTACCCATTAAAATGTAGTGTTTAATGGAAAAAAATTTAATTACCCATTACAATGTAGTGTCTAATGGAAAACATTTTCATTACCCATTACAATGTGGTGTGTAATAGGAAAAAATTTGCATTACTCATTACAATGTAATGTGTAATAGAAGAAAATTTCATAACCCATTACAATGTAGTGTGTAATGGAAAAAAAATCCATTACCCATTGCAATGTGTGTAAAGGACAAAACTTTGATTGCAATTTTGGGAATGAAAAAATATAGATGAATAAATTATTGCAATTTTGCATTACAATTTAATGACTTAGGTACCTTAAATTCTAAAAAGCATCTATATGCATACAAAAAGTTAAACGTTGAACTGCACTTCTAAATATACTTTTTTTCAGCGTTTGCTTTGGCCTCGACTTTGGCCAATATCCTTTGCTCAAAGTGATTTTCTGTGAACCTATTGAATTTAGGAGCGTTCATCATCGTTGCGTAGCTGAAAAGCCGTTCCATCGGGGCAAACGATGGCAGTGACGTATTATATTTCAAAAAAGTTTTATTATAAAAGAAAATTATAAAAGTGTCAATTATAGAGTATAGGAAAGAATACGAATAAAAGTGTGGGGCACTAAGCATTACATTTTTCTTGCCGTTTTAAATGATTACGCGACCACTTAATTACTAGATTTGGCTTATTTTATCCCAGGCCAAAAAACTACTACGATATAATAAAAAATGTCTAAAATTTCCATTACACATTAAATTGTAATGAACAAGCAAAATTTTGTCGATTACACACTACATTGTAATGGGTAATGAAATTTTTTTCATTACACACTACATTGTAATGAGTAATGGATTTTTTTTCCATTACATACTACATTGTAATGGGTAATGGAATTTTTTTCCATTACATACTACATTGTAATGAGTAATGGGATTTTTTTCCATTACATACTACATTGTAATGGGTAATGGAAATTTTTTCCATTATACACTACATTGTAATGAGTAATGATATTTTTTTCCATTACACACTACATTGTAATGAGTAATGGAAATTTTTTCCATTACACACTACATTGTAATGAGTAATGGAAATTTGTTCCATTATACACTACATTGTAATGGGCAATGGAATTTTTTTCCACTACACATTACATTGTAATGGGTAATGAAAATGGCGATGCATTGCACAAAAGTAATGCATTACTTGCAACCCTGATTGTGGCAACTAACTGGCTTGCAAGATATGCTCTTAGTAATTAGTTGGTTGGGGAAGCCATTTTCGTGGTTATCCCAACCAACTTTTCATTGGTTGGGTGTTTGGCAACCAATAAAATAGTTGCGATAACGACGCAAATGGTTGACCCAACCAACTAATTACCAAGAGCATGTCTTACAAACCATTTAGTCGACTCAACCAACTAGGGATGTGCGATTGTTTTCGATCAATCGAAAGTACCGATTATTTATTCGGAATAATCGATTACATTTCGTCGATTTTTTTTCCGTCGATTAATCGATTGTCGATTTTGTTACGGCAATATCGACAAAAAAATTTCCATTTTTTTCCTCTCGAATTTTTAATTTTTTTACGTCTGAGGAGCGTTTAGGACTAGGTTCGTGGACGCGACCATGGTGTATTAGTAACAACCATGCAAGAGTAGGCTCTTCGGCCTTGATATGCGCTGTTTTAACGATAATCTCGACTATCGGTAAGGTAGGAAATATCCGAAATGACGGCAAAAAGATCTGTTTTGCCGACAATCTCGACTGTCGGTAAGTCTGTTTTACCGACAACCGATTAATCGATTCATCGATTGTTTCCACTCAATAATCGATTTTCGAAAACGATTTTTTTTGTCAAAAATCGATTATCGGATAATCGATTATGTTTTGACAATCGCACATCCCTACAACCAACGCCCCTTTTCCATGCGATCGACGTGGTTTCAATCCTTGTCATAGAATTTGACGAACCATGGAAATCATTTCTTTCACGATAAACAATAAAAGCCTATAACGAATTCCGTGAGAATCCGCGTGAAAATTTTCTCATTCAATGTTGTACACTTCACGGTGTCTTTCGGCGTAAATCCAATAACAAATAATGACGCGGTCTTCCTTTTTTTCCTCTTATTCTTCTTCTTCTTCTTCGTTCAATTCTTTACGGCGGTTGTGAATCAAGCGTCCATTCGCGCTGTTCGGGATGACTTGGTCATTGCTCGCCGTTTCGGTCAGTAATTTACCGCACATTTTACCGTTGCAGCATCTCAGCTCTTTCTCACAATCCGTAAATAGTGGCTATAATACTCTCCCTGTACTTGGACTAGGATTCTTGAGCTACCGGGCAACCATTTACTGGCTGATGATGATGATCATCATCATCATCGTGATCGTAGACCATGTGCTTTGGCTGCGAAGCGAAACGGCAAGAGGCACATTGCCAAGACTGCGGAAAAATGAGGAGGAGGGCTGAAGAGGGAGGGAGAGAAAGAGCGATAAAAAAAAGTGTAGGATGGGATCGACGATGATCCAGAAACAGGCGGAACAAGAGAGAGACCCCCACGGAGTCGTGAGAACTAGATGATCCCATTGTTTGCACACATCATTTTAATCCTCAATTTCATAAAACGCATCGAAGAATCTTCCGAGAAAATTCCATCGTAAATTCCATACATTACGGCGGTGACGCATTCTGTAACGGAGCTGGGCTTTGCCCACTTACGGTACAAAGTACCGTAAGTACTTGATACTACGTACTTATAACTTGAATTACTTAAGATTTAGTCCCGAATTTTAAGTTCTCGAGATCTATCATAAGACCGAACTTAAGTTCCGATTTAAGATGGATCTTAAGTTTGAACTCAAGTATCGTTGTAAGTACATATTCAAGTTCAAACTTTAGTGCGAACTTCAGGTAGATCTGAGGTACAAACTGAAATTTGGTTTGAAGTTTGATCTCAAAATCCATCTTGAGCTTGAACTTAAGTTTCATCAAACTTCTTTCATCGCCTCCCTCGACCGTGTTCTTCGAAATTGGTTGTAAAAATAATTAAGTTCAAGATGAATCTTAAGTTTAAGTTCAAGATGAATCTTAAGTTTAAGTTCAAGATGAATCTTAAGCGCAAACTTCAAACTAAATTTAAGTTTGAAATTAAGATCGATCTGAAGTTTGCACTAAAGTATCAATGATACTTAAGTTCAAACTTAAGATTCATCTTAAATGTGCACTTAAGTTCGATCTCAAGTTCCAACTTGAATTCAATGGAAAGTTTGATCTTAAGATCGGTCTTGAAATAGATCTTAAGAACTTAAAATTCGGGTCTTAGAGTACTTGAAAAATCAAATACCAAGTAACAAGTACTTTTCAAGTTTTCAGGTATATCTCGTAAGTTCTAGTACTTACATTTGATTTCTTATTGTCATTTGATTTTTATTCGAGTACTTTTTGTATCAAAACATATTTTCACTTTGTGCAATATACACTGAGATTAGGCAGCCTAATCTCCCTAATTTAGGCGGATTGGAACAGAGATATTTGAACAAAAAATTAAAAATAATTCAAAAATACCATTGACGATTGTATTTACGATTTATTTGGATGTAGGTTTGAAAAAGAAGAAATAAAGAATATAATACATGTATTGTCAAAACTACACCAACTTCGTGTTCGGCTTCAAAAAACTGTCGTAGGCGACAGTTGAGGGACAAGTATGTCCATGCGTGACGAAATATCATTTTCAATTACATATTCAAAGGCTTTGTACATGCAACCATCAGCAAGGTACATTCAAAAGTACTTGATACTTGTAATTGAAAAAGTACTCGAAGTACAGAAAAGTATTTGAACTTTCAAGTACAGTACTTAAAGTACAAGCCAAGTACTTGAAAATTCAAGTACAATACTCGAAGTATTATTTTTTAGTACTTGAAAACTCTAAGTACAGTACTTGAAGTACTTTCCAAGTACTTGAAGTACTTCCCAAGTATATGAAGTACTTTCCAAGTACATGAAGTACTTTCCAAGTACATGAAGTACTTCCCAAGTACATGAAGTACTTTCCAAGTATATGAAGTACTTTCCAAGTACATGAAGTACTTTCCAAGTACATGAAGTACTTTCCAAGTACATGAAGTACTTTCCAAGTACTCGAAGTACTTTCCAAGCACTTAAATCACTTTCCAAGCACTTGAAGTACTTTCCAAGCACTTGGAAAGTACTTTCTAATTACATCAAGTACGTCGCAAGTATCGGGTAGTCAAGTATTGCTCTGTTCTGTAATATACATTTGAGTACAACAATACAAAGCGACGAGAGAATCATTGATAGAAAGTGGCCGACCAAAAGCAATCTCGAGTAATTCAATAAAGACGTGATCACGCCCCCTTTGAACCCTATCAATTACGAGCTTTAATCGAACACTTCATCGACATCCACGGGCTTATATACTTGGCTCTTAGCTAAGTTCCTCCTCGAGAAACTCCGACGCTCTTACACGAAGTTTGGATTAATTTCACTCCACTTAGTTGTCTTCCAAGACAAATCAGACTAACCAATGTGAATCCTGTTAAATTAAAAAAAAAACACTATATCGGATATCCTGATCGATGGATTTCTAAGAATAACCAATTCGTAAGCGAGGTCAACAATATTGTCAATAATCTAAAAATGTCTTCCTTGAAAAGTTCTTCCACTATCTTCTTCATGGTTCGATGACTTTAAATCTTGGGATTTTCTTACCGCAACGCGAAATAAAAAATAAATAAACAAAGCGCGAAGGAAGACCATGGGCAGACGGCGAATGGGTTACACACAAGATTCTCATATTGTTTTTCTGGACGAGACGGATTTACTGATGGGAATCGAAAGAATCAACAGTACATACGAACCTGAAGAGGAAGATCCTTTTTCAAACGTTCTTTTGTTCTTTCGGTTCTTTCCCCGATATGTCCTCCTTAATGTATATATACATATATATATATGTATATATATATATATATATGGTTTGTGTGTGCGTGCTCTTTTGCTCGGATCTCTTGCTTTCTTCTTTCCCGGTCGTTGTGTTTCTCGATGGAAAGAAAAACCCAATCTCCGTGGGCTTTTTGCGTCTGACGAGAAAAAGAGAGTTAAACGCCTCGAGCGAAGATACGGAATAAAATCCGCAAAGCTTGGGGCAAGCATCAGACCAGACGGAGGAAGAGAGATTCCTCCTCTCACTTCGCAAGCACACGGTTTTTTTTGCGTTAACTCTCTCGCAGCTTCGTCGGCAGGAGATACAGACCGAGAGCGAGTAAGAGAATCGGCAGAGGTCCTGCGAGCAGGAACCAGGATGGTGCTGAGTAAGGATCTCTCTTGCTCTCTTGTGGGAGCTTCTTCCCTCGTCTCTTGGTGGAAACTAGGACTTTTTTTCCTCTAGCCTGTTCTGTCTCAATATATATATACACACTTTTTTCTATACCCTACCACCCTCTCTCTCTATCTCTAGCTCTTCATACCTTGCATCCAACAGGATGTGTTTCCAGCCTTCCTCCAGGCTACGTGGCCGCAGGATCAAACGTCTGTCAAAGCCAGCAGGATTTTCATTAAATACTCTTGTCAAGAAACAATGGGAGAGAGAGAGAGAGAGAGGGATGATAAATCGTATTTTCTGTTCCTTCACGAATATTAACTTCCCAAACTGTAAACGTAATGGATACGTCTCATAAATATTAAACATTCTCAAATTGTGAGAGAACGAAATAGCGGTTGTGCCGCATCCTTGCTTGAATACAATAAAATTCGAAAGATATACGCTAACAGAAATTCGAATGCAAAGGATATTTTTTTTCCTTGCATAATACACGGAAAAAAATGAACATTAAAAAATACAGGGGTTAAACAGTTTGCATTGGACTCGAGTAATTGCACAGCGATATTTAATGAAATACACTGCGACCTCGATTCTCGGGACCTCGATCTTTGCAATTGTAGTGGGAGAAGCGCCCAGCCAATCGCGTCAGGCCGCCGTCAGCCACCAGCGGCGCAGAGACGGTTCTGTGCAATGTGCGCAACCCCACTTCTTGCAAGAGGCGGTCCCGCACGATCCCGAGGATCAAGGTCGCAGTGTGCACTGCTCAAAATGCAGTGAGCTCAAAGTAACTTATTACAGTTTCTACATTGTCGTCTTTGGACTCAAGCCACCCTACTGTTTCTTTGACTGGAACGCATAATCCAAAATACAATGTCAGTACAAATTTTTCACTGGAAACACTGATTTATTCACGTACCAAATTGTAATTAAGCCAGTCTGTACTGTTTAAAAAAAAATGACTTATTTTGTTTTCAAAGAACATTGATAAATCGTCAGATTATCCCTAAAGATCCTGTCCAAATATGAGCCCTTAAGATTAATATTTAGAGGCGGCGCTTTTCAATTTTCTTTTTCCATTTAAAAAACATGGCAAAAAAATTTTCTGAACTTTGGAACTTTATAAATAAAAAACGAATCACTGTACAGTAATAAGAAACATAGATTTTTGTAGGAAATTGAACGCTCTATAAAAAAGGTCTGAATGAAGATTTGCGTGAAGCGAACCGTTTCAGAGTAATCAAGCCTTAACCATTGAACTGTTTAAAATCATGATGTTATTTACTTATAAACGCGTCAAAATCGACTCATATCACTTAAATACCCAATCTTGTCATCTTTAAAACAAATATTTGCAAATTTTCAATAGAATGTTGATCAAAAAATTTTATTAATCAACGATGAATGACTAATTCTATTGTTCATTAATAAAAAATAGGGGTATATCACGAACACATGATGAAATTTCATTCCAAATTTTATATATTATGAATCAATAATTTATTTTAATTCTTTATGAACGTTTTGAATGAATCATATAACCCTGAGTTAAATAATATAAAACTTATTATTACTTAATGAATTAAAGAAAAAAAACTTTTCTTCGTTATAATTCATTCTCCAAAAAACTCAACAAATTTATAAAGAATTAAAATAAATTATTGATTGAAAATGAATTATTGATAATATATAAAATTTATGATGAAATTCCATCATATAGATGAGGCGTTCTCCGTCAATTCCGCCACTTTTTTTTTCGACCCTCTCAGATCCGCCCCATAACTTGTCACAGTTTAGTCCCACTTGAAAGTAGTCTCTGTGATTTTTTTCAGATTTTCTAAGCGGCGAATTAACGAGTTATATTTTAAGGAATTAAGCAGCATATATTTTTTCGAATCCATATAGCTCAAAACGGAGAGGATGTACAAACAAAATATTCCTACAAAAAAAATATGTTTTTCCATCAACTATTGAATCCAATATGTGTTATATTTTTTATTGCACTCCATGCGTAAAGTGACCACTTCTCGCACGCGCAGCGAAGCGAAGCGTGCGAGAAGCGGGCACTTTACGCACTCGCTCCGTGCAAATTTTGTACGATACTCGTGCGAGAAAAAGTTTCATCGCACTCGTGCGAGAAAAAGTTTCATCGCACTCGTGCGAGAAAAAGTTTCATCGCACTCGTATCGTAATGTACTATATTCGTGTTGCAAAGAATATTTTCTGCAAAAAAAAAATAAAAATCAACTTTTTTCGCTCGGTCGGCCACCTTCAACTTTGTTGTGAATTTTATACAATCTCTAACAGTATTAGTGGGACGTACAGAAAAATCCAGAATACGGCAACTGATTTTTTGCGGGGTTAAAAAAATGTTATTCACATAAATTTTTGCAATTTTGTCTATTTTGTCGCGTTCATAAGTAAATAACGTCATGATTTTAAACAGTTCAGTGGTTAAAGCTTGATAACTCCGAAGTGTTTCGCGTCACGCAAATCTTCATTCAGACCTTTTTTATAGAGCGTTCAATTTCCTACAAAATCCTATATTTCTCATTACCGTACAGTTATTCGTTTTTGAGTAATAAAATTCCAAAGTTCAGAATTTTTTTTTCCTATGTTATTTAAATGGAAAAAGAAAATTGAAAAGCGCCACCTCTAAATATTAATATTAAGGGCTCATATTTGGACAGGGTCTTTGGGGATACTCTGACGATTTATCAATGTTCTTTGAATTTTTTTTTTTTTCAACAGTCTAGTGTATAAATAGTGTAAAATAAATTTGTCCCTATTTCCATCGCAGCGTCGCGTATATCTTCATTCCATTGCGAATAAAGAGCACCTGATATCGCAGTATCATATACCCTTGTATATTATGCACAATTTGGCCCGCAGAATAATATTATCGCGCGGTTAAACTCGCATTTCAACAACTTTACTCCAAAGCGGACGGTAAAGATTTATCCTCCGCGTGTTCGCTTTCACCCTGGAAAACTGTGCAAGGTCGCGCCTCACCAAGACCTCTTTTGCCTACCACCCACGGCCTTCTCTCTTTTCTCGTTCTCCAATAAAATTTACCTAACAACGTTAATGAAAACTTCGTTTAAACTTTAGAGTTAACTCGGACGAAAAAAGTAGCCGTACCGTGTCTCTTCCCCGCTCCACTGGATATATTTTATTCTCCATTAAGCAGCTCTATTACTCCAACAAAAGAGAATATAACGGGACATCCGTGGACTATAATCTCAACGCGAGTGGGCGCCCGTTCACTTTCCATGATATTTAAACTCGGCTTATTCGTACTTGAGGAAAAGGCATTAAACATATCACAGTAAATGTGGAAGAATAAAATTCTTCTCTGCATAGACATCAAATTAATTGTTTTAACTACTCGACATCAGCGACATTGTTCCGCTGATGAATTATATTGTATGAAACTAAAAGGCACATTTACAGCTCTACCATTCATTACTTTGCCGGAAGTACACTTCTACCGCGATAAAACACGACAGTAATATCCTGACCTAACAAATCCAGGGTAAAACATCTCTGCCTGATAGAAGCGGTTGTTAGATGGTATATTTTTTATAAAAAATGTTATCGCTGGGGTGCAAACGACCCCAGTGTGTGGAGTAAGGGTTAAGAGAAGGCTAAATACCATTTTTATTCAATCCCTACATTATCGACGTATCATCGTCGTTCAGTCTTTCTCCGACAACCGTGGATGAAAATTAATTACATTTTGACAATTAAGAGGGGGATAAATTAATTAACAATTAATTGTCAATTGAGAGGCTAAAATGCGTTACAGCTAATGCCAACGAACTCATTCGAGCTCCCTAAATATTATAGGTTACTGGTCGGAATCCATGGTGCTGCCCTCACTCGCACGTCTGTGAACTACATTTCGCCATTTCGTTTTTCAATAAAACTACAATTTTTCGATATTTATCTCTTGATGCGCCATTCAAACTTACGGCGGCGTGTCATTTTGATAAAATAATGTCGAAAAAGTCTCGATATTTGTATCGTGGCGTTCTTCATGGAGCCTCACTCTTGGTTTTACCCGAAATGCAGTAAAAGTTTAATAATTTAAGTTTTTCAATTACAGTTTCTTGGTGGTAAGTGAATCTGTAATTTTTTTTTTTGTTTTTCGAAAAAATTTTAGTGAGACTCCATTCCTGCCATTGTTCTGATGATGTTGTTAAAATTTTATTCAATTCCATCCATTTGTATAAGAGCAAGTTTGGATGGCAATTTCGAGGTGTCAGTGTCGGTATTTAGCCGCCTCTTAAGCTAGTGTTTTGTTGTGGCAGAGATGTATTTTTGGTAGAGAAATAAGTGTATACTAATAATAATAATAATAATAATAATAATAATAATAATAATAATAATAATAACAAAAAGTAAGAAAAAATGGTATATCAAGTAGTGGAACTCTAAACGTGCCAACTAAAATACATTTAAACAAACGACAATTTTTTACGAGTTTGTATTTTTTTTTTGTTTATTTGTAATATTATATCGCGCATGTCGTTGCGACACGTGGAGAATTATATCTGCGGTTTGAATTTTTTCCAATAACGTCGCAATTTCACTTTGAAAACCGTAACGCAATTACCGTCCGCGTTTACGTTTATACGGTTATCACGTATTCTGCACCATGTATTATCCTTGTTTCGGATTGAATATACAGTGAGCGTGCGGTTGAGACAAGACCTGTGATATAGAGATTCGAGTTTGCTCATCACGTGTGTCTGTGTTTATGGAGAGTGCATATATATATATATATATATATATATATATATATATATATATGTATATAATCCGACGAGCACTGAGAAATGCAAAATGCAGAGACATTATATTTCCCTTCCGCGATATTACACAACTTGTATCTCTAAATATATAACGATCCAACATTCCCTCTCATCAGATTTCACGAAAGCTTCGCCGGAAATATAACGTTAACGACATTTTTTTCACTCCACCAAGCGGAAATACGAAGGAAGAGAGCTAACATAAATATATGAAAAAACCAGACGAGGAGAAAGATTCGTGTCCCTTCTTGCAGAGGAAGAATTTCGAAAAACAGGGTCAACGAATAGAACGAACGAAAAAAGGCGATCTCATTGAATATTTAACTCGAGCAGTAGACAAATCCGGGATTCTTGAATTTTTCATTTGACTATATTCGCTGCTTGGTCTCGTAAAACGAGAGCTGGGCGGTACTTGAAGTACCCGGTACTTGCGACGTACTTGAAGTACTGGGAAAGTACTTCAGTACTTAATGCTTGAAAGTACTTCAAGTATTGTACTTAAATTTGCAACTACTTGAAAAGTTCTTCGAGTACTGTACTTATAAATTTCAAATACTTTTCAGTACTTCAAGTACAAGTACTTTTGAATGTGTCTTGCTGATGGTTGCATGTACAAAGCCTCTGAATATGACGAACGCGAAGTTGGAGTAATTTTAACAATCCATGTATTACATTATTTATTTCTTCTTTTTCGAACCTGTATCAAAATAAATCGTAAGTACAATCGCCAATGCTATTTTTGAATTATTTTAAATTCTTTGTTTGAATACTTCTGTTCCAATCTGCCTAGGCCCAATTTCAGTGTTTTGTAGAAGATGGAAATATATTTTGACAATATGGTTTGATACAAAAAGTACTCGAATAAAAATCAAATGAGAATAAGAAATCAAATGTGAGTACCAGAACTTACGAGATATACCCGAGAATTTGAAAAGTACTTGTTACTTGATTTTTCAAGTACTTATACTTCAAATACTTTACATCTTAAGTACTTCAATTAGGCAGATTGGGCAGGTCAGTGTATTGCACAAGGTGAAAATATGTTTTGATACAAAAAGTACTCAGATAAAGATCAAATGAGAATAAGAAATCAAATGTACGTACTGAAACTTACGAGATATACCTGAAAACTTGAAAAGTACTTGATACTTGGTACTTGATTTTTCAAGTACTCGTACTTCGAGTACACTGCTCGTCATTAATGTCTGCAAATCTTTGAAAGAAAGAATCGTCGAAAGAATCACGGATAGGATCCGGAGCAAGATTCTTTCAAAGATTCTTCCCAAGTTTCTAAGATTCTTTTCAAGACTCTCTTCAAGATTCCTCAGAAGAATCTGTCAAAGATATGCAGGCATTAATGTCCAGCAGTGTACTTTGAATCTTGAGTACTTCAAGTAACAAGTACGTAGTACTTCAAGTACCATCGGTATTTGATACTTCAAGTACTCAAGATCTTAAGTACTTCAAGTAACAAGTACGTACTACTTCAAGTGACAAGTACGTAGTACTTCAAGTGACAAGTACGTAGTACTTCAAGTAACAAGTACTTAGTACTTCAAGTAACAAGTACGTAGTACTTCAAGCAACAATTACGTAGTACTTCAAGTGACAAGTACGTAGTACTTCAAGTGACAAGTACGTAGTACTTCAAGTAACAAGTACTTAGTACTTCAAGTAACAAGTACGTAGTACTTCAAGCAACAATTACGTAGTACTTCAAGTAACAAGTACGTAGTAATGCAAGTAACAAGTACGTAGTACTTCAAGTAACAAGTTTGTAGTACTTCAAGTAACAAGTACGTAGTACTTCAAGTAACAAGTACGTAGTACTTCAAGTAACAAGTACGTAGTACTTCAAGTAACAAGTACGTAGTACTTCGAGTAAAAAGCACGCAGTACTTCAAGTAACAAGCACGCAGTACTTCAAGTAACAAGCACGCATTACTTCAAGTAACGAGTACGTAGTACTTCAAGCAACAAGTACGTAGTACTTCAAGCAACACGTACGTAGTACTTCAAGCAACACGTACGTAGTACTTCAAGCAACACGTACGTAGTACTTCAAGCAACACGTACGTAGTACTTCAAGCAACACGTACGTAGTACTTCAAGTAACAAGTACGTAGTACTTCGAGTAACAAGTACGTAGTACTTCGAGTAACAATTACGTAGTATTTCAAGTACTGCCGGTACTTGATACTTCAAGTACTTCAAGTCTTAAGTACTTGAAGTAATAAGTACGTATTACTTCAAGAACTGGCGGTACTCGATACTGTAAGTACTTACGGTACTTTGTGCTTGAAGTACTTTCCTGTATTTTGCCCAGCTCTGCGTAAAATCTCTGTTTTCTTCCTACAGCTCTATACCGTGGGAACGAGCGATGTTACCAATGATTTACGTATAATTTCGAGACTCATCGAAAAGTTCTCGTGAGAAAAACAACGGTCATACGTGACATAGAACACGCAATTTCCGCGTGGCCTTTCTCCGGACGTTTTTCCTCTTTTTTTTCCCTTCACACACCATTTCGAATGATTGTACGGCCACCAGGGAAATTTCTATTTATTGGTCTCACACCTTTTTCCCGACGTAGCAGCCGACATCTGTGTGTCTCTCGTTTATTTCACCGGCTTAAGCTATATACGTTACACCGGCAAAGAAGCGAGAGAGGAAAGCGATCGTTAACGCTTGGTCTTCCTCCAGGCGAGCAATAAGACACGATAACGCCCATTGATTCGAGGCGATATCTTTTCTTTACCTTTTAAAATCGATAAATCAGACGTCGAGGATATACTCCCTCGCTCAATCGCTCTCCTTTCTCGTTCGTTTGAAATTCAGAGCCATATAGTAGGTCAGTTTTATATACCTACACATATATTAGGGTGATTCGTTTCAGGGCAACTTTTTTTTTTTACCCATCGTGCCCGAAAACCTCAAGTTGGCACCCAAAAACGAAGTTTCGTGAAAGGGGAGTGTTGTCAAAAAATATTTAGAGGTCGCGAATCAAAATTGAAGGTTTCCCATTTGATTAACATTGGAAAAAAAAAATTCTCATTATCAGTGTTACCATTCCGCGAATTTTGATATCACGATATTTTCCAAGTGGGTTCGTTGAGCCATGTACGTAAATTCAACCGTTTCAGCGGTATCATTGTTTCAAGTGAATATTGTATGAAAATATCTACACTGAGAAAAAAAATGGTTGAATATGCAAAATCGTTAGTTGAATACAGGCAACTAAATATTTATTTGGTCTAACTAAATAATTAGTTTCTTGAATAATTCCGTGCTTCGGTTGACCAAAATATTGTTCAGGCAACAAAAATTTGGATCGTACAACTAAATATTTAGTTGCACGTATTCAACTAAACGATTTAGCATATTCAACCATTTTTTTTTCTCAGTGTATTCAAACGGTTGTAACGCCTAAGCTATTAGATATATCGAAACAATTCAAATGAGAACTTTGTAGAGAAAGTAATTTGCTACAAAAAAGTCTCATAAGCCGAGCCCGTAAATTCAACTCTTTCTCAGGTATAGGTATATGAAGTAAAATAGATATTTTTTTTGTTTTATTCAATCAAACGAACTCCATTTTCTATGAGATAGCATGTTAACAATCATCAGAAAAACCATTCAACAAATGTTACAAAGAATTTCCTATGCAAATAAATCAATTAAACAAAAACAAAAAATCGATTTATTTTACTTCATCCAATATAGATGAGAAAGAGTTGAATTTACGGGCTCGGCTCATGAGCCTTTTTTGTAGCAAATTACTTTCTTTACAAAGTTCTCATTTGAATTTTTTCGATATATCCAATAGCTCAGGCGTTACAGCCGTTTAAATAGATATTTTCATACACTATTCACTTGAAACAATGACACCGCCGAAACGGTTCAATTTACGGACATGGCTCAATGAACTTTATCGTAGAATATCATATTTCCTATGTAAACCCACTTGGAAAATATCGCGATATCAAAATTCGCGGATTGGTAACACTAATAATAAGAAATTTTTTTTTTGCAATGCCTGCCCCGAAAGTGCGATTTTCGATGGGTGTTTGACGTGCGGAAAGTGGCTAATTTCTCAACGATGCTTAACATTCCCGCACTTGTGCGGGAATGTCACAGATTCCCGAACTTGTGCGGGAATAACTCTATTTATAGCTCACTTTACCCCATTGATTTACGAAAAAACGGATTTTTTGACAGTTGATCGTTTTTTGTTCTACGATTTTAAACCGATTAAACAAACTTGAATGTAGCGGAATTCATGTGACACGTAACGACAAATATTTGAACATCTATGCAAAATTCATGGAATGGAGAGTGTCTAAAAAAATAAACTTGGTTATATATATATACGAGTTCTTATTTGAATATGTCATTGGTTTTATTGAATCTCAAATCCCACTTTCGGGGCAGTCATTGCAAAAAATAATGTATGCTACATGTGCAAAAAAAACGAATTCCATCGCGCGTGAGTTGCCGCATTCGCCTCGACTTATGGTGTATTTCACACGAGTACGAGTGTGAAATGCACCGTAAGTCTTCGGCTCATGCGGCAACTTCACGCGCGATGGAATTCGTTGTTTTCTACACTTGTAGCAAAAATTACTATTTTTCAATGTTAATCAAATGGGAAACCTTCAATTTTGAGTCGCGACCTCTAAATATTTTTTGACAACACCCCCCTTTCACGAAACTTCGTTTTTGGGCACCAACTAGAGGTTTTCGGGCACGATGGGTAAAAAAAAAAAGTTGCCCTGAAACGAATCACCCTAATATATATGCATATATTGCCAAGCTTTTATGTCTCTTTGGAGGAAATCCACGCGACTGAAACGATAAACCTCTTTCTGTGGGAGGTTAAAACCGATCAAAGAGATCAAACGGTAGAAAAAGTTGGATCCTTGGGCCAAGTTGACGAGTATCTCATTTATCCCGAGCAAGCATTGACTCCAGAGGACATCACCGATCAATTGACTTCCCTGATATGTGTGTGTACGATTGAACAAGTCAGCAAGCCATTCACATGAGACTCGATCAAAGGTGCTCGCGATCCTCTCGTTTTACACTTGCATTCTCTGTACTTTCATCCTTTATCTTCCTCTCTCTCTCTCTCTCTCGACCTTTCTCTTCGTCTGCCTTGTCCTGCGATTATAGTACCGGTACACAGGTGAACTATCTCAACTTCTCCAGCAGAACTCTCTGCTGTCGAATCCTCGACGAGGCATCTCTCTTTGATAACGTTTGGACTCATCCCGAGTCCTTGTTGACCTGAATATCCTCCGTGCCCTCTCCCTCGTCTCGTTGGTTCAATCTGGGAAATTGATGAAAGCTGGGGGTGTGTATATGCCCTCGGAGCATTGGAATGAACCCCCCGAGTGAGAGAGACAGATGGATGGAGCATGGAAAATCGAGCTTTCGCAGTCCAGTTGGTATACATCACACAGTCAAGTACACTTGGTCGATGACCGCTTGACCCATGTTTGCTCAAATTCGAGAAACTACCCTCGAGTGTTATTAGTTACGAAATGTGTGTGTGTGTGTGTGCCCTCCCATTTCGCCCTGAGTTGCCAACGGCGGAGAAAGAATGGGGAAAGGGAGAAGGGTGAAACGGACTTTATGGAATTCGGATTATTATTACGTTAACGCTGCTGCCCTCGCTCTCTCATAAAGCTTCGAACGAATAAAACTCGCGAGGAAAAAGCTCTCTGCGCTAATGAAATGCGCGACGATGATTTGCACTATTTTTCTCTCTTTTTTTTACCCTCGCTCTCTCCTTCTCTATCTCGCCTCTTCCTTTCGCTCTCTCGTATCTCGTCCACTTGACTTTTTATCTCGCCTAAGCTGCGTATATATGGGTCATTCCATGTCAAATCGACCAATAGGTGGAATCGCACCCTTTCAATTTCGATGAAATTTTGTCAGAAGTTTTCTTTTATCATAAAACGAAGTTCTTACCAGAGAAAAAATATTGAAATTTTTTATTCGAAAATTCAAAATTTCACTACTTTTTTTTCAGTTTTTTAAGTTTGGTTTTTTAATATCTCGAAAACTATTATAGTTACGAAAATATTATTCTGCATTTGTCTTAAAGAGACTTGGGGCCACGAAAAAAAAAATGCCGAAAATTTTGTTTAAAAAATGATGAATTTGGAGAATTTTGAATTTTTAAAAGTCGTGTAAATCTACGATCAACTTTAAATTCTTGTTTCAATTTTTTTTTATATGACACCTTCTACTACTGATCTTATAAGGTGCTGAAATTTTCAGAAAGGTGTTTTTTTTTTCAAAAATATGAATTTTTGAATTTTTGTGAAATTTTTTTTTTACTTTTAAGGTAAGTAAACTTGAGCAAACATGTAATTTTTACTGCCCAAAATGACAAAATTACATGATTGCTCAACTTTACTTAACTTAGAGGTAAAAAAAAATTGTTTTTACAAAAAATTCAAAGATTCATGTTTTGGAAAAAAACATTCCTTTCTGAAAATTTAAGAATGTTTTAAGATCAGTACAAGATACTATATTTAAAAAAAATTAAATTAAAAATTTAATGTTGATATGAATTTCTGAATTTTGGTAAAAAAATGTTGATCTTCCTCTAAGTTGAGTAAAGTTGAGCAATCACGTAATTTTTACTGCTCAAAATGACAAAATTGCATGATTGCTCAACTTGACTTAACATAGAGGTAAAAAAAAAAATGTTACCAAAATTCAAAAATTTATATTAAAAAAAAAACACCTTTCTGAAAATTTCAGAATCTTTTAAGATCAGAACAAGGTATTATATCAAAAAAATTGAACCATAAATGTAATGTTGATCGTGGATTTTCATGATTTTTAAAAATTCAAAATTCTCCAAATTCATCATATTTCAAAATTTTTTTTCGGAATATTTTTTTTCGTATCCCGAAGTATTCTCTTTAAGACGAACTCAGAATGATTTGTTCGTAATTACAATAGTTTTCGAGCTATTTAAAAAATAAACTTGGAAAATTGAAAAAAATTGTGAAATTTTGAATTTTGCATAACTTTCGAAAAAAAAAATTCTAATTTTTCTCTTTGGTAGAACTTCGTTTTATGATAGAAGAAAACTTCTGACCAAATTTCGTCGAAATTGAAAGGGGTCGATTCCAAGTGTCGGTCGATTTGACTCGGAATGACCCAAACCACCTCAGCATTCCCATCCCTCTCTACTAAAATGACAGACAGAGGATTGCTTTTTTCCAACGTTATATTAATGCCCGAGACTTTTTGTCCGTAGCAGCGGAAAATGTTACTTATGGTTCGCTACGACCTGGAGGAGAGAAAAGCGACATCAAGGTCTTTTCTTGTTCTTTTTCTCTCTTTATAGCTTTCCTTTTTTTCCATCTCGAGGCACCACCCGAAACTCCCCCACGATTCACGAGACACCCCTTGCAAGAAAAGCACTCCGGTCGATTTCGGAATGATCCATGGAGAGTTAATAACGAGAGACAAACATTTTGTACCGATACTCCAGACTCTCAGAATACCTTTTGCTACACCGAAAAAAAGGCTTAGTAATATCAACTACCCAGCTGCGATCACGAAAAATTCGTTTGAATCAATCGTCACATATTTGATTTGATTACCCTGTTGTTGAAATAACAAAAATGGTGTCGTTGTTTCGAACGTGTACTGCATTCACCGCAATTACAACATTGGATCAAAATGATTTCAAACGAGATTGATTAAACAACTTGTTTTCTCATTCAATCGAATATTTAGCCATTTACTGAAAGTAAATAAAATTGTTTTAACTCTATGTTTCGTCTCATCGACAAAATTTAGTCTCAATTTGAGCTATTCATCCAGTTAAAAAAAATAGTAAGTGCTTTCACGTCGATCAAATTGTTTGATAAATTTGACTAAATATTTCAATGCGGCCACAACACATTTAGTCGATAGTACGTATAGTAACTACCACGCACTGTAAAAAATGTTATTAAATTTAATATACAAAAGTATATTAAATTTCAAAAACAAGTGTATGAAACCGAAATTAATATACAAGGTATCGGAAAATTAACAATTTCATTTTAAATTTAATATTTGTATATTCAAATTAAAAGAGTGAGCATTGAAAATTAATATACCCGTATATGAAAATAGTTTTTGTATACTTTTTCGCAATTTTCAAATACATTATTGAAAATTAAAACACTTATTTCTTAAAATGGCAATCAACCATTGACATTTTTTTTCAATATTGTAATGAAATTTAATATACAGTATAGGGAATTTCAATAACAAGTATACGAACTTGAAATTAATATACATGGTATTGGAAAATTAACAATTTCATCTTAAATTTAATATTTGGATATTAAAATTAAAAGATGAACGTTGAAAATTCAAATCCCCGTATATTAAAATGGTTTCTATATGCTTTTTCGCATTTTTAAGATACGTTATTGGAAATTAATACACTTATTTTCCAAAATTACAATCAATGTCAGCGGCTGTGCTAGTCGACGCATCCACCGCTATGCGTCGCATGCGCTCGGACCTCTGTGCCCAAGCGAAATAGGCGTATGATGGTGTTATATACCCGACGGCCAGCGTGCCCAATATACTTACCTGGCGCAGAGGTTATACCGTGATGATTAAGGCGGTTCCTCCGGGGCGAAGCTCTTCCATTGTACTTTTCGGTCGAGCTGACCCTTGCGAATATCCCTAATGTGGATATCTCGGGCGTACAATTTTAGTTGCACTGTAAGAAATTTTTGTATTAAATTTAATAAGTAAAAAAATATGAAGTTTTTATGCATATACAGGGATACTAAATTTCATATACAATGTTTACAGTAATATTCCAATATAAGTATATGAAAAATCAAATAACTTATTTTAATTTACAAAAGAATATTAATTTTCATATCTTTTTTCATGATTCTGCTCCAAAAATCATACTATGTATTGGAATTTTAATATACGAACGTACATTAAAATTAAAAGAAGTTATTTGATTTTTCATATACTTATATTGGAATTTTAATATATCCGAACGTATATTAAAATTAATATATTATATATGCATAAAAACTTCATATTTTTTAAATTAAATTTAATACAAAAATTTTTTACAGTGCGATCTCGGCACTTCGCCCGAGATCCGTAAGGTGGCGACGATCGGCGCGCGCTCTCGCGCCAGCGAGACAGCCACTGAGCAACGATAAGTACCAGTGCATTACCAACATCGGAGTCCTCGATTAACTTTAATTTGATGGAACATTACCCGCGCTTTGTGGTCGCGCAGTTCTATGGACTAAAGACTACATATTTGAATGAGACCACCATTGCATTTTGGTGGCGCTCATGCTCTTCATGGGCGCAAGGATAAATAAGTAAAATTTTCAATTAACTGTTTAATCTCACGATTAATTAGTCAAGTAAAAGCCCTCGTAGCTTAAACAAATAATGCATATCATCGAATGATTTGCCAATTCAATTGAAGTTTTCTAGCTTTTTATATTGAATGCATTTTTTCCGGTGAACAACATCAGAATTGCATAGAAAATATAAACTGTTCATTCAACTAAACCATTTGGTTATGCAATCGCATATTGAGTACATTTTACCAAATATAGAATCAAAACAGTGTAATTTTCAATTGAACGGATTCTATACTCCGTTGGGTCAAGGGCTATATGTATTTATGGGAATGCAATTTTTGTTTCCATTTTGATACACGTTTTGAGTTAACTGAATTACACATTTCGTTCGCCACCCGTAACCTCCGGGTTTAGTTAATTCAAGCCAAATTTTTTTCACTCTACCTAACCTTTTTCTCGCTCTATCTCCGTCTCTCCTGTTTCTCCCTCTGATCCATCCAATTTTTCAATAAAGTACCCTCCTCACGTATTGAAGAGCCTCATTGTCCAAGCGCAAGTTTTCGCGGATGCTATAAAGAACTCTTCGTACTCGATCGTACGACGTTGCTGTGTCGAGCAAAAAAATCTGGCGTCGAAACTTTTCCTCTTCTTTATTATCTGGAAAATATAGCCGTCGAGACGAGAAAATTAAAAAAAAAAAAAAACACCAATCTCCAAGATATCGAGCATTCTGGCGAATTAATTAGTGCGACAACTCCACTGGAAGATTGATAATGAATGGCTAAACTTGTGCTTGGAAATGAAAATACAATTCACCATTGTGTTGCTATCGATAAATTGCCTTCATTAATCTTGAGTATTTTGTGTCTAATTTATTTTATTCCTCTTTTTAATTGCAGACAAGACTGTTCCAATGGCGAATTGTTGATGGGAGAGAGAGAGGGATGATTTTCAGCTAGTCATCGTAAATTGGCAAATCGAAAGAGCGCCATGTTTTCATTCTCTCTGGATGAGTCTTCACGATAATCGGCTGTTTTTCGACTGGGTTCCATCGTCAAGACACGTTCGTATCTCCGGTTGCACGTAACATCCGGTAAAAGCTCTGCATTGGGGGATGCTCGTGCAAGGGAGGGAAAACGAGCTATGGAAGGAAGGCTGCACCTTGTCAGTCGGAGGAAAAGACTTTATCCGGTAAGCACGCATGCCCTTTAACTCTGAAACTATATTCTCGCTGGATCAACCTGCAAATGTTTACCCCTTACTTCATCGTTATCCTGAAGCGAAGAAAACTCGTCTCGCACGAGATTCACGGATTGCATCCACACTCGCATCCCTCAAAGAGCGAAGAAACTTTTGCCATTTGCCTCGATTCTCCAGTCTGAAAATCTTACCGAAATCATTTCGATTACTGAAACATCCGTACTTAAAAAGAGCAATTGAGTTACCGATGATTCAGGGGCTTGAAAATGGACTATTTAATTAACCTCTTTGAACTCGAAGCACCATAATTTTATTTATTTGTTTATTTGTTTATTTATTTATTTATTTATTTATTTATTTATTCATTAATTTATTAATTTATTTATTTATTATCATTATTATTCGCACATGCTTGTGTTCTTGTATATTAATATTTTTATTCATTTTTTAATCTACATTTATATTTTAATTGTCAATTCTCTATTTTTATTTTACGTTCCATTTCTCCATTTACTAATGACATAATAGTAGCATGTAATTACCATTATCATTAATCATCTGCTTTAAGACATAATCAAGGCAAATCAATGAATAATCAATTTAAAAAAATTTATTGAGAAGCAAACTGGAGCAATATTCTCAATGTTTAAGACAATAATTTATGTATGAAGAATATCCTTTCAATTATCTCATTCAATATTATTTACCGGGCTTATCCGTAGTTACTTTCTCATCGAGAATTTTCAAAACATACTTCAAATCAGAGCTGGCCAATACTTGAAGTATCCCGTACTTGCAACGTACTTAAAGTACTTGAAAAGTACTTTTTAATTATATATTCAAAGGCATTGTAGATGATGCAAATATGAGCAAGACACATTAAAAAGTACTTGATACTTGTACTTGAAAAAGTACTTGAAGTACAGAAAAGTATTTCAAATGTTAAGTACTTTAAAAGTACTTCAAATGCTGTACTTAAAATTTCAAATACTTTTATGTACTTCGAGTACTTTTAAAAGTTCTTCGAGCACTTTTATGTACACAAGGAATTTTTCAAGTACTTTTGTCTTGTTGATGGTTGCATGTACAAAGCTTTTGAATACGTAATTGAAAATCACATTTCATGACGTATGGACATATGAAGCCTACGATAGTTTTTTTGAAGACAAACACGAAGTTGGAGTAGTTTTAACAATCCATGTATTATATTCTTTATTTCTTCCTTTGAATTATTTTTTATTCTTTGTTGAAATACTTCTGTTCCAATTTGCCTAAAATTTAATCTCTGTGTATTGCACAAGGTGAAAATATGTTTTGATACAAAAAGTATTCGTATAAAAATCAAATAAGAATGAGAAGAATGAGTAAGTACTAAAACTTACGAGATAAAACTGAAAACTTGAAAAGTACTTCATACTTTGTGCTTGATTTTTCAAGTACTTGTACTTCAAATACTTTAAATCTTAAGTACTTCAAATACTTTAAATCCGAAGTACTTTAAATACTTTAAGTCTTAAGTACTTCAAATACTTTAAATCTGAAGTACTTTAAATACTTTAAATCTTAACTACTTCAAATACTTTAAATCTTAAGTACTTCAAGTACTGCCGGTACTTGATACCTCAAGTACTTACGGTACTTCGTACTTCAAGTACTTTCCGCTACTTTTCCCAGCTCTGGTCAATGCTATTCTTGAATTATTAATCTGCCTAAATTAGGCAGATTAGGCAGCCTGATTTCAGTGTATGCACAAGTTGAAGATATATATTTACATACAAAAAGTAGTCGAATAATAATCAAATGACAATAAGAAATCAAATGTAAGTACTAGAACTTACGAGATGAAAGTGAAAACTTGAAAAGTACTTGATACTTGGTACGTAATTTTTTCAGTACTTGTACTTGAAGTACCTTAAATCTTAAGTACTTCAAGTAATAAGTACGTAGTACTTCAAGTACCTTAAATCTTAAGTACTTCAAGTAATAAGTACGTAGTACTTCAAGTACTACCCCGGTACTTGATACTTCAAGTACTCACGGTACATTGTACTTGAAGTACTTTCCGGTACTTTGCCCACCTCTGCTTCAAATAATTGTAAATATATAGGAAAAAAAAATCTTCTCCTGAAGAACCGTACACGTTTCTTTATACAACATAAAAAAAGCAAGAAAATTTGCCTTCTACACTAGAATGCTGTTTTCAACTGCGTGATTGTTTTTGCATGATTAACGGCTACTTATTTTGCTCGTCGCGATATATAATAAACGAAATCGTCCGTACGTTTTCTGCTTGAAGAGCTTGAAGGGACAAAGACAAAGTGAAACAGGTGATGCGTACTTTGATCGTAACCTTTTCACTTGACTATTTTCCACGGGGAATCTTGATACCTCATTGAAAATAGGGAAACCGAGTTCGTTACCATCCGCACGAGCTCTTCGCGTCGGATAAACCTAAAGGGAGCAATGTACAAAAGCAAACCACATTTAACACCGGAGACCCGATTGCGATGAAATAACACACCGAGAATGCTCTCAGTCCCGAAGTCCCGGTCTCATCTAGATTTCATTAAGCATTCAGGAAGCCTGATCGTCGAGACTCGTCTTTTTTACTTTTTCCCTGTTTTTTTTTTGTTTCTCCTTTATTTCATTTTGTATTTCCTTCCATCCACGATTTACATGCTAATTTACGCAAATCTTTCGTGTATTCACCTGCGTAATTCAGCGCTAGTCTTTTCACCGCCTTTCTCTCTCGCTCCCTTAATTCCCCTCATTCTCCGCTTGTTCATCGCTATCGTTATCCACGATCGTGGATTCCTCGTTTCCGGTTTACATTTTCAAATTAAGAGGAAAGAGAAGAGAATTAGAGACAACGAAGTCGAAGAACGGAACAGTCTGAATTAATATCGCAATGGAGTTCCCTTTAGTTTTCTGTGTGGGGGCTAATTAAAAATCTCTCGACTTTCTCGTATCGGATTCGGATGTTGAAAAAATACTCGTCGAAAGTTCGAGCATCTGCCTAATGACGAAGTTAACATTCGAACAGACTCAACCGAGAACCATTTAGTTAGGATCTAATCAGCTCCTTTGTCGAGTAAGCATTAGTAAGCAACTTTTTCTGTCAGTGCACGGAAAATTTTTTTTTGTTGAAAATGCAAAAATTTGTTTCACTCAACCAAATATTTGTTTCCGGACGTTCAACTCGATGATTTTGGTAATTCAACAAAATATACAGTGGAAGTTTTTTTTTAAATCGTTGCTTGAATGGGCAAAGTTTCAGTTCAATCAAATAAAAATTTGTTACTCCGAATAAAAATGTTATCCACACAGAGAAATAAACGATTGAGCTGAGTAATTATCAGTTGATTCCATATATGTATATTCTATTGTATCAAAATAAATAGTTGTTACAACCCATTATTTATTTCGAGTATATAAATAATGTGATAGATGGATTAAATATTTGGTTCACGCAATTATCCGATTATTTCAATGAACCAATATTTTGTCGAACAAATAATATATTTAGTTGGTGCAATTAAATTTTTAATCCTGAAATTAATTATGGCTAAACATAGTACAAAATATATGTTGTATTTGAAAAATAATTCAAAATGCATATTTTACCAGCCTCAAAATGAGCGACATAAAAAAAAATAGTATTTGCGCGAATCGTCCGATCTAATTTTACGCTCTCTCCGACGGGGATTCGAACCTGCGACCCTACCTACCTATCCTACTTGACGACCTAACACGCTACCTACTGAGCTACGGACTGCTTACGAACTTTCTCAACTTTTGTGGTATATGAATGGTACGGTGTGTCGAAAAAATAATGATATGGACTAAATAAACGGACTAAACAAATAAATAAGTAAATAAATTGGAGTAAATTGTACCTGTAAATTGACCAAATAAGTTCGTTTACCTCATATCTTATGGTTAACCAAATCCATTTGTTGATTTAATTATAGTATCATTATTTCAAAAAATTAATATCGAATTGACTAAATTTTTATCAACTAAATGGATCAAGTTGATTTAACTGAACTTTTTTCTCGGTGATCAAATTATTGTTCATAGTATTCAAATGAATAATTTTGTATTTCAACAAAATTAAATTTCATACAACAAAATCGTTTCTTTGTTGTGAAGTATGGACAACCAAATGATTTTTTTCATTTCTCATCGTTATACGCTGGTTCAAAAAAACATTTCGCGATAGACACAATATTATGGATTGTTTTGAATACATATACTTATTTGATTTGGCAATATAAAAAATGTTTGTACCAAACAAATTGTTTGATTGAAAATACGAAATTGTCGCTTGTTACAGCTACATTTATCTAGTTAATATAAACTAGAAATTAACAAAATATTTCTTTACGGCAACTCAGTAATGTGTAAATTGGACTAAATTGTATCTGTAAATTGACCAAATAATTTTGTTCACCACATATCTTATGGTTAACTATTGAATTAATTATAGTTTCATTATTTCAAACAAATTAATATTGAATCAACTAAATTTTTATCAACTAAATGGATTTAGTTGTTTTAACTGAACTTTTTTCTCAGTGTAGGAAGAAAGAAGATGTTTCAAGATAAACACGAGGATTCTCGTTCCGATAAAACATCATTAACCTTATTTCATTTTCTGTTTCAAGGTAATCGGAGCAGAACTCACTGAAGAACCTAAATTCGAGAGAGCCAAGAGCATCGATCCCGTGAATTTCGAGGGAAGAAATTGTACGGGAGGATCAATCGAGGAACAGGACGAAGGAAAAGTATCCGAGGCGTGAAGTCACAAAAAGGACGCAGATAGAGGATAAAGAGGAGAAAGAAGAAGTGGCACTTGAAGATTGGAGTGACCACCTCGTTGCAACTTTTCCTTCGGCTTGTTGAAGACCGTGCAAAAGTTTGCAGTTTCATTCCGGAACGTAAAACGCATTCGGCCGCAGCAAGAGAAACGGAGAAACAAACAGTCGCACGTGAACCAGAACTACATCCTGGAAACATCGACTCTCGTTTCCCTGGACTTCGCCTAACTCCTGACTCCAACATTTTCTCTTCAAAAGCTCTTTCGTCGCGCCGTTGAAGAAGGAGAGAAAAAAAATCCAAAACAAGTACCGGAGTCGTAGAAACATATAGTAAGAAGGTGACGACGAGGTCGTTTAAAAAAATCACACTCGTCAACGATGCTGAAGGTTCACGCCAACTGCCACAAACGTAAACGCAACAACGAGTCGAGTAATCGCGTTGCATCGTTAAAAGAAGAAGAAGAAGAAGAAGAAGAATAAAGTGTGCTGTGAAACGTTTTTCATTCCCTTTCCCCGCAAATCGTGATAATTGTACAGTAACGTTAGATAGGAGAAAAATAATTCTTTTTTTTTTCGTCTCTGGAACAAAGACTGAAAGACTTCGATCGACGAGAATTTTGAGAAGACAGAGCGAGAACGAAGGTCTGGAATGAGAGATTCTTCAAACTAGAACCTTGACTCCTCATATTCGGGAGAACGTGGATAGAGGAAGTAGCTTGAATTTCAAAATAAGAAGGAAAATGTTCCGAACGAAGATGTCGCTGAGAGGTGAATCCTCGTTGCGCTCGATAGCGGCGATAATAATTTATTGCGTCGTAGTGACGAAGGGAACCGGTGGCGACGGTGGTCCCAACAGTCCGGTATTCAATCTCGATCACACTGCATTGGAGAAGAATATAGCGGCGATATTCAACAAAGTGGCGCACAGTTCGGCAACGACCAAGCGCAGCGTTCCGGCGTACGAGGCTCAAGTATCAGCGAGCACGACACTGTCGACGGTACCATCGCCGTTGACAACGACAATGTCATCGGTCCCAGCCATAAGATATCCGATGCCACGGGTCACGATATCACCGGCATTTCGCGATCTGCCGTCGTACGCGCCACCCTCAAGGGCACCTTTCACGCCGCCCTTACCGCCGGAGTACCTCAATCCATTCGCGGATCGACCAACATTGCGAGGAACGAATTCAGAGTCGCACGCTGGCGTGAGACGACCGATACCACCGCCGAGTTTGACACCAGCTCACGAGAGAATACCGATAAGACCGCCGGATCTTGTCGAGGAGATGCCACCAAGGTCAACGGAAAAAGCCTCGAACCGCAACAAGGCCCTGAACACACCGAGCAAGGAGCAAAAGGTCATCGAGCCCGTTGACTTTGAGAGGCGCAACAATACCAGCGATTTCGTGCCAACCTTGCACTATCCCAGTATCTCAAGGATACTGTCGGGTAGTAACGGACGTAAGCAGGATATACCGGAAATTCTGCTGAAACCTCTGGCAACGAAGACACCATTGTCCAACATTCCATCGGCCTCGACGACCGACAGAACAACGTCCGTGCCAACGACTACCCTGAGAACAACGACGATGTCAACGAGATCGGTGACCCACGCGACCATATTCAATCTTCCCAACACCAGAAGACAGGAGGACGATAAGCGTAAGAGCAACGGTCATCACGACAACGACGGTGTTGGTAACAACGACGATGACACCAAGAGCGAGCACATTGAGATCGTCGATGCGGAGAGATTGCCGTATCCTCAGCCTCAACCACCGGCGCCCTCGAAAGGACCCTCCGAGGGAAATCGCAATGTTCCACAGGCCGATGCCCAACCGGTCGATTCAACATGGCGCATCGCGTGGTCTCTGCACGTCTATCTGGCAGCCATTATGTTCACTCTCATGGCTCTTTATTCCATCTACAAGATCGTTCGTTTCAACGAAGCGACGAATCTACTCACTCAATCCTACTTTCTCACGGTTCATCTGCTACTGACGACCGTTTGCACACTCAGATGCTTTCATCTGTTCTACGACGCTTACAATCGCAAGCACTCGTTGCCCGAACCACTGTCACGTGTACTGATGTATCTACCCGCGCCATTGTTGTCAACGGCATTTGCCACGCTCGTTCTCTATCTCGCAAAATGTTCGGAGGCGCCGTCATTGAACAACAAATTCTTGACACCAGCGACACTTGCCCTGTGCTCGAGTTTCCACGTTGTCCTGTGCGTTTCGCTCCACGTCTCGACGCACGTTATCGGCTACGAGGATGATGCCAAGATTTTACCACTCGTTTGTCAATGCATCTATATAATCGTTTGCGTGACACTGGGTCTCTGTTACATGTACGTTTATCGCGTCGTCAGAACACAGATCAATCTGACGAGCAACAAATCCGTCGGCAATCACGTCGCCGGTGATCCAAGTGTCGTTGCACTCGGTACCGCCATCACAACGACGATAGCAACGGCCCTGTTGTTCATACTTATGGGTTTCGTTCAGCTGTACGGTATATTCGGCGTTCAGGAGCGTCTGCAGCCTTATCCTTGGCTATGGTGGGGCTGGGAATTCTCCGTTAGACTGATCGAATTGTCTCTTTGCGGTTTGCTCGCTTGGGTCGCGAGTCTGTCGCAGTATCCGCTTCGGGAGAAGCAACTTCAGCAACATTCGGCACACGCTGGTTTCGCACTTTTTCCATGCGGCAGCTCGACCTCGACCGAGAACATGGACGATGTACTTTATCCCGCTATATGCAGCACCAATCAGGCGATACAGAATTATACAATGAGAACGGGAAAACAGGTATACGATGATAGTTTTCCGTTGAACACACTGCCGGAGCATCTTAATGTAACGAGCACGTTTGAGAGGCACTCCATTCGTAAATCCGGCACAATGGGACACTTTCCTCACGAGGGACGGGGCTCCCTCAATCGACATGGCAATGGCGTACAAACATTGAGGAGCTCCGAGAGTCGCAGTAGGCACACACCCGTTCAAGGACTCAACGAGCAAGCGCCCATTTCCGGCTCGACGATGCTCGTCGCCGAGGATGGCTTCGTCCGTTTTCGCAGCCTCGGCGCCGAGGAGGACGACATGTCCGACAGTCAGAGTGTCGTTGGTACGCACGGACGTGGCAGTTCACTAGCTGGTAGCGTAAGGTACAGCGCTAGACACCCTAATGTACAGCACCAGCATACGCACCAGCTTCCACTGCAGTATCAGCACCAACACTCTCTGCAACACTCGCACACCGGTCAGTCACACCTACAGGGACATCATCAGAGTCATCATCAGCTTTACAACAATACGTAGAATCGTTGCCGGGTGGCTCGGGTCGATTGGCGTTCAACGCTGACTCTCGCAAACGAGGTACGCGATTATGCAACATTGTCATTGATTAATCCGTTTGTGATGACGAATGCGCTATCGAGGGGTGGCTTGAGCCACATTCATGATTGAAGAGTGATGGAGCTAAAATTTCTAGAGCATTTTTCTCAAAAACGGCTTGTTCGAATGGAAAAAAATTGCGGATCCACCTGTCCTCATCGATAATTATGGCAGCTCCACCACCGTTCGTTTGTACATCCATCGAGCAATTTTTGGCAAAATGGAATGGTTGTGCAATTACCCGCTCAAAAGTTTGGAAACGCCAGTTAATATTTCTTGCCGCACTGGAAGTTGAATAACTCCGTCAAAGAAGTAGATAATCAAATTTTTGAAAAAGCATTTTGACAAGAAGGAATTCAGCTTTATTTTGCTTTTATGAAAATGTTTTTTATGATTTTTTTTTCGATCCGGTGGGCATTTTTGTACGCGACTGTTTTTCGGCCTTTTTCGACCATCGCGAATTGGGCGCGCACAGCTCGAGGACTTTTTGTTTGTCTTTTTTATCTACGGTATATTTGAAAGGGTTGGCAGACGCTCCATTTTTGCTATCATTCCCGCAAAGTTAATTTCTCGCAAAGTTATTTCAGTTTTGGCTAAAAAAGACGAATTTTGAAAGATGCAACGTAACTCAAAAACCATAGAGTTCAAAAGAAAATGTCATGTATGAAAAAAGTAGCGTAAGTTTACACGGAATCGCCTGGAATTATTTCAGAATTTTACTATGAATTTTTTTTAAACTATTTTCGCTCGAAACTTTGATGACATCCCAGCAATAAATTATATCTGATTGAAATTTTCGTACTTCGTGATACAATGAAAATCTGAAAAAATTCAGCAACATTTGGCATGCTATAAACAACAATGATCAATAATAATTATTGATCATTGTTCATCATTGCTTAATAAATTGTTTAAACAATTGTTTAAACAATTTGTTAATGACTTTTGGACAATATTATTATTGATAATTGTTGTTTATAGCATGCTAAATGTGCTGAATTTGTTCAGGTTTTTATTATATGACAAAGTACGGAAATTCCAATCAGAACAAATTTTCGAGTTTCGGGCGAAAATAGTTTTAAAAAAATATTTCATAGGAAAATTCTGAAATAATTTCAAGCAATTTCGTGTAGACGTACGCAATTTTTTTTATACATGACATTTTCCCTTGAAATCTACAGTTTTTGAGTTACGTTGCATCTTTCAAAATTTGTCTTTTTTAGCCAAAAGTGAAATAACTTTGCTAGAAAAAATCGTACGAAAATTAATAAAAAAACGAGAATGGAGCGGTTTGAATGGGCAGACGCCTTTCAAATGTACCGCAGATATAAAATAAAAATAAAAATGTCTTTAAGTTATGCGCCCAATTTGCGATGGTCGAAAAAAAGTCAAAAAAACGGTCACGTTCAAAAATGCGTACCAGATCGAAAAAAAAACATAAAAAATATTTTTAAAAAAAGGAAAATAAAGCTGAATTTCTTCTCGTCCAAACGCTTTTTTTTAAAATTCGATTATCCTTTTTTTGACGGAGATATACAACTTCTAGTGCGGCAAGAAATATTGACCGGTGTTTTCAAACTTTTGAACGGGAGTGTATGTTGATGCTCCCCTCAAGAATGCACCCTACGATATTGATCAGTCGTTTAGCTTGTAAATAACCATAATGATAACCATTAATAATATTAAATAACATTAATATTAAATAATATTAATATATTAATATTATAATCTTAAATAATATTAAAATAACCATTAATAATATTTTAAAAAATACTATAAATAATACTAAAAAATAGGGAACTTGCATGTCTTTTTTTAAATTTTTTTATTCGAAAGTAGGGTGAAAAATAATGAATTTCTCAAGACAGTTTTTTTTAAAGCAATATTTATGCTGCAAAAATTGTTTCTTTAACACAAATTTTTCTCAGTAAATTTGAATTGGCAACCATATTATTGTACCCAACTATCAGCGCCGCCAGTGTCGCTTCCGAGAACTACGTCGCATTATAAACACTGACTGCATTAGCTTGGACGCTCACGCGCTTTCAGCACGTATGTATAGATATACATCGACATATAAAATGCTACAGGATGTGGCGCTCACAGGCGCGTAAGCGTCCAAAGCGAATGCAGCCATAACCTGCAATAAACATATAAATCAGCAAAAATATTCGTTTACATACTACCAATATAATAATATAAAATTATGAATAAACTGAAATAAGACATAAACAACTCATTTAACATAATAATATTGAAGACGTGATTTATATATTCCTGTGATATTGTGACGTCACCGATACTTTCACAACTTCGTTAACATAATAATATTGGAGAATATTAAATTGCAGGTTATATGTCTATCATAGGTTAGAATTTGCGCGAGCAAGATGTCCGCGGGAGCAAAACCTGTCTACAATGGGACTTGGTTCCCAGACGCGACACTCGCGGCGCTGATAGTTGGGTACAACAATATGGTTTCCAATTCAAATTTACCGAAAAAAATTAGTGTAAAAGAAAACCCTTTTGCATCGTTAATATTCTTTTTAAAAAAAAAACTGTCTTGGGAAATTCATTTCTTTTTATCCTACTTTCGAATCCAATAGACTAAAATAGAGATTTCAGATGCATGCAAGTTCCCTATTATTGTCATCAAAAGATACTTGAGCTAAAACGAAAAGAGTGAAAATAGGGCAAGATGATGGTATGTGCACCAAACGTGTATTTTCGATCATTTTGTCCCTGTTCCATTTTAACACGCTTAATATAAAAATATGCATTTTCATTAATATATATGTTTTTATTGTTTTGCAGCTGCAATCGTCAACGAGACACGTCATAGTAAGAGCCGATGATGGAACAACCTCGAGCCGCCTGATGGGAACTCGACGCTCGACATTCGAAGAAATAATATAGAGTTAATCAGTGTAACATACGTCCTGTGTATAAAAAAAGAAAACGAAGAAGAAGTGGAAAAGACGAAATGCCTGAAAGAAAGCGGCACCTCGTTCAGCGATGGACTTTCTCGAGGGAAATGGAAAGAGATAGAGAAAAGGAGAGACTATTTTAACCACGGCCAGTTCGTCGATACCTTGAAATAAAAAAGGGAGAGAAAACGTTGGAAAACTCCTTTTGCACCGAACACTCGAAAAACGTGGCGCTTATTCCGTCTTTAACGAAAAGAAAAAACAAAAAAACGAAAACGAATTTTCGTTAAAAATACAATGGATGGTAACGGAAAAGTTTCAAAATTTTCAATTACCGTACTCGGCACAATCGGTACTTAAGAGAACGAATAATTTTGTGATTCAAACCACAAAACGCTGCTGTACCAAAAGCTCTCTGTCCTTCTCGATTAATCGGTGTTTGCGTAAATCGCGTGACTCGCGTTATCCAATCGAAGCTCTGGGTACATTCGATCACGATCAATCGTGAGTGAACAAAAAAAAAATTGTAACGATCCTTCGCAAAGAGACAATATTGTAAAAACGATTCAGTGTCGTGGAAAAAGCTCCTGAAACGTCAGGAGCAAGTTTCTCCAAATGCAAAATCGTTGATGGCAAATCGCGCGAATGTTGGATCCTTCTGCCCCCTTCGTTTTATTTTCCCAGAGCAATCGAGTCATGTATCGTTAACTTTCAAAATAATCGCTGTACGAGAATATAACATTCATATATTTTTAAGAAAGACGAGGAAAACGAAGAACATGGAGAAAAGAGTTATAGATGAAACATAACGCAACGAGAAATGATGAAAAAAACATGATAAAAAATAAAAAAACCGACCATGGGGTCCAAATTGCGAGATTCGGAGACTAACCGGTGTCACCGGTACGTTACGTCGGGCCGTTTATTTGCTAGTTTACGAATCATGCACGTCATGTCATTGCGTGTGTGTCAAAAAAAAAACGAAATACGCAATATATTTGTACAGTATATACTAAATTATCGCTCAGTCCTCTCGTAAAGAATTAGATGTTTAAGATGTACGAGCTTAAGTTGTACGGTAAATCGCGTTGATACGAGAACTCGAACGAGGATATTCAAATTTTTACGTTTAAAACGCAATTTTATTAACGAGACGATTGTAATTTGATACGTTTAAAACGAATGTGCCAGAAGACTGCTGTATCATGAAAAATGAAAGACGTTTAATTTATAATTAAAATCGTTTAGAATCAGAGTTGTAAAAATAGTAATGTAAAAAGTAATGCATTACCCATTACATAAACAATGTGTATTGGATAAGTTTTCCGTTACAAATTACAAAAGTAACGTGCAATGAATGAATGTTCCATTACAAATGAAAGTAGTAATGTGTAATCGATGCGTGTTCCATTACAAATAAAAAAAAGTAATCTGTAATGTATGCATGTTTCATTACAAATAATAAAAGTAATTTGTAATAGATGCTATTACAAAGGCCCTAGGGGTATAGATATGCTGAATCTGCCCCCGAAAGGTTTTTAAATGATACTTAGAGCATAAGTAGGTACTAATGAAATAATAAGATCCTGCACATTTCAGATCTCTAACTCAATTGGTTATTGAGAAAAAGTAAAATATGTAAAAAATAGGCATTTTTTTTTCGAGGATTGACCGAACGGATCGATCTAAATTTTTTATATGTTTTGAAATTATGAAACTATTTTTTTTTTCAAATCTTCTATTTTTTCCTATCATACTGTGCATTTTTTTAAATTTAAAAAATGGTACGCCATAGTAGAAAGAAAAACCACTCTTCCGCCCAAATAAAGAATTTGTTCATATGTTTTGAGGTTTAATTTTTGTATTTTAACGCATTTTTACATAATTTGTATCTATTAAAAATAATATTTCATATTCGAAACAACAACAAACATTTTTTTGCTATAGTCAAAAATTAAATCAGGTAAATATCAATAATCAATTTTATAGTAATATTAACAAATATTTTTAGGAACAACATTTTATTATAAAAAAAGGGTAAACTTTCAAAAAAATCTAAGATTCATTTTATTCATTTATTGTATTTTTTAAAATTAATAAACCCAACAGTTCACACTAAAAAAAGAATTTCTTAAAGATTGATAGATATACTGTAAAATACAATTATAACATAAAACAAATATCTAAAAGATATATTTTTCAAAAATATTGCAGATACACATTTCAGCTGTGAGTGTGCAAATGGCTTTGGAACTATTGAATGTTGCTACAATGTTTTACCTGCGATTGAAAAAGACAGTGACCAAGACTGATGAAATGTGATTCGGCAATATTTTTAAAAAATACATCTTTTTGATATTTGTTTTCCTTTTTATTATTTATTTATTCAAAACTGTTTTTTATGTTACAATTGTATTTTACAGTACATCTATCAATCTTTAAGAAATTCTATTTTTAGTGTTAACTAAATCAGTCGTTAAAAAATCCTTTTATTAGTGTGAACTGTCGAATTTATTAATTAAAAAAAAAAATAATAAATGAATAAAATGAAACTTAGATTTGTTTAAAAGTTTCGATTTGTTCAGAAAAAAAATGTTTTTGTCTTTCATCAATTCGATCATTTTTGGTTACTATATCTATGTCTCCGGCCTATAAAAATATACAAATAATAGAGTTTTATAATAAAATGTCGTTCTTAAAAATATTTGTTAAAATGACTATAAAATTGATTATTGATATTTACCTGGTTCAATTTATGACTGTGGGAAAAAATCTTTGTTGTTGTTTTGAATATGTAATGTTATTTTTAATGAATACACATTATGTAAATATGCGTTAAATCACAAAAATTAAACCTCAAAGCATATGCATAAATTCATTATTTGGGCGAAAAAGTGGTTTTTATTTTTTTCTACTATGGCGTACCGTTGTTTAAATTTTTCAAAATTCATAGTGTTGTAGTGAAACATAGAAGGTTTGAAAAAAAATAGTTTCGTAATTGTGCCAAAATTGTATCGTGGTTAAAAATTGAAATTAAAAGAAAAATTATTTTTTTCACGGATCTTATGGAGCTATATAGCTCTTAATTTTCTTTCTCGGAGTCATTATCAGCCCCCAAAACATGCAAAAAATTTAGATCAATCGGTTCAGTCAATCCTGAGAAAATAAAAATTTTCTGTTTTTTAACATATTTTACTTTTTCTCAATAACCAATTAAGTGAGGGATCTGAAACTTTCCGGATCTTATTATTTTATTACTATCTACTTATGCTCTAAGTATCATTTAAAGATCTTTCTGCCTTTAAAAAAATAACGTGCAATGAATGAGTGCTTTTTTTTTGTAATGGCACATGCATCCATTACACATTACTTTGTTTATTTGTAATGGAACACGCATCCATTACGCGTTACTTTTGTATTTTGTAATGTTACATTTATCCATTTTACATTATGCAGTGTAATGGGTAATGAATACTGTAATGCATTATTAAAATAATACATTATTTACAACTCTGTTTAGAATATCCTCTTTTTACAGTGACTCACGCGGATTCGTTCGCTCGTCGGACGAATTCGCGAGTCAACGAAGTTGGCCAGCCTCTCACAATAATGATTATTGTTTTTTTTTGTTTTTTTACATATCTACGTAAACTTAATTTTCATCGTTTGAGAATCTATATGGTACAAATTAGTACACGACCTATTTTACACACGAAAAGCGCGTACGTTTTCTCATTTCCTAAGTGATCACGGATGTATATGTTGATATGTATAATGTAAATAAGCTATATATTGATTAGTGAAGAAAAAAAAATCGTGCGGTTTTTAATAGTATTAAATTTGATTTAATAATCGACTATTCCTCAATTATACTTTATCCGAGATCCTAGAAGGTGACGAACGAGAAGAGAAGATAAAAAAAAAAATACGAAACTTTGTAAATGCGAGAATGTGATTTTAATTTATATATATCGAGGACAGATATGATACGCGAAATGTATTTATTGCATTTTTAGTAACTGCAAAGTTGCGAGACGATCTTTTACTGTTCGAATGATTATCGTGCCCTTCGTTTACTGCCTTTTTTTAGACTGAGGTTAAATTTACTTTTTTCTCATTCCAATGAATTTTTTTTTTTTTACAATTTATTTCACGCCTCGCGATTGCCAGTTCAAACTGCCCGTTGTGTAACGCAACATTTTCTTTTTATATCCATTTTTACTAAAACGTATATCTGTTCGTATGTCAATAATAAAAAAAAAAAAATGTGCTTTTCCTTTTAAATGGATACTCTCTGCTCGCTGAATCAACTTTCGATTCGTTTAAGAGATATTGTACTTGTAGAATAACAATTGTCACTTATTTTTTTTTTTCAATGTTCTCATTACTTGATCGGACACGAGAGCAAGAAAAAAAAAAGAAAGGTTTATTTGTATCGAATCATTGAGATTAACGAAAGCTCGCTGTATTTGTAAACGAAAAAAGTATGCAGAGACACATTGAACGGCACTAAAGAAGGCAATTATAGAGGAAAAACGGGTTCTCTCAGTCGCCAATACCAAACTTTATAACGATATAGAATAATATCTCTATTTGACTCCACAATTTGGAGCTTCGAAAAGAAACGTTTACAGATTACTAAAGTTCCGTTAGTTACACATTCTGCTCTCTTTTATTTTCGTGGAAGTCGGATGTCAATGTTTTTGTCATGTTTTTATTTCGAAATGTCATCTTGATCGATGACGTCGAAGGGCCGTAAATAGCGAGAAAGACCCGTAAAAAGTTTCGAAAGATATCCGAACGAAGCGAGGAGACTTTTCTTTAACGTCTAACTTCAACTAGAAAAAGGCGCATCGGTATAATTATAGTGCTACGATTATTCTGAACACGACATTGCGGATGCTTCATCGGAATCTGTAAAAAAAAAAAAAAAAACAAACTGTATAATATCTGTACAAAATTAATAGAAGTGAAGATATACACCACACTAAGGAGACAATTTTTTATTTTATCCTCTCACGTACAAAAAAAAATCACTCTGCGGTGCACACGCTAATATTGATCTACGGAAATGTATGTGTATATCAATGTGTAAGAAAATTGTAAGATCCTTTGTGATTAGAAAAAAACATGCGTTTGTTTTCTCTGATTACCATAATCAGAAGGTTTTTTTTTCTAGATCGAGGCTTCGTGCCCCCTTAACGATTGCGAAAAAATCTAACTAAAAAAGCACACTTAGAAAATTTGAAAAGGAAGAAAATGACGCCTGGAAGAAGTCTCTACGATCAAAAACACGGGAGTTATGGCTCCCCAAAAATTTAGTCTCCGCGTACCCCCTTAAGGATTGCGAAAAAATAAAATTTAAAAAAGTACACCTAGAGAATTTAAACACGAAGAAAATGACATTTGAAAGAAGTCTATACGATCAAAAACACGAGAGTTATGGCTATTCAAAAATTTATTCTCCGCGTACCCTCTTAAAGATTTTGAAAATAATAAAACTGAAAAAAAAACACTTAGAGAATTTGAACACGAAGAAAATGACGCCTGAAAGAAGCCTGTACGATCAAAAACACGGGAGTTATGGCTGTTCAAAAATTTCTTTTCTCCGTACCCGCTTAAGGATTTTGAAAAAAATAAAACTAAGAAAAAAACACTAGGGAATTTGAAAACGAAGAAAACGACGCGTGAAAGAAGTCTGTACGATCAAAAACTCGGGAGTTATGGCTGTTCAAAAAATTCTTTTCTGCGTACCCCCTTAAGGATTTTCAAAAAATAAAACTGAAAAAAACACTTAGAGAATTTGAAAACGAAGAAAATGACGCCTCAAAGAAGCCTGTACGATCAAAACAGGAGAGTTATGGCTGTTCAAACATTTCTTTTCTCCTTACCCCCTTAAGGATTTTGAAAAAAATAAAACAAAAAAAGCACTAGAGAATTTGAAAACGAAGAAAACGAGGTCTGAAATAAGTCGGTATGATAAAAAACACGGGAGTTATGGCTGTTAAAAATTTTTTTCGCTGCATACCCCCTTAAGGATTTCGAAAAAAATAAAACTAAAAAAGGACGCGTAAAGAATTGGAAAACGAAGAAAATGGCACCTGAAAGGAGTCTGTACGATAAAAAACACAGGAGTTATAGCTGTTTAAAAATTTCTTTTCGGTGTACCCCCTTAAGGGGTTTAAAATAAATAAAACTCAAAAAAAAACAATTACAGAATTCGAAAACGAAGAAAATTACGCCTGAAAGAAGTTTTTTACGATAAAAAATACGGGAGTTCTGGCTGTTCATTATCTCATTCTTTTTTACCGCAATTGTCGCTCCCCGTTGAAGGAATTCCCCCGCGCGGTCAGTACATAGAATTTCTTGGAAGCTTCGTGGAATTTACGGAGGAATTTCTTCCGAGAACAATCGTGACTACGTCTGGAACACGTCAACAACAGCTGCTGACCCACTGACCTATATACCGAAAGTTCGGTCTCAGTCCGACAGAGCGCGCCAAGATGCCGCATTCAGATCCACCCTTCGAGTCCTTCGACTCGATCGTGCGCGCGCGCTGCTCTCATTGAACAGCTGATGCTGGCTGCGTCGTAGCTCGTCTGCTCGTAGCGTCAGTTCACGGATTGACGGGCCCATGATCGACAAGTTCAGACGATTTTTTCGACTCATTGTTTTCCGATATTACCTGTTTTTTAGTGCTCTAATTAATTATGTGACATTGAACAAATCAGTTATCGAATATCGCGACATTAAGAGTCGCGTCTTTCCGGAAATTTTGTCTACACAGTGGAGACAACAGAGTGACGTCTCTCGCAGCGTTTCTTCGTGAATTATCACCGAATTTTTGAAAACGTGAGAAAAAAAATTACAATTCCAAGATAAGAATAGTAGAATTAATACGTTTGTAAAAATAAAGCTTCCGTTACCTGTTTTATTTATTTGTTTCACATGTACAATACCGACATATGGTACATGTGACAAAAGTATAGGATGATAGATTATTGCGATATGATGGTGTATACACGTTGCTCGAATGGTGTGACAGATTTAAGAGATCGGTATTGCAGATGCGCTCAGCGCAACATATATTTTGTATTTTTGTATATAAGCTGTAATGGGAACAGTTTTATCTATTTCCATTTATTGACATTGAAATATTATTTCGAATCAGGTGAGTCTTTAGACGAAACATCAATTCCACGTTAAATTATTTATTAATGAGTGGCTCTATCCTTCACCTTTCCGCATCTGTGACTCCGAGAAAGGAGTTAAAATTGGCAACATTTTTTCAAAAACGACTTAATGAAATAAAAAAAGAATCCTCAAATCTATTAAAAAAGGAATAATAAAATCGCCTGCACATTTCAATTACGCAGGTGATTCGTTTTTTATTCCATCGAGTCTATCGTTAAAAAATATATAATTTTAAAGTTTTTGAGGTTATCCTTTTAAAGGAAGTCTGAAGGTCAACACAACCTCAAAATTTTTCTAACTCATTTTTCTCAAAGATAGCTTGATGGAATCAAAAAAGAAGAGTGGGGCTGCCTTCATAATTAATGCGTACAGGTGACCCCACTATTCTTTTTTCATTTCATTGAGTCGTTTTTGAGAAATATGTGCTAAAAGTTTTAGCTCTATCTCTCTCGCACACATGAGAGCGGAAGGGAGAGGTTTAGCCTGGCTTTAAAATCGAACGTAATTGACGGTAGAAACGATCATGGAACGCAAACCGCCGCAGTCTCAGCCAGGGGATGGGCTGAGATCACTCAGGACTACGATGCTCTTTCGAGCAGTCAATTATGAATTGTACGCTCGACCTGTGAGTGAAAGAATAAAGTAAAATATTTCGTCCAACCGTTGCAAGTAGTATGATAAAAAACCTGACGACATTTTTTGATGCAGAACATCATAATAATGGGACTTGGAATCGCAGCCATAACCGGGTGTGCAGGTTACATACTGTACATGCGTGCAAAATTTGAAGGAATGGGCTTTTACTCGGCAGTGGAGTCCGATGGCACGGAAACCTTCAAGAAGAAAGTTTCCAAGTGGAACGATTGACGTTACCTGTATTAAAAAAAATTAATTAGCCCTTAGATTCAATTCATAATTTATCACTGTATATACTGTAAACAGGGTCGTGAAATTTGTGATGTAAAAGTAATACATCATTCGTTACTTTTAGAATGTGTAATGGAAAAAAATTCCATTACCCATTACAATGTAGTGTGTAATGGAAAACAATTTCATTACCCATTACAATGTAGTGTGTAATGGAATAAATTTGCATTACGCATTAAAATGTAGTGGGTAATGGAAAAAAATTTCATTACCCATTACAATGTACTGTGTAATGGAAAACATTTACATTACCCATTACAATTTAGTGTGTAATGAAAAAAATCCATTACCCATTACAATGTAGTATGTAATGGAAAACATTTTGTATGCATACAGATGCTTTTTAGAATTTAAGGTACCTAAGTCATTAAAATGTAATGCAAAATTGCCATCATTTATTCATCTATATTTTTCCATTCCCAAAATTGCAATCAAAGTTTTTCCCATTACACATCACATTGCAATGGGTAATGGAATTTTTTTCTATTACACACTACATTGTAATAGGTAATGGATTTTTTTTCATTACACACTACATTGTAATAGGTAATGAACATTTTTTCCATTATACACTACATTGTAATGAATAATGGAGATTTTTTCCATTACACACTACATTGTAATAGGCGATGCAAATTTTTTCCATTACATACTACATTGTAATGGGTAATGGATTTTTTTTCATTACACACTACATTGTAATGGGTAATGGATTTTTTTTCCATTACACACCACATTGTAATGAATAATGGAGATTTTTCCATTACACACTACATTGTAATAGGTAATGAAAATTTTTTCCATTACATACTACATTGTAATGAATAATGGAGATTTTTTCCATCACACACGACATTGTAATGAATAATGTAGATTTTTCCATTACACACTACATTGTAATGGGTAATGAAAATTTTTTCCATTACACACTACATTGTAATGAATAATGGAGATCTTTTCCATTACACACGACATTGTAATGAATAATGGAGATTTTTCCATTACACACTACATTGTAATGGGTAATGCAAATTTTTTCCACCACACTACATTGTAATGAATAATGGAGATTTTTTCCATTACACACTACATTGTAATGGGTAATGCAATTTTTTTTCCATTACATACTACATTGTAATGGGTAATGGATTTTTTTTTATTACACACTACATTGTAATGAGTAATGGATTTTTTTTCCATTACACTCTACATTGTAATGGATAATGAAATTTTTTCCATTATACACTACATTATAATGGGTAATTAATTTTTTTTTCATTACACACCACATTGTAATGGGTAATGGATTTTTTTTTCTATTACACCCTACATTGTAATGGGTAATGAAAATGGCAATGCATTACAAAAAGTAATGCATTACTTGCAGCCCTGACTGTAAATATTTAGCATCGCACGCTACAAGCGGATAAATAAATTTGAGTAAACGAGGTTCTATTTTTATTCATTGTATATTGCAGTAAATCTTTACTTTCATTCGTGGATACAAATTTACACGATGCTAAAAACATTTAGTGAAGACGACGTAAAAGAATTTTTCTATTAAAAATATCGCACATTAACAAGGATTCTCTAATATTAAATTGGTGATAAAAATGCTCGCGTTTATTTCGTTGAAATGCGTTTATCCGTAACTCTACAAGATTTCTTCGCCTCTGTACAATAATTTTTTCATACATACATATATATTTTTTTCATTCGTTATCCTTTAATTATGCTTTTGTTATTTTTTTCCGAGTAATACTATATGCTCCGGTACAAAGGTTTTGATGTAGATTGGTCGCAAAATATGGGTGCTCTGTGCTATATATTCGTCTCAACTCTACTTGGACACGATACTAAATTTTTCGTAATCGCAAAACAGCGATGATAGCGTCTTGCCGAGAATTCGCAGTGATTATTGGCAGTACGCGTGATGTCTTTCACGACAATAAATACTCTTTACTTTGTGGAAACATTTCAATTGACGAAATAATCCGATAACTCAAAGTGGTGCTACGACTCTTTGGCACTCGTTCGCTAAATTACTCGAAAATGCACGTTAAAAGAGGAAAAGACGTAGAAACGTAAAATATTTCTGTCGTAGCACGAGTATTTCTCGACGAGAAATTTTGTAAATTGCACATAGATATTATGATTTTTCTTCACGTACGTAAAGTACGCTTTTGTACTTTGTTCTCTTTCTATATTGATAATATGTCCTTTGTTGAATTGAGGTAGGCACGTTGCCTCGAGAATCTATCGAGGCTCGTCAAGATTGCTCGATTTCTTAAGCACTCGAAGATTCGAACATTAAGTGTAACGGAATATCCACAATTGTACTCGTTTAACGGAATATTGAAAGAGCTCGCAAATACATGGTAAATAATCTTTTTCAAGGATGAAAATAATTTCAAAAATTATTCTCAAAGTATCGACGAGGTCTCAAATTTTTTCTTTCAAATATAGTACAGTACGATATTTTATATCACGAGGTGCAAAATGGACGTTTTCACGTCCGCTTGCGGACGTAAAAGCGTCCATTATTGTACTGAGTGATATAATAGTATCGTACGAAATTTTACTGTACGAGTGCGCAAAGTGCCAGTTTGAGCACGCGCAGCGTGTGTAAAGTGGCACTTTGCGCACGGAGTGCAATAAATACATTTATCGAGTTTCCGTTCATCCGAATGCTCGAAACTTCAAATTCACGATTTTTCACCATTTGGACCATGATAATTTATGAGGATAGTTGTAAATATTTGTGTGCTATTCTATTGATCACCAGCATCGTTGTGTTTTCTACTGAAACTTCGGCATGTAAGCTATTATCATTTAGAGGCCAGCTCTTGTTTTACGAAGTCGGAAACTTGACGATTGTCTCGTGGAAGGCTTTCGCAACATATTCCATATTCTTCTCGTTTAGTCCGCACATGTTGATACGTCCGCTGCGCAGCATGTAGATATGAAAGTGATCCCTCAAATGTTCAACTTGTCTCTCTGAGCGAAAAAATGGGAAAAAAAATATTAAATTTTGTAAATTGAGAAGAGGTTTTGGGTGAGGACAAAGATTTCTCACCAGTCAAGCCCGTGTAAGAAAACATTCCTATTTGATTAGTTATGTGCTCCCAAGATCCCGGAGTTCCTAATTGTTGTAATTTCTCGTAAAGAATGGAGCGCATAGAAATGATCCTGGAGGACATTTCGCTAATGTGTTGCTTCCTGAAACGAAGATAGTCGTTAAATAATGCAGAATTTAAACTGTGGCGTGGCGAGCATGAAAAAGGAGATTTGAATGAGTATGTGTATTTTAAAAAGAAGCATCCGTGGAAAACTTGAAGGAAGATTTGGAATATATTGAAAAGATATGAAAATGTGAAATTTGAACGAAACGGAGTTTGCAGTATTTTTTTACGAGTCGCCGTCAGAGTTGTAAATAATGCATTACTTTGATAATGCATTACTGTATTTATTACCCATTACACTGCATAATGTGAAATGGATAAGTGTACCATTACAAAATACAAAAGTAATGTGTAATGAATGCGTGTACCATTACAAATGAACAAAGTAGAGTGTAATGGATGCATGTCCCATTACGAATAAAAAAAGTCAGGTGTAATGGATGCATGTGCCATTACAAATAAAAAAAGTAATGTGTAATGGATGCGTGTTCCATTACAAATAAAAAAGTAATTTGTAATGGATGCGTGTTCTATTACAAATACAAAAAGTAATGTGTAATGTATGCATGTTCCATTACAAATAAAAAAGTAATGTGTAATGGATGCATGTCCCATTACAAATATCAAAATTAATGTGTAATGGATGCATGTCCCATTACAAATAAAAAAAAGTAATGTGTAATGAATGCATGTGCCATTAAAAATAAGAAAAGTTATTTGCAGTAGAGAATATTCCATTACAAATAGAAAAATTTGCCGTGCTCGTATTACAAACTTGCACATTGCTGTCTCATTATTTTATTTCGCTCACAAAAAGTTCAGCCGAATTATCATAAATGATCCATAAAGTTGAAAAATAGAAACAAAAAAATAGACTGTTCATCGTTAAATATGAAGTACGAAAATGTACTCAACCCCAAAAATTATCCAACTTTATATTGAACTTGCTTTTGCACGCTGTTACCCATAATTATAAGCGATCTAATAAAAATTACAAATTACTGATACAAAATTTGTCGCTTTATTGAATCCCTAAATAATGTGCATGTTCTTTTTTTCAACTTTTTGGATAATTTGCTATAATTGTGGATGAACTTTTAGTGAGCGAAATAAAATAATGAGACAGCAATGTGCAAGTTTTTAATACGAGCACGGCAATTTTTCTATTTGTAATGGAATATTCTCCACTGCAAATTACTTTTTTTTTTAAATTGTAATTTGTAATGGAACGTGCATACATTATACATTATTTTTTTATTTGTAATGGAACACGCATCCATTACACATTAATTTTTTTATTTGTAATGGCACATGCATCCATTATACATTACTTTTTTTTTTGTAATGGAACACCCATACACTACACATTACTTTTTTTATTTGTAATGAAACACGCTTCCATTACACATTACTTTTTTTTTATTTGTAATGGCACATGAATCCATTACACATTACTTTTTTTTATTTGTAATGGGATATGCATCCATTACACATTACTTTTTTTTATTTGCAATGGAACACGCATCCATTACACATTACTATTTTCATTTGTAATGGAATACTTATCCAATACACATTGTTTAAAGTAATGGGTAATGCATTACTTTTACATTACTATTTTCACAACTCTGGTTGCCATACAGTGTTTTATGATAAAAATGGAGAAACCGATGCTACTTCTATTGCTTGAGACACTATAAACTTGGTTTTTGCCGACTTTTTATCAAAGTACCGTTTTTTTTTGTCTGTACCTCAAGTGTAAAATATTTTTCATGACGTTTAAGGCGTGAACAAGATTCAAGTATAAAAGTCAGTAAATTTCCAGGATAAGTTTTCTCAATCTTACCACATGACGAATAAATCTGGATTGTTCAAAACAGTGGCGACAATGCGAGCTCCATGATTCGGTGGATTACTGTACATTCCACGTACAATTAGCGTCAATTGCGATTTGACCTGAACAAGCTCTTTGACGTTGTTCATGACGACTACGAGATTGCCAACTCTCTCGTTGTAGAGACCAAAATTCTTGGCGAAACTCTGAGCGCATAAAAACTCCATACCCCGTTCAGCGAAAAGACGTACCGCGTAAGCGTCACGATCCAGATCGCCACTTGCGAAACCCTGCATAAAATGTAAATTCCTCATTAAAAAAAAAATTGATAGATAGATAATTATAGATGCGATGACGTCACGACGCAAAGTATTTTTCAGATATCCCAGAATGTACGTACTTGATAAGCACTATCGAAGAACGTAAAAAGTTTCTTCTCCTCGATGACGTTGGCAATTTTTTCCCACTGTTCACGCGTCGGGTCGCAACCGGTTGGATTGTGAGCGCAAGCATGAAGTATTATAACTGCGTTTTCAGGCGCTTCACGAAGATCCTGGAGCATACCCTCGATATCGATGCCCCGAATCTCGGGGTTCCAATAACGATATTCGCAGCCTTTCTTGAATCCGGCATTGTTGAATATCAGCTTGTGATTTTCTGTATGTAATTCATTGTTAATGGACGGACAAATTGTAAATTGTAGTTAAATTAAAAGTTCGCATAGATAAGAAATTTGAGTCGATAATGTAGGGCTTCAGTAATAATGTCGGTATTTAGCCTCCCCTTAACGATATCTTTGATTTTTGAGGGTAGCCAAAAGTTTTCGAAATTTTTGATAAACCCTACTGTGGATACTTTGTGAAACTTCTTTTATTATTTAAAATAATTATTCACTAAAAACCGTTAGAAATTTTTAGTTTTTTATGAGAACAATAGATTCGTCGATTTTTTGTCCACTTGAGCATTCGGAATCTTAAGTACATGTACTTTCTTACCCCATGTCGGCGAGCTGTAGTAAAATGTGTCAAACTGGAGTATGCGAGCGAGAAATTCAGCTCCCACGCGCAAAGCTCCCGTACCGGAGAGACTCTGAATACCAAATGCTTTGCCCTGAAGAATCGTCGGTGAGTTTGGACCCAGAAGAATGCCAACGGCTGCTTGGCTAAAAGCCTCCAGACCGAGAACCGGCAGATACTCATGATTCTGCAACTCATCAGCTGCCAAGTCTTTCTCGACTTTGCGCACAACGGGCAACACCCATGGTTTGCCTTCGCTCGTTCGATAAGCTGCAAATTTTACTTTTTTTTCTTATTCAATTTTCTATCGAGTAACTCGTAAACCTGGTGGCAGTGATTTATTGATCTAATTTGAAAAAAAAAAAAAGTTCAAAGTATGAAAAAGGAAGTGAAATAATTTACTTAAATTCTTAGGAATAAATGAACATATTTATTATGGGTTTTTTGTACAACTGTAATTTTTTTATTCAATTTTTCTCTTGCAGAAACACTATAGTTTTTTTAGAGATTTTTATTCAATTTTTTTATATTCATTCAAATCATAGACCACAACTATAGTACCATAAAAATAATTGAGTAATAATCTGCAGATAATTGAAATACTGCAATGCAAAATGAAATCGATGTTTTTTTCGTTCAATGATTTTCCGAGCAGTTTTAAAATTTGACCAGTTTTGTCCACCATTCACCAACTACTAAATTAATTTAACCCCATTGAGTTTACTTACTTTTGGAGAAATTAACATTATCTAATAATTCTATGTCTACAATTAAGTCTTTGTCTTATTGTTAATAAGGATAATGAAGATTCTTTTGAATTTTTTTTTTAATGGTGTAAAATCACAGTTTTATTTTATATCATTGTCAAAAGTATCATGCAAAATCTGTAGATAATTGAAATACTATAAAAAGTATAAAAGATGATTGTGTTGGAAGTGAAGATTCATGAAAAAGTTCATTTTGCTGAAATTGAAGAATAATAGTTTTAAACTATGAAAATTTCGCCTAAGAAGTTATTAAAGTTCCGAATCTTTGAAACATTTTTTGGAAATCTTATAAAAGTATGCGATTCTAAGTGCACCCCAAAACCAAGAGTAATACTGAAATTGAACAAAAACTTTAATTTTATGAAGATTCTTGAAAAAATTAAGAGCTCTGCCATTTTTCACTGCAATTCTATACACCCAAGTTAATTTTGATACGATTGATTCAGCCGTTTAGAAGAAAAGTTGAAATTACTCTATTGTAAAATGTATAAGCATTAATATAATATTACATTCTAACAAGCTTTTTAAAAAAAACAGATTAGCAATCGTCCGATTGTCGTATTCAAATGAAATGCACTTTGGAGAAATATTATCACAAGTAAAATGTACAAATAGGTCATTTGGTGATAATGGTCACAAAAACATGATAATAAAGCTTGATTGATAAGTAATTGATCACATGATGAATCGCGTTGTTCCTAATGCTAGTGATAACCAGGAAATGCTTAGAAGCGATGAAAACGATGAAAACCTATTTGCTTGCATATAATTTTAAAAAAGGTGCAAAGTGCACCACACAATAATGTACAAGAATTGAGTGAAATCGTCAAGGTTATAATCATTAAGGAGTCTAACGGGAAAAACGCTAAAACGTCATAGCATTGTGACCTTGAAAGTTCGTTAAATTCTTATTGATGAACAGTGGTGCAGTAAAATAAAATTTATCGACAACTGGAGGGATAAATTTATCCTTGGGGTGGGATATTGAATCAGCTGATCGCTGTTGACCGTTAATTAATCGTGCGATATTGGCGATGTAATTGAGTGACAATGAGAAAAATCATGATAATACTTACCACCAACTGTCAGGTTGACTTTGACCTCAGAGGGATCATCGAGGAATTGTTTCTGAAGGGCAAAAACCTCGATGGGAGGTCCTAATTTGACGCCGGTAAATCTTGTGGTGCTCATTTTCGAATGGCGATTTCAACGAAACTGTGTTTGAGGTTAACGAACGAGGGAAGAGCGAACTCGTGACTTTAATCACTTATTTTCACTCGCGAGTGCGATATGAATAGATATATGGGATTCGAAGCTTCCGAAGTGATAACTCGGTGACGAAGTCAGCGAATGGAGAGGAAAATATGAAAATAGCGTTTTGGACTGAAGCCCTGGAGCGCCAGAAATAGCGCAAAGATATGGGAAAAAAGATGAAAAGATCGGGCGAGTTATCTTTGTGGGAGTGTGATAAGCTCGGGAATTCGACGACAGAGGGATTCGTTCCATGATAATTATATAGTGCGAATAATTCAAATCGTCATTGTAGAAAGTAAAATTTCAATATGGGAATTCATGCTTACCGACCGCAAGTATCTTAGCGTTCCTCACTTATCGACGAAACGTCGCGTACCGTCTGGTAACTTTTTGCAGAGACAATTTCCCTAGTTATGCTCTGTTACCCTGCATTCGTTTTGGAAGCTTTACGCGCTTGCGAGCGCCACATCCTGTAGCCTTTTATATGTCGATGTATATCTATACATACGTGCTGAAAGCGCCGAAAGCGTCCAAAACGAATGCGGCTTTAAAGGTTAGAGTGACTCAGTATTGTTGTCAACAAATACTCCGACTTCTCAAACGATCTTTTGACAGCTCCAAAATTTCGGGATCTGTGTACGACGAATCTATATTTATATTTTTTTACAACAATGAAAATGGGATGGATTTTTGCTGATGGCGAGTCCAATATCTCATAGCACGGATTCCGGTATTGTCTCTCAATTTATTCTGTGCTCGAGTCCTGACAACAATCTCATCATGGCACCTTTAGTCAATTTGATTTCGTGTAGCATAATAGGTAATAATTTACTATTATTTATTATTACTTATAGCTAGTAATTTATTTAGGTAATAATTAATAAATAGTTTATGTCCTCGCATATTGATTGATAAAAAAAAACCCGTTCCAACTTATTTTCATTGACCGATTATTCGTTTCTCACAACTTTCTCCACTTTTTTGTTACTATAATTTGCAAAAGTTCAAAAAGTTGCGGCAACACGAACAAAGTTATCATTTTAATGATTTATTATTTATGAAAATTTTAGAAAAGGATAGCAACGGGGATGTTCTTTGGACGTGGTCATTTCCCGAAGTTACCGAATCACAGAAATCTTACGTCACGAGAAAGTTGAATTCTTGTACCGAACAGAACAGCGCGCAATCTTTCGTCGGAGCGAGACACGACGATGTCTGGATTTATATTCACAGTAGCGATGCTATCGCCGCCAACGAATTGCCAAGGGTGAAAAAAAAAAAATAGACCCAATAATTATTACTTCGGAGAGATGGAAAATGTTGCGATTTCTTTGCAAAGCAGAGATTTAAAATTTTCATCAGGTGAAACGTTGCAGTTTTGTACTCTTTGCCATGGACTTTAATCCGCATGATTATCAGGAGCTCTGTCGAATAATGAGCCTCGATTACTGCGAATCAGGCGATCCGATCAAAGTTCTTGACCATTATTTGTACGCATTATCGAGGGGAATTTGCGTGGATTCGTGGAGCTTCCCTGTTCAGCATTTCGACGCAGAATGGCAGATGAATAATAATCATGCCAAAAGATTGATAAGAACTTTCGAACTGGAAACAATATTGATATACACGGCTATATTGTTGAAAAAACGAATCGTCGTGTATCATCACAGTCTCGAGGAATTGTTCGGATGGATCGAGACGTTTCCCACGTTGATGAGACATCGAAAAGTGACCGACAACCTTTTTCCATGGATCGATCTTATTCCTGATGAACTCGCTGAACTAAAAGTAATATATGGGGTATTTCAAGGATAGCGTGACAGGTTTTTGTTGAGTTCCAGGGTTGCGAAATTTTTAATGAAAAAGTAATGCATTAATCATTACTTTTTTAATAGCTAATGAAATTAATTTCCATTAACCATTAAAATTTAATGGTTAATGGAAATGGTTAATGGAAATATTTTCCATTAACCATTAACCATTAAAATTTAATGGTTAATGGACATTATTTTTATTGACCATTAAAATCTAGTGGTTAATGGAAATTATTTTCATTAACCATTAAAATTTAATGGTCAATGGTTAATAAACCATTAAAATTTAATGATTAATGAAAATGCAATTGCATTAAAAAAAACGTAATGCATTATTTGCAACCCTGCCCATTACAATGTAGTGTGTAATAGAAAAAATTTCCATTACCCATTGCAATGTAATGTGTAATGGACAAAACTTTGATTGCAATTTTGGGAATGGCAAAATATAGATGAATAAATTATTGCAATTTTGCATTACATTTTATTGATTTAGGACTTAGATTTTCAGGTACCTTAAATTCTAAAAAGCATCTATATTATAATTATAAAAAGCATCTATATTATTATTGCAATGTAATGTGTAATGGACAAAACTTTGATTGCAATTTTGGAAATGGAAAAATATAGATGAATAAATTATTGCAATTTTGCATTACATTTTATTGACTTAGGACTTAGATTTTTACCTTAAATCTTAAATAGCATCTATATTATAATTCTAAAAATCTAAGTCCTAAGTTAATAAAATGTAATTTATTTATCTATATTTTTCCATTCCCAAAATTGCAATCAAAGTTTCGTCCATTACACATTACATTGCAATGGGTAATGGAAATTTTTTCTATTACACACTACATTGTAATGGGCAGGGTTGCAAATAATGCATTACTTTTTTTAATGCAATTGCATTTTCATTAACCATCATCATTTAATGGTTAATGGAAATAATTTTCATTAACCATTAACCATTAAATTTTAATGGTTAAAGAAAATAATTTCCATTAACCCTTAAAATAATTTCCATTAACCATTAAAATAATTGCCATTAACCATTAAAATTTAATGGCTAATGAAAATAATTTCCATTAACCATTGAAATTTAATGGTTAATAGTTAATGAAAATACAAATGTATTAAAAAAAGTAATGCATTATTTGCAACCCTGTTGAGTTCTAATCGAATAATTTAAAAAAATATATTTAACGTACCTTCAATCTATCTCAAGTGTCAATACGGCAAAATTGAAATCTGACCAGTGCTTTTTAACTGGAAAAAAGCTCTCTTGTCAATAAAGCAAATGGAATATTAATCCGATGTGTAAAAAAAAATTGACAACCAAAAAACTAAGAAAAAAACGGTTTTTATTTCTTTTCGACCCTTCGGTCGCAAGGAATACCCCATATGCATGTCCGAAAATCGAAAATTCGTATTATTTCGTGAAACTAATAGGATTTATTTATTCGCAGAAATACTCGTGCTACATTGCCGGCTGTCGAGATAGTTCCATATCTTCGAAACCAGAATTATTCGATTTGCTAGTGAATATACCGGCGAGAGAGATTACGGTCGCGCAGCACGCCAAAGGTAGATGCGAAGAATATTTTATTTTACATTCATTCGAATGAATCTGATCCTCCGATTGATTTTCAGAGAGTCTCACCATGACCAAAGCTCACAAAGAAATTGCCCTTTTCATGGTTCAACTTTGTGACAACGATGACGAGAGCAAAGGACCGATAATTAACGAGATAGCCGAGAAAACACAGGATCTGTTGAATCAATTGAAGAATTTCGCTACTTCGGAGTCTTCGAACGGAGATAAAGTTATTTCCATAAAAAGTATACGTGAGCGCAATTTGCCGCCGGCAGTTGAGAACTTTTTAATTAATCTGGGCGTCGCAGAAAATCTTTTTTCATTATAATTATCGATTTTTTGTAACTAATAATTGAATGAAATATGCATTCGGTGAGGCTAAGATTCATCGAGGGATCATATCTACTCAGAGTTGCAAAAAACGCATTATTTTAATAATGCATTATCGATTTCATTAATGATTATTTTTTCACTTAATAATGGGACTTGACTTCCATTATAAATTATTCATTCAATGAATAGTGTGATAAAAAAAATATTGCATTATATTTTTAGTTAATAATGCAAATATCAGACCATTAAGCATTATATTAGTACTGGAAAATGTAAAAATGAAACATACATTACGTTATTAATGAGTACTTGGAAAAGCATTACATTATCCGTTGCTGAAGTAATTGATAATGTGGAAAGAGTTACATTACTCATTAGTGAAATAATGAGTCATGCAAAAATGTTCCATTATCCATTATTAAAGTAATAGATATTGCAAAGTAGCGTTAATTTTTCATTATTATAATACTGAATATTTTGAATAATGCATTAATCGGAACAAAAATATTTTATGCATTCGTAGTGCAATATGACAATGCGATAAAATCTTCCTTTTATTTACGAAATTGGAAAATATGGAACGATGAAACCGGTTCAGGGACTCGATGGTATGGGTTTATGAAATTTTTTTAAGTAAAAAAACCCAAAAATGTAACATCGGAATGTCAACGGAACTAATAATCCCCGTTTTGAAATTTGAAATTAGAATTGAAAATTTGGGTGGAAAGAGAATAAAGTACATGTATGCTGCGCATTTCCCTTTGATCTAACAAATAAAAAAATGCATGCGTTGAAGATGATTTTTTCTTTTGGTTGATTCACAAATAAAAAAAAATACATGAAATTATTCGAGAGTAAAAAAAATTAAACAATCATATATGAACAGGAATTATTATTCTCTTGACAATTTCCGGTCAAAGATAAAAAAGAAAAAGATGCTGTAGGTTCAAATCTGAACTAACAAATAAAAAAAACAAAACAACGTACCGAATTATATTTTCGAAGTAAAAAATTAGGAATCTAAACAAACGAATTTCCATAGAGGGAAATCTAAACGAACGAATTACCGTGTAAAAAATTTGAGGGAATTACACATACAGTCTGAGATGTATCATTGTTACGCATTATGATTACAAAAAATCATACGAAAAGGAAGATTTCATTGACATTGCTCTCTACATACAGAAATTATTTTTATTCCCTTAAACCATTACTCAAAGTGATACATTATTTGTAAATGTAATTCGTTATTTGAAGTAATGCACTGCTCGATGTAATGTGTTACTCAAAGTAATGAATTGCTCAATGTAATGCATTACCAAAAGTAAAGCATTGTTCAATGTAATGCATTACTCAAAGTAATGCAATGCTCAATGTAATGCATTACTCAAAGTAATGCATTATTCTTCGGTTTTGTACAATTCATTACTGTAGTAATGAAAATTCGTGTCTACTTTGAATTATCCATTACTGTAATAATGGACAATGGCAGCGTTTAGCATGATCCATTACTATTGTAATGAATAATGTTACGTTTTTTGCATTATTCATTATTAATTTAATGCATAAATGTTAGGTTTCAGATTTTTCATTACAAAAATGCTTAATGTTTCTATCATAGAATTTTCATTACTTTTAAAATAAATAATGCATTATTTTTACATTATAATTTCGGCAACTCTGAATCTACTTCAATTTTTAGGAAAATCCGATTTTGCTTTAGAGTTTCCCATGACAATAATTCCAGGTTGAGACGATTAAAATAAACCGAAGTCCATTACTTACTGAAATGTTGAACATTGAACATACGAGAGATCGATGAGGAACGCGTTTGCATAACCGACCATTAAAAACATTTTATTTTATTCACTCTTATAAAATATTTACAGGAACGTTTTTTTCGTTTCAGCTGTTTTTTTTTATCTCCGTGCGTGTACATAATAAAATACATCATTCTTTTTTCTTCAAATATCTTTCACAATAAATTGTTTCTTAAGATACAATATTTTCATTGTCCGTAACAGAGATTTCGGTTTTCATTATCGTTTTTCCTCTTGATTAAATTGATTCTATACATGTGGACAGTGATTAGGAACTAATTCGGCCCGTTTGATACGGCTCGGAGTATTATATACACATGAAACACAATTTTTATGAGTAAAACGATAAAACTGAGATTCATTAGTTCTATTTTGCGTAGATCTGTTTTTTCAATTTTTTTTTTGCACAAATAAATGGTCCCGAAGATTGGGGGCTATCGCGCACTGGAATGATTTATACTAAAAATGTTTCCATTTATCGAATGAATAACAAATTATTGCTCCCACGACATTCAAATTCCATTTACCGTTAAATCCGGAGCTTTTGCTTACTGTTTATTCGTGAAATATATACTTTAACAGCGCCTCGAAGAATTTAAGTGTGTTTTACCGATGACACTCTTATAAACTTGTAATACTTTGCAATAAACAAACGAATAAATAAATAAATACATAAATAATATTGCAATTGATAAGAACTAATAAGAAAATGGCGATTTTTCTCCCTCTCGATTATCTCTCGACTAGATTAAATATACAACATGGTATTTTTTTTTTTTTTAGGAATACCGCAAACGACAAATATACGTAGACTTGAAGATTCGAATGTTCATCTGAACGAAAAAATCAATAGATTCTTGACGAAAAATTGGATGGGTAGACCAATATTTGGTACATTAATTTTTGACCTTTTTCTACTATTTAAAATTATTTATCAATAAATAGAGAGGTTGTTTTTTATGAAAGGAATACATTGCAAATTTTTCAACGAGAAATCAAAGGACTTCGGCAACACTTGGTCAATAATTCTTAAGGATGTTGAGTCTCTATGAAATATTTTAATGTTAATTGTTCAATGAATAGCTTCTTAATCGTCGTGAAATTTTTACACGACCTCCTGAATACTTTCATGTAAAAACATATTAAATTTTTAGAATTCTATCATCATTACTTCAACCTCCTTAAGCGTTAAAATGAAAAATGATGAGAAAATTCTGAAAATTTGGTATGTTTTTGTATGAAGTATTTGAAAGGTCGTGTAAAAATTTCACGACGATTGGGAAGCTCGTTATTAAAATATTAACATTTTGTTCAAAACAATTTTTTTAACAAATAAAAAAAATATTTATCAATAAACTTCGTTTTGTTTCCGTTGCTTTCAATATAGTGTAGATATTAAAAAATTGAGAGGTAAAAAAAACTTATCGCAAAGTTATATCAGTTTCCATAAGACTACATTTAATTTAATTTAATTTGTTAATGTTAATTGTTCGATAACGAGCTTCCTAATCGTCGTGAAATTTTTACACGACCTCTTGAATAATTCATCCAAAAACATACTAAATTTTCAGAATTTTCTCATCATTTACGATTTGGGACTCAACATCCTTAAGGATATAGTTCCCAGTCAAAAATTGTATCTGATTGAAATTTTCGTACTTCGTGATAAAATAAAAATCTGAAAAAATTCAACAATATTTGGCATGCCATAAACAACGATTATCAATAATAATATTGTCCAAAAGTTATTAATAAATTGTTTAAACATAAATTATTCAACAATTTTTCGGTAAGTTCATTTTTTTTTTAAATAAATCGACTGCGTTGATTTTTCTGAACACATGAATTTTTTCAGAATTTTCTAACTATTTTGAAATTCCCGTTTTGAAATTTTTGGAATAGCTGTATTTATGTATTTTTTGACCCAGTGTCCGAAACTTTTCAAAGCTGACGATAAGCCTGATGTAAAAACTAATACAAAAATGGCAATTTTTTTATTGTATTTCAGAATATTTTTATAATATTTGAAAATAAAATATTCTGAAAAAAATCATTTGCGTTCAGAAAAATTAACGCATTCGATTTGTTTGAGAAAAAAAAGAATTTATCGAAAAATTTTTGGATAATTATTCGTTTGAAGAATTTATTAATAACTTTTGGGCAATATTATGAATTAATTATTAATTAATTATTATGAATTAATTATTATGAATTAATTATTATTATTAATATTGATGATTGTTGTTTATGGCATGCCAAATGTTGCTGAATTTGTTAAGATTTTTCTTGTATCACGAAGCACGGAAATTTCAATCATCTAAAATTTTTGACTGGGAAGTTATAGGCAATAGTTCCTTAATTTTTTTTCATTTTTAAAAGGCATTATCCACCAAATAATCTTGCGATTTTTTCATTTTTCCTCTAAAGCTCGAATTTTAAGTAGGATCGATCTCAAGATCAAACTTTTCATTGAACTCAAGTTGAAACTTAAGATTGAACTTAAGTTCCAATTTAATATGAATCTTAAGTTTGAACTCAAATATCATTATATGTTCATACTTATATTCAAACTTTAGTGCGAATTTCAGATCGATCTTAAGTTCAAACTTAAACTCTTGAACTTGATCCATCGAACTTAATTATTTTGATCGAAATGACCATGAAAGAAGTTTGATCGAACTTAAGTTCGGGCTCAAGATGGATCTTAACATCAAACTTCAAACCAAATTTAAGTTTGAACTTAAGCTCGATCTGAAGTTCGCACTAAAGTTTGAACTCAAGTATGAACTTGTAATGATACTTAAGTTCAAACTTAAAATTCATTTTAAATTGGAACCAGGTCTTAAGTTCCAATTTAAGTTCAATGGAAAGTTTGATCTTAAGATAGATCTTAAAAACATAAAATTCGGGCACAAGTAATACAATTGTAGATTTTTCGTCGAGTTGAACGTTCAAAACTTCAAGTACACAAATGTACAATGGTCATAAAATCGTTATTCAACGAAATTTTTAAAATTACATTCTCCGTATCTCAGTGAAATATTTTGGTTCAAGAATTTTTGGTATCGTTCCTTCCTTTTCAACGGATTCTCGTAAAGTCCATCAATAATCAAGTTTGTTCGACAATAATGTGTGTCCGATTTCTTGATGGGAGAAAACTTTAACCATTTTGGAATACAAACTTTTCGCTCTTGTCCGCTACTTTTCCTCGTCTTCGCTTCTCTCTTCAACCCCTAGTTACTTTATTTTCACTTTGAAAAAAATAGCGAATGTATCTCTTGGGAATATATTCGACAACGGGTCATTCCACTCTTTCTTCGCACGTTATTTTCCTTTTTTTTTTCTTCTTCGCTCTCACATCCAATTTTGTTTCCGCTAGATAAAATTTCCCATATCCAACGACGTCGAATGCGGGAAAAATGGTCGTTTCGCTTTCCCGGCCGATTTGCATTCCTCTTGTCGCGTCGCTGCAGCTTTTCGCGGTCGTTCGACCTTGGATGATACCTCGACCTTTTTTTCTTTCAATCTTCCTCTCCTCACCGCAATCTTTCTCTTTTGCACGGCAAAATGCGTCTCTCTTTTCGCTCTTTCTCCTTCTCCTCTAACATTTTTGGCCATTCAGTGTCTCTCTCGAGTGTGTCTTTCAAATAGCGCGTTATCGTTCAGTTCCTTTATCGGCCGATTCCGTTAGCGGCAAAACGAATCTCTGATCCCTAAAACGTAACAACAAACCATTCTCACTCGTCACGTGTGAAACAACGTGTCTTTTTTTTCTGACAATCCTTAAGTTTATACACATGTACTTGAAAACATTATGTATTATCATAACCAGGTGTTTCGTGACAGTTATTCCCAATTATAAACAAACTTTTATCATCATCGAGATATCGACGCGATTCGAATGAACGGTAAACAAAAATTATATAACAAGGAAAATCAAGTAATCGCGGATTATGGTATTGTTCATTTTTTTAGATCCTATATCTTGATACCCTATCTTTGTCCAAATTTGACTATTCATCTAATATCGATCACTGTACATAACCCACGTCTCTTATTATTCAACAATCTCGGACTTTTCAATTTAATACTCGACACATCTATTGCTTCCGGTTGAAGAATAGAACGAATCTTCGCCGTAATGGTTGAAAGTTCATAACATCACTTTGGGAATTATTTATACCAGAGCTGGGCAGTACTTAAAGTACCTAACATGCGACGTACTTGAAGTACTTAAAAAGTACTTCAAATATTGTACTTAAATTTTCAAGTACATAAAAAGTATTTCGAGTATTATACTTAAATTGTCAAGTACTTCAAAAGTACTTCAAGTATTGTAATTAAATTTTCAAGTACTCAAAAAGTACTTTGAGTATTGTACTTAAATTTTTAAGTACTTAAAGAGTACTTCAAGTACTGTACTTAAGTTTTCAAGTACTTAAAAGGTACTTCAAGTATTGTACTTAAATTTTGAAGTACTTAAAAAGTACTTCAAGTATTGTACTTAAATTTTGAAGTACTTAAAAAGTACTTCGACTATTGTACTTAAATTTTCAAGTACTTAAAAAGTACTTCAATTATTGTACTTAAATTTTCAAGTACTTAAAAGGTACTTCAAGTATTGTACTTAAATTTTCAAGTACTTAAGAAGTACTTTAAGTATTGTACTTAAATTTTCAAGTACTTAAAAAGTACTTCGAGTATTGTACTTAAATGTTCAAGTACTTAAAAAGTACTTCAAGTATTGTACTAAAATTCTCAAGTACTTAAAAAATACTTCAAGTATTGTACTTAAATTTTCAAGTACTTAAAAAGTACTTCAAGTATTATTCTTAAATGTTCAAGTACTTAATAAGTACTTCAAGTATTTTACTCATATTTTCAAGTACTTGAAAAGTACTTCAAGTATTGTACTTAAATTTTGAAGTACTTAAAAAATACTTCAAGTATTGTACTTAAATTTTGAAGTACTTAAAAAGTACTTCAACTATTGTACTTAAATTTTCAAGTACTTAAAAAGTACTTCAACTATTGTACTTAAATTTTCAAGTACTTAAAAAGTACTTCAATTATTGTACTTAAATTTTCAAGTACTTAAAAGGTACTTCAAGTATTGTACTTAAATTTTCAAGTACTTAAGAAGTACTTTAAGTATTGTACTTAAATTTTCAAGTACTTAAAAAGTACTTCGAGTATTGTACTTAAATGTTCAAGTACTTAAAAAGTACTTCAAGTATTGTACTAAAATTCTCAAGTACTTAAAAAATACTTCAAGTATTGTACTTAAATTTTCAAGTAGTTAAAAAGTACTTCGAGTATTATTCTTAAATGTTCAAGTACTTCAAAAGTACTTCAAGTATTGTACTTATATTTTCAAGTACTTGAAAAGTACTTCAAGTATTGTACTTGAATGTTCAAGTACACTAGTGGAGAAAATTAAAGGATCAAAAAAATTTCCCAAATTTTTAGTGGTTTTTAACAATCTCAGTGAAAAATGATCGTATCGAGGTCTAAAAAAAGCACTTTGAAGCTTGAAGTTTCTAGTTTTCAGATTTTTCAGCAAAATTTTTTTCGAAGCTACAGGTTTTACGCAATTCTGAGAAATACTAAGAAAAAAAAAATTGGCAAATTTGCATCACTTTTTTTTGCTGTAATTTTTGGGAAAAAATACTCCTGTTCCAATCTGCCTCAGTCTAATCTCAGTGTATTGCACAAGGTGAAATACGTTTTGATATAAAAAGTACTCGAATAAGAAATCAAATGTAAGTTCTAGAACTTACGAGATATATCTGAAAACTTGAAAAGTACTTGATACTTGGTACTTGATTTTTCAAGTACTTTCACTTTGAGTACTTTGAATCTTAAGTGCTTCAAGTAATAAGTACGTAGTACTTCAAATACTGCCGGTACTTGATACTTTAAGTACTTATGGTACTTTGTACTTGATGTACTTTTCGGTACTTTGCCCAGCTCTGATTGATACCGATAAAAAATTTTGCACCTCGACTAGAAAGAGAACTGCGACCCTGCTATCGTTGGAAAGTAGAATTGACCAGCTTTATTATGCTTTTTTTCGATTTCTTTACAAATCTTCAAACTTTCACAATTTTGTGGTGAGTATGGCAATTTTTGCATTTCGCATATCGTTGAACAATCATGTATACTTTCTAAGGGAATAAAAAAAGGATTTTTTCTTCAGAGAGATTCGAATGGAGATTGATCAAGTTTCAATTGGTTCTCTCGGAATGTGTTTTGTGATTTTCTTTCGTTATTTATCTTTTCGTCCAGAATGAAAACTATGTTAATAATATTTCCAAGTCTCCCCAAAAAAATATTATTTCCATCTGTCAAGAAGAGTGCACAATTTTTTCATATTAAAAAAAAATTGAAAAAAATTGTTATGTTCCATATTTTGATTGCTTGGAAACAATAGAAAGTCACAGAGAAATTAAAAAACAAACACAATGCCGATTTTTTCTACTTTCAGACAGGATCGTACATTTATCATCTTTCTTAGTTGAGCTATCAAAATTTTCGTCTCGATTGCAAATTAAAAAAGTCATTCCGAACTTTCGGAAAATACTGTTTGTAAGCCCGAGACTCAATGACGTCGCAGACCTGATGAGTTATCTCTGTCCAAGCCAAAAACTGCACATCCGCCGAATTTGCCCCGTTGTGTGTTTCTCGCTCGTATATAAAAGACGGTGGCGTATTTTTCTGGTCGTTAAACCCATCGGTATATACGAATAAAATGAATATCTATCCTTCGGCGAGAGAAGCATGGAAGTATAACGTAAATCATTAACGCACGGAAAGACCACCAGGAGGACACTATAAATCTTGCTTTCTCTCTTTTTCTCAGCCCGTGAGAGCTTTTGCTGCTATGTAAAAGTGTCTCGTTGCGGTATATACATTTTATCGGACAGAAGGCAGCGATTTGTGCCAAAATTCTACCAGCTTTTGACGATAAATAAGTTAGCAAACTCAGGAGATATTCCGCAGCAGTGAAGTCATCGTAGGGCCAATGCAGTCGAAGTCCCCATTTCTTGATCGGATGAATGTAGGTCAATCCCACATCTTGACTGCTCCTACAGTCCCCACTTTCGATACGACGCCATATTGTACGCCACAAGCGCGCATGCTCGTGTGAGCACGCGCATGCTCGTGGGAGCGCGCACGCGCTGTTCTTATCTCGGCACACTTGCGCACGCGCCTACAAACTACTAGGTTATAGAGTGCTGCAACCATCAATAGGAGAAGTCAAGATGTGGGAATGGTTGCCATGGTAACCCGGTCAAGATGTGGGAACGGTCAACAAATGGGGGGTTAAGAAATGGGGACTTCGACTGTATAACAAAACGCGTTTGCATCTCGATGAGCTCACCCTTAACCTTCCAATAATGTTCCCGCGATTCGCTTCACGACAAAAAAGGACCCCGCCATGGCTGCAGCAAGAATTTAGTCGAAGCAACGAAGCCACGTTGCTTCGACGAAAATCTCCCGCGAACCAAAGATTCTCCTTCGTCATAATTCTGCGGGAAGAAGGAACCCTGTTTAGCCCGTGATATACAAATCAAAGATCCCTTTCCCTTTCGAAATGAAAAAATAAATGGGACAGGGGCCAGTGGACACGGTAATGTTGCAGCAATGTAACGGCGGTGTTACCGATTGTAACATGTAATATTACATAGTTTACATGTAAGTTACATGTAAGTCACAATTTCCTACTCAGCAATATAAAATTGTTATATTACATGTTATATTAGGGCGATTTTTTTTCGACTTGTTTTCCTCTCACTCCCCATCTGAAATTTTGTTGAATATGTCTGAAAATAAATTCCCTGAAAGTTACAGCCCTTAATGTTAACATTAAGTACTTAAAAAATTTTGTTTCTCAAAATTCTATAGCTCAGCGTCATTTTATGCTATCACATTGTTCTTGCTCGCAATTTACGCAAAATTAAACGATTTTCAAAAGTGTCCTGAACAGCTCAAGTGTAACTTACACTGGTGAGATGGTACAGGTCAGTAAAGTTGATTTTTACTCAAAGTTTTCGTTCTTTTGCTGTTATCTCCGGAATGATTAACTTTACCGTCAAACTGTAAAGGAAAATGTGGTTGGAAATTTAATTTCCTACAAAAAATGCCCTTTGGACTTAATTGTTAAAGTTAATATTTCTTGGGATATTGAACCTTAACTTATCTGTGGTATAAAATTTTTATGGTTTATAGAACCAACCGATTTAAATTGTTGATATCTCAATATATCAATATCTCAAGAAATATTGATTTTAGCAATTAAATCTAGCGGATCTTTTTTGTGGGAAATTGAATTTCCATCAAAATTTTCCTTTATATTTTTTCGGTAAAGCTAATCATTTAGGAGATAACAGATAAGTTGAGGTTCAATATCTCGAGAAATATTAACTTTAACATTTAAGTCTAAAAAACATTTTTTGTAGAAAATTGAATTTCCAACAAAATTTTCCTTTGCAGTTTTTCGGTGAAGTTAATCATTTCGAAGATAACAGCAAATGAACGAAGATTTCGAGTAAAAATCAACTTTACTGACCCGTACCATCTCACCAGTGTAAGTTATACTTACGCTGTTTCGGACACTTTTGAAGGTCCTTTGATTTTGCGTAAATTGCGACCAAGAACAATGTGATAGCTCAAAATGCCGCAGAGTTCTAGAATTTAAAAAAAATTCGATTTACGTGTATTTTAGATTGCAAATTTTTTCACGCTATGAGAAAGTATTTAATATTAATATTAAGGGCTGTAACTTTCAGGGAATTTCTTTTCGAACTTACCAACAAAATTTCAGGTGGTGAGTGAGAAAAAAAGTCGAAAAAATCGCCCTAATGTTATATACCCGGTATATAACAGTTATATTACAAGGTAATGTAACAAGTCATAACAGCTATATAACAGTTATATTACAAAGTAATGTAACAAGTCATAACAGCTATATAACTGCTATATAGCAGTTATGTAATATTTCTGTAACTGTTATGTAACAGTTATGTAACTGTAATATTGGAATGTAATGTTACATTAATGTATCTGTTATATTGCATTTATATAACAGCAATATTACAGTGATATCATTGTAATATTTCAGTTATATTACTGCAATATTATTATTATGTTACCGCAATACTGCGGCTATTAATTTACCGCGGGGCCTTAATTTAAGGAGAAATAACGACAAATCACTTCGTTACACCCCATTAATCTTACATGATTATAATCAAAGTTACACTCACATCGTTATCAGCATGTCACGTACCGGCTACAAATTTTTTTCACATTACTCCAATCTAAAAACGTTATGTACCAGTTATGTAACCTGCATATAACAAATGGCACATAACATGTTACTTCTACGTTATATACCACTTATGTATGACAAGAAGAACATTGTAACGTTACATGTAACTTCGTAACGTTACATGTCACTTCGTTACAAGCATGTTACGTAACGGCTACAAAACTTTTTTACATTACTGTAATGCAACAAAGTTACATACCAGTTATGTAACCTGCATATAACAAATGTTACGTAACACGTTAATAGTGTACGTTATATAACAGCTATGTTACAAAGGAATAACATTGTTACATTACATGTAACTTCTACAGCTGCGATATAACGTGTTCACTGGCGGGGGAATTGAATTATCTCGCATTGAAACCTAGACGTAACTCTCCTGCTTCTGTTGGTTATTCTTAATAATACTTCCGGTAACTGCGGAAAAAAGTGGCAATCTTATGGCCTGTTTTTCCGTCGTAACGTTATTAGGGACCTGCTTATTGACGCCGGAACTCTTGTTGCTGCTGTGACGTCGCCAAAAGTCCGAATGATTGCTGCTGCAATTGGTCGAGCCCGTTGTGTTCGTTCTCGTTCTACTCGACGTCTGTTTGTCCTTTCTTCTATTAACACCAATACCGCATAATCTCAGAAATCCCTCGCGAAATTTCGTCGACATTAGATTGTAGAGTATCGGATTTATCGCTGAATTGAGATAAAGCATTATTCGACAGATGTAAAGCAGACAGAAGTAACCCTCGATTCCCAATTTGACAATTGTCGTTGACGGTGTAACGAGAACCCATAAGGTGAATGCGCGAAATGGCAATAGACAAACGAAGAAGCACAGTACAACTGTGCCGAGCATCAGGACAACCTGCTTTCTATACTTAAGCAAATTGTTCGCCGGTCCTCGGCTTATTGCCGGATTCGCCATAAGGTGTCTCGCTATAACCGTGTACAACACAACGAGAATTATCAATGGTATTATGAAGAATATTATTATCGTCGTCAATATAAATCCGACCATCCACGGCGTGTCAGCTTGCGTTTGACAAGTTGGAAATTCAAAACCGTTGTCGTCGTGCTCCATTAGATAGTCCACCATCGTTAGAATCGGGCTGCAATCATACAGACAAGTATGGGACGTCAGTTAATTGTAAACTGTGAGCAAAAATTGTTCAACCTTCCGTGGTCACACTGGGTCAAAACGACCCCACGACTACTTCTCTTGTTTTAGATTTTTTTTTGCATTTATACTGGGTGTCCCAGAATACCCGGACCTCCGGGAATTGGCAGATTCTGGGTGATGTCCCGAAGATATCTAGTTTGATACCAAGCTGATGTCAAGTTGATGTCAAGTCGATGTCATGATGATGTCAAGTTGATGTCAAGATGATGTCAAGTTGATGTCAAGATGATGTCAAGTTGATGTCAAGTCGATGTCAAGTCAATGTCAAGTCGATGTCAAGTCAATGTCAAGATGATGTCAAGTTGATGTCAAGTTGATGTCAAGTTGATGTCAAGTTGATGTCAAGTTGATGTCAAGTTGATGTCAAGTTGATGTCAAGTTGATGTCAAGTTGATGTCAAGTTCATGTCAAGTTCATGTCAAGTTGATGTCAAGTTGATGTCAAGTTGATGTCAAGTTGATGTCAAGTTGATGTCAAGTTGATGTCAAGTTGATGTCAAGTTGATGTCAAGTTGATGTCAAGTTGATGTCAAGTTGATGTCAAGTTGATGTCAAGTTGATGTCAAGTTGATGTCAAGTTGATGTCAAGTTGATGTCAAGTTGATGTCAAGTTGATGTCAAGTTGATGTCAAGTTGATGTCAAGTTGATGTCAAGTTGATGTCAAGTTGATGTCAAGTTGATGTCAAGTTGATGTCAAGTTGATGTCAAGTTGATGTCAAGTTGATGTCAAGTTGATGTCAAGTTGATGTCAAGTTGATGTCAAGTTGATGTCAAGTTGATGTCAAGTTGATGTCAAGTTGATGTCAAGTTGATGTCAAGTTGATGTCAAGTTGATGTCAAGTTGATGTCAAGTTGATGTCAAGTTGATGTCAAGTTGATGTCAAGTTGATGTCAAGTTGATGTCAAGTTGATGTCAAGTTGATGTCAAGTTGATGTCAAGTTGATGTCAAGTTGATACCAAGTTGATGTCAAGTTGATATCAATTTGATATCAAGTTGATACAAAGTTGATGTCAAGTCGATATCAAGTTGATACCATGTTGATGTCAAGTTGATATTAAGTTGATACCAAGTTGATGTCAATTTGATACCAAGTTGATATTAAGCTGCTATTAGGCATGGTTTGACGTACTTCAATCGTCTTTTGAGTTTTGCAAACGGCAATGGATTCGAGACATCACCCGGAATCTGCCAATTTCTGGAGGTCCGGGTATTCTGAGACACCCTGTATGTGTCATTCTATATCAATTCAACGACGTTTTGTCGGAGAACCCTTCGATTTTTTATATTTTTTAATACGTTATTATACATGCAAAAATAAGTATCCATGTAAGTTTTTAGCTCTCTATCTTAACCCACACCGAAGTTATTGATATTTGAAAAAATATTCTTAAAATAATCATAACTTCTACAATAATCAAAATATTCTAATTTGTTAAGAGGACATTTTTTTTTGCTTTTCAATGTACTTTTTTAAAAAAATATTAAAAATTAAGAAAAAAAAATGTTTAATATTGTTTTAGCTGTTTTGAGCTAAATTAAGCTAAAAAATTGGATTTTCTTTCAGTGGCACCCCTTCGATTTTTTTTCAAAAAAAATTATAAAATTCTACGTTAAGAAACAAAATTTTTGAGATTTTACCGAAGAAGGGATTCAAATACCTTCTTATATTTTTCTTATATTTTTTTCGCAATCTTTGACTATTTTTCTTGTATGACCACAATAGTTGATTTCAATTATGTTAGAATAAATAATTCAACTTCTCGCACATATTTTCTTAGTAAATTATAATAATTAACCGGAAAAATTACAATTTTTATATAAAAAAATTGAATTAAGTACAAAACGTACTTGAATTGTGATGTCTAATGTTAATTATTATAATTTACAAAGGAAATATGTGAGAGAAGTTAAATTATATATTTTAACATCATCGAAATCAACTATTGTGGTCATAAAAGAAAAAAAAATCGAAATTTTTTTTTTCATAAGAAGTTATTTGAATCCCTTCTTCGGTAAAATCTCAAAAATTCTGTTTTTTTACGTAGGATTTTATAATATATATTTTTTTTAATCGAAGGGGTCCCATTGAAAGAAAATTCAATTTTTTAGCTTAATTTAGCTTAAAACAGCTAAAAAAACATTTTTTCCAATTTCCAATATTTTTTTCAAAAAGTACATTGAAAAAAAAAATGACCTCTTAACAAATTACAATATTTTGATTATTGTAGAAGTTATGATTTTTTTTTAAATATTTTTTCAAAAATCAATAACTTCGGTATGGCTTAAGATAGAGAGCTAAAAATTTACATGGATATTTTTTTTTGCATGTATAATAACATATTAAAAAATAAAAAAAATCGAAGGGGTCACCGACAAAACGTCGTTGAATTTATATGGAATGAGACATAGTCATTTGATTTTTTATAAAATAATTTGTTATACATCAACTAGAACGTTTGAAGGATGTTACGTAATTTTTTCAGATTTTTCCGACCGATAGTTTGGTCATGATACTCGTTCAAAAATGGACAAGGTCAAATCGACCCAGATAAGAGTGACCACGGAGCGTTAAGAGGATGCTGGAGGCGTCCAGCATCCTCTTAAGGTATCACTTTAGAGGGCAAAAAAAGCACGTTTTGAAGATTTTTTTCTCACCTCCTTTATCAGATGTGGCTATAAAACTGTTTTTACGATATTGTTTCATCCTTCGGAAATAAAAAAAAAAATTATTTTTTAGCCATATCTGACAACGGAGCTGAGAAAAAAATCACCAAAATTTTTTGTTGGTCTTCTAAAGTAGTACCTTAACGAATATTGATAAAATTGTGTTGGGAGGAATTATTTCACGGCGGGGGAAAGACATTTTGCTATAAGCTGATTAAAAAAAAATAATGATATAGAAATTTGTTCGGTCCGCAATTTTCCATCTTTCATCGAGTCTTCTTTATAAGCAGTTCCTTGAGCTCCTCCACGATGAATAGTTCAATCAGGCTTCTTCATGAAGCTTTTCAGACGTTGGAAAAAGATGAGGCAGGGAGGTGCTCGTTTCTAATCTGTACGATTTTTTTACAAGCACCTTTTGAAAGTTTTAACATTTTTTAAAAACCAATTCTCTTCGCGGTTCTTTTGAAATTTGATTACAATTCGACGGCAGTATGGAAGAACGTGCTATCTCAAATTGTGCTAGAAGAACGTGCTATTTCAAATTGTGCTAGAAAAACGTGCTATATCAAATTGTACTAAAAGAACGTGCTATATCAAATTGTGCTAAAAGAACGTGCTATCTCAAATTATGAGAGAAGAAGGTGGTATCTTCAATTGTGATCAATTGTGCTATCTCAAATTGGGCTAGAAGAACGTGCTAGCTCAAATTATGAGAGAAGAAGGTGGTATCTTCAATTGTGATCAATTGGAGATACCACCTTCTTCTCTCATAATTTGAGATAGCACGTTCTTCTAGTCCAATTTGAGATAGCACCTTCTTCTAGCACAATTTAATACACACGTTCTTGAAGCACAATTTGAGATAGCACGTTCTTCTAGCTCAATTTGAGATAGCACGTTCTTCCATACTGCCGTCGAATTGTTCTCATTATGAAATGTATTTGGTTTATAAAATTATTATATACATGTTTCTCGATTGAATATTCAATGGACCGATAATAATATCCGTCAATGAGGCGTAATCTCTTAATGTTCGTCACGGTAAATTAAATTTCTAAAATAGCTGCACGACGATGGAATTAGTATAATGAAATCGACGTTTTAATTACAGAATGAACAAATTATGCGACCGGTATATTAATTTTAACACAGATAACATCTATTACTCCACATTTAATAAAATCAATACACTTATAATTATCATGCAATTCACATTGATTATAATTTCGTGTGCCAGCTTTAGTGACTTTTATGTTCTAACACATCAAATTAATAAACATTTCTAACAATAAGTTTAACATCAACGAGGAATTTTTTGTGGGGAAAATAGGAAATCGATCCTCAAGGATTTGCACTGAGACTTCAAAGATTGAACGAAAAAAGATATATTTATTGCTTCGATGAAGATCAAATATTCTGTACAGAGTATGAGAGACATTAATTAATCTTACTTATTAATTATACATCTAATATTGCATGCAACAAACGGCAGTGCTAAATTTACCGGAAGATTTAATACTGTGATTTATCTTAACAATTACTAATACGTTATGTGCTATATATTCATATATATATGAAGCATTCCACACCAAGTGGGCTACTAAAAAATCGGGCGACCTCGAAATATTATGAAACATTTTTTTAAAGGTTAGTCGAGCGTCAAAAGCAAGCTGGATTTTTTTTCAGATTCTTGAATCTAATTTTACACCCCCAATTTAGATACGAATATTGTTGTTATTTTTTTTTCGCTTCATTTCACACGCGAAATGATCCATTGCACAAAAAAAACACCTCTACATAAAATTAAGTTTTTCGAATATACTTTGTAATCTTATCTATTTTGAAGCTGCCCAGAGTCTTTTTCGTCTATTTTTCAGCGAAACAAGGCAATAGTATTTTTTTTCGTCGAGTTCGCCCGTTCCAATTTTCCTACAACTTCGTGAGAACTTTCGTTGATTCCACAACAAACCACAGAAAAATTGGCATGATGGAGAATCCATATCTTCCAAGTGTTTTTTGAGGTTAACTGATGAAAGTACTTGCGACTTACAACAAATATTCGATGTAATCCAACGCCCCCATCAAATTTATTAAAAAACATTGAACATATATTATTTACCGTGCTTCAACGTGGGGTTGAAGTCAAAAGTTCGGACCTCACAAAACACTTTGGTATTTCCGAATTAATCATACCTTGACCCCACGTTGATACACGGTAAATAATATATGTTCAATGTTTTTTCAATAAATGGAATAGGGGCGTTGGACAACATCGATTATTTGTTGTAAGCCGCAAGTGTTTTCATGAGTTATGAGTTACACTTGGAAGATATGAATTCTCCATCATGCCAATTTTTCTGTGATTTTTTGTGAAATCAACGAAAGTTCTCTCAAAGTTGTAGGAAAATTGGAAACGGCGAACTCGACGAAAAAAAATATTATTGTCTTGATTCGATGAAAAATACACGAAAAGGATTCTGGACAGCTTAAAAAAAGATGAGATTATAAAGTATGTTGGAGAATCTAAATTTTATGTGGAGGTGTTTTTTTTATGCAATGCACAGATTTAAAAATCTGAAAAAAATTCTGCTTGCTTTTGACACTCGAATAACCTTTAAAAAAATGTTTCATAATATTTCGAGATCATACGATTTTTTAGTGGCCCACTCGATGTGGAATGCTTCATATAGCATTATTTATCTTTTACGTTAGATCCTCGAGCAAAAATGTGCACCGAAATTTATGAATTTTGAAAAAGCATTTTTGTTCGACATTGTCAGAGACTATGTTCTCTGACATTGTATACAAAGTTCTTATGACGCTAAATCGGAGGTCTGACGGTGTCGTGTCCTTTCATCGCTGGATTTTTCAGCGTCATTTCCAATTCGCTGCACCCAAAGTTGGCCCCGATATTGACGACGATGAAAGGAATAAAATACGACTAGACAGCTCTTCTGGACGACGAGGGTGAGATATAAAGAGAGATAGAGAGACTGAGAGCAAACAGTGATGAGAGCTATTAAATCCGACGGGGAATTCCCCGAAAAATTCGTTTTTATCCCGAAGAATTTATATGGAGAAGTTCCATTCAAGACTTGAGGCAAGAAGATAAAAAATTCAATGTGATACTCGGGATATCTTGCGATAAATTGGAAATGCTAAGATGGAGCCGTACACTGAAGAAAAAAGGATAGCAGCAGCAACTTTTCTTTGGAGAGCTGTCGGTAAGGCTGCACAAGATAACCTTGGTAAACATCAAGATTGGCGCTTGACCGAGCCCTCAGATAACGCCAATCCCAGCGTTAGATGCGCAGCAGGAAACGCCAGTTAACTGATGGTTATCATGCCAATCCGAGATGGTTATCATGCCAATCCGAGATGGTTATCATGCCAATCGAGATGGTTATCATGCCAATGCAAGATGGTTATTATGCCAATCCGAGATGGTTATTATGCCAATCCGAGATGGTTATCACGCCAATCCAAGATGGTTATCATGCCAATCCAAGATGGTTATTATGCCAATCCAAGATGGTTATCATGCCAATCCGAGATGGTTATTATGCCAATCCGAGATGGTTATCACGCCAATCCGAGATGGTTACCATGCCAATCCGAGATGGTTATTATGCCAATCCGAGGTGGTTATCATGCCAATCTGAGATGGTTATTATGCCAATCCGAGATGGTTATCACGCCAATCCGAGATGGTTACCATGCTAATCCGAGATGGTTATTATGCCAATCCGAGGTGGTTATCATGCCAATCTGAGATGGTTATCATGCCAATCCGAGATGGTTATCGCGCCAATCCGAGATGGTTATCATGCCAATCCGAGATGATTATCATTCCAATCCGAGATGGTTATCATGCCAATCCAAGATCATTCGGCTCACATACTACTGGACAGGGTTGCGAAATTTGTAATGTGAAAGTATTGCATTATTCATTACTTTTAGAATGTGTAATGGAAAAAATTTTCATTATAATGCAGTGTGTAGTGGAAAAAATTTGTATTACCCATTACAATGTAGTGCGTGGAATTTAATTGCCCATTACAATGTAGTATGCAACGGAAAAAATTTACATTACCCATTACAATGTAGTGTGTAATAGATAACATTTTCATTATCCAATTACAATGTAGTGTGTACACTGAAAGAAATTATGGTTGGCCATACCATGCATTTTACTATAAATTATGGTAACTCGGGTAACTTCTATATTTTATAGTAAAATCATACAACATCTAAAATAGTTGCATGAACTATAAATGTGGTATTCCTAGCAATTGATATGATAATTGCAGCTATTTAATGCACACCGTATTTATGGTGAGAACAATGAGTTTGGCATGGTTGTTTTTACCAGATCGCATAATCCCATATCTTATCTGTCATTTTTTATCTTTACATTTAAAAAAATTGGTCTAACAGACCAACATAGTTGAACGAGTGTTCAAATTGAATATTTGGATTGTCGCAGGTAACATTCATATGTTAAAACTAGCCATTTCCGTCGCTCAGGTTGTATGTTTGGAATTACCATTTTTTTCAGTGAAACGCACTATCTACATTAATCTTTCTAGCTATTTAATGATTTAATGTAACAAACCAAACTGCTGAAATTACTATCTTGCATTCGGGTCATCACGTGTCTCTATTAATTGTTACTAAACATGTTATCAAAAATATACAGCCCTTGCAAATTAATTTAATATGCATAGTTAACAGCCCCGAACAAAGATACACTGAGAGAAAAAAACCATGGTGAGCTCAAACATCCGCTATGGTAAAAAGGGTTATAGTATGATTAATCATATTCTATGATCCTATACATATGAAGTCTACAATTTCGTAAAGCTTTGTCTTTTCTTTAACAGAAGGGGAAAAGAAAAAAGACCCTTTTTGATGGGAATCCTTTTCGGGGATTCGACCATCTTGCGTTTTGCCGCAATGTTCAATGTATTAAATATCCATACTGAAAAATAAGGATATCAGAAATAGACGAGCTTGGAAAGGATATAGGCTACGAGAGACAGGTCTGCTTGTGCGAGAGGTAACCACCTGGCGGATTTTTGGGGTACTGAAAAATCTGCAGATATGATCACTGAGAGAAAAAGTGGTTATAGTGTGGTTAACCATATTCTATGACTGGACAAGCAATAATATGATAAGCGCTACCATATTATTACTTGATAAGCACTACCATATTATTGCTTGTCCAGTCATAGAATATGATTAACCACACTATAACCCCTTTTCCTCTCAGTGATCATATCTGCAGATTTGTCAGTACCCCAAAAATCCGCCAGGTGGCTACCTCTTGCACAAGCGAACCTGCCTCTCGACGCCTATATCCTTCCAAGCTCGTCTATGTCTGATATCCTTATTTTTCAGTATGGATATTTAATACATCGAACATTGCGGCAAAACCTAAGATGGTCGAATCCCCGAAAAGGATTCCCATCAGAAAGGGTATTTTTTCTTTTCCCTTCTGTTAAAGAAAAGACGAAGCTTTACGAAATTATAAACTTCATATGCTATACATTCAAAGATTGAAATGTTTAAAAATATATATTGTGTAAAAATTGAAAAAAAATTATTTCATTTAAATACATATGTGTTTAGTTTGAAATAATATTTATTAATATTAGGATGAATATGGTAACATCTACTATGTACGGAAGTTTAGTGCACGATATAATGTGTAAAATAGAACAGCGGGTTAAGCGAATAACCATATCGTATGGTAAACCCTACTATCATGTAGTGCATTTTCCAAAACAAGGTATGTATGTTACAACTACGTGTGCTACGTGAATCAATTGGTGTACCGGAGAGAACCAAATAATGCGTCCACTTACGTAGTAGATGTCCAATGTACCAACGATCTTGTAATTCGTATGAAATCTTATAGTAAATGATACCTTCCTCAATAATCAGATCGCACACAATTGTATTGTACACTCAACCATTCCACGATAATAAATATTGCCAAACAGTTGGGTACTTCCCAAGAAAATTATGTTCATATATACATTTAGCATTTGTTGGATGAATTATAAGCTGTTAGTTGGAATTATTATACATTAATAGCCGAGCAATCCAAATTGTGGTAGCGCCCTATATACTTTGTAGTAATCTGTATTAAAAACTAGTGGTTGCGCCAAGGTCGGAAGAGCATAGTAGATCACATCTTCTTTTCATTGCCTCTAACCATAACTATGGTAACGGGCAACAAAAATATAGTCGGGGTTACTCAAACAAAATTTTACTATGCAAATCGCCTACCATATACCATATAGATTTTTTTCAGTGTAATGGAAAAAATTTTCATTACTCATTATAATGTAGTGGGTAATAGAAAAAAATTCCATTGCCCATTGCAATGTAATATGTAATGGACAAAACTTTGATTGCAATTTTGGGAATGGAAAAATATAGATGAATAAATTATTGTAATTTTGCATTACATTTTAAAGATTTAGGTACCTTAAATTCTAAAAAGCATCTATATATGCATACAAAAAGTTCAACGTTGATATAATACGTCACTGCCATCGTCTGCCCCCGTGCAACCGCTTTTCAGCTACGCAACGATGATGAACGCTCCTATATGCAATAGTCTCACAGAAAATCACTATGAGCAAAGGATATTGGCCAAAGCAAACGCTGAAAAAAGTATATTTAGAAGTGCAGTTTAACGTTCGACTTTTTGTATGCATATAGATGCTTTTTAGAATTTAAGGTACGTAAGTCATTAAAATGTAATACAAAATTGCAATAATTTATTCATCTATATTTTTCCATTCCCAAAATTGCAATCAAAGTTTTGTCCATTGCACATTAGATTATAATAGGTAATGGATTTTCGTTTCATTACACACTACATTGTAATAGATAATGAAATTTTTTTTCCATTACACATGACATGGTAATGGGAAATGGACATTTTTTCCAGTATACACTACATTGTAATGGGTCATGCATTTTTTTCCATTATATACTACATTGTAATGGGTAATGGATTTTTGTTTCATTACACACTACATTGTAACGGGTAATGGAATTTTTTTCCATTACACACTACATTGTAATGGGTAATGAATTTGTTTTCCATTACACACTATGTTGTAATGAATAATAAAATTTTTTTCCATGACACACTACATTGCAATGGTTAATGGTTTTTTCTCATTACATACTACATTGTAATGGGGAATGGATTTTTGTTTCATTACACACTGCATTTTAATGGGAAATGGAAATTTTTTCCATTATACACTACATTGTAATGGGTCATGCATTTTTTTCCATTACATACTACATTGTAATGGGTAATGGATTTTTGTTTCATTACACACTACATTGTAACGGGTAATGGATTTTGTTTCCATTACACACTACATTGTAATGGGTAATGAATTTTTTTTCCATCACACACTACATTGCAATGGGTAATGGTTTTTTTTTCCATTACACACTGCATTGTAATGGGAAATGGAAATTTTTTCCATTACACACTAAATTGTAATGGGTAATGAATTTTTTTTCCATTACACACTACATTGTAATGAGTAATGGAGATTTTTTCCATTGCACACTACATTGTAATGTGCAATGGAAATTTTTTCCACTACACACTACATTGTCATGGGTAATGAAAATGGCAATGGATTACAAAAAGTAATGCATTACTTGCAACCCTGCGACTGGATGGAGAAAGGCACTACCATCTCGCATGGGGAGACTCACCATCAGAATATGCTGACTGCAGCTATCTTCTTTTCGTTCAGTGTACAACATATTTTTCTCAACAAACGAAAAATCCGCGTTGAAGGTTTTTCAACGAATTTCGCATGTCCGGTAAATAGCTCTTTGTCATAAAAAGTCTTCCTGTTGCTCGTTAACGATTCGCCTCGATAATCTTGTCGCATTAACGGTACTTCTTATCGTGCTTCTCTCGGACGAACGTCTTTTGCGCAATCCGCAAAGCTTGATGAAGCCAAGTCTGAATTTGCTGCTCATGAGATTGTAGAGAAGAGGATTTATCGCGCTATTAAGGTAAAACATGATGCGACAGAAGTATACGATTTTGAGCAGCGTGTCATTGTCGATGGCCTGGACGTTCTCGACCGGAGCGAGGACTATGTAAAAGGTCAGGGTCCTGAAGGGTGCTAGGCAAATGAAAAAACTGAATACCACCGTCAACAGCATGAGGATCACCTGTTTGCGGGCTCGAGAATGATAATTTTCGCTGGTGCTAGATGCGCTCGAGTGATCTCGCATCAAGTGTCTCACTATTACCGAATACAGGATCATTAGAATGAAAAGAGGCACGATGAAGAATACCAGTACGAGGAGAAGAAAGAACGCCGTCGTGGCCGAGGTATTTGCCAGCATAAGGCAAACCGGAATGTTCCGTGACTGGTTATTCATCCCATTGTCGTTAATCGCGCTGTTCTTCATCGTCACTCTGACTACGCTATACTGCGATACCCAGATCATTGGACTGCAATCAACCAAGAATGAAAACATTTTTTTAAACAATCATTTTCAACTTTGTGAAATTTTCATCGCCACACATTTTCGCTCAATCTTCCTCATTGATATTCATCTGTGAACTTATCTTTTTACGACCATAAGATAATTTCTGATGTTTCAAAATATTTGTTGCCAATCAATTTTTGCAAAATAAGTGTCGCTGTTTTTGCATAAATTCTAGTTTTTTTTTTCGATGTGCGATCATATGACCTTGAAGCTGGTTGCAGTTCAATAATTTGAGTCTACGGTTGTCGCGTTTTGTATTGTTTTTTTTTCCTCAACAATCGACGAATTTGTCGTACAAACTATCACAAGGCCATGTATTGCACAAGAATTGTCTGTGTCCGTGCAAATATATGTCACGCATTTCAGGTCAAATTCGATCGGAGTGTCCGAACCTTGATCCTTCAGATTTTCGAGCTTCTTGCTGGGATTGTGTCCAAAAAAAAAGTCCCCAAATTTTTCAAGATTTTAGACATTATTCAACAAAATGCAATTTTTTGGACAAATAAAAAAACATTATATGCATTATAAACGATAGAAAGTTCTGTTATGGAATTTGTGTGGAATTGGTGCAAAGATTTACGATGCTTGTCATTTTTTCATCATTAAATTTTTCTAGGTTTTCTCCGTCTAACATAGTATCAAGAACCCAAATGTTATTTTTTTAACGAGAAAAAAAACATTACATACATTATAAAGGATAGAACGTTTTTTCACTAAATTACAGTGAAATTGATTCACAATGCTTGTCGATTTTTTTGTTTATTTGGAAAGTATGAAAATTCCTTCTGGAAAATGAAATTGCGAGCTAAAGATAAATATAAACAATGGACCACTTCAGTTTTATTAAAAAATCAATTTCGGCAATGACTTTTGTTTATTCTATTGTTCTTGGTGCTGTGTGCAAATTATCAGCTCAATTATTGTAATGGAGGACTAACAATTTGACGTTTTTTTTGGGAAGCATTTTGAAAATCGAAGGGCTCGAAGACAGATATCGTTGACTCGGAATGCCCGATATGTATGTATTAGACTGATTCAAAAAAGCGACTATTTTTTTTTCAATTGCTTATTAAGTACTTTCGGGAAGGTGAAAAAGATGCCTGTTAAAAGCAGAGCTCTTAATATTAATATTTACTGGTCTTTCATCGCAAATTTCTATTTCCCATATAAATAACGGGGGGAAAAAAATGTTATACCTCGGCTGTATTTCAATGTACCAAAATGAGCAATACATATTCTTGTAGGAAATTGAACGATCTACAGAAAAGTCTATTACGATTTTTCGATAAACTCACTCCTTGAAAAGTTATTCACGGTCTAATATATATATATGGGGTGTTCCACACGAAATCGGACACCACACTTAGCTTTTGCATCGTCGATTTTTTTGAATTTTTTTTGTTTCAGTATTGGTTGAAAGAGGCTTCCATGATTTTTTTCAAGTTTTTTTGTCGAACCCTTTTTAAGACATCGATTTTTCAAAAATTACGTTACTTTTTTGGTTAAACGTCGTTAACTTTGCGAAAAATGGGCCACATGGGACGTTTTATAAAAAATATCGAACAAAATTTTCAAACCGTATTTCTAAAAGAATTACAAGTTTTAAATATAAACTGTTGATTTACAAAAAACACGCACTGATCGATTTTCTTAAATTTTTTTTTTTAACTGTCTTTCATTCCATAACTTTTAAGCCGAAATAGATAATGGGATAACGATGGGATCTATTTTTTCGATTTTCCAATTTAGCACCACTGAGCCTTTGCATTTTTTGCATTGAAAAAAATCATGAAGGCCTCTTTCAACCAATACTAAAACAAAAAAAGTCCAAAAAAATCGGAGATGCAAAAGCTAAATGTTGTCCGATTTGGCGTGGCATACCCCATATGGATATTAGACTGAACTTGTGTGAACTGTTGGTCATTTCTTAAAAAATTCGGTAATTCATGTAAATGCAACTTAAACTTTTTTTCAAAAAAGATTTTACGATATTTAGTAATAAGTTTTAACATTTTGCCGGAAACTAAAAAAAAAAGTGAAATTTATTCTAAATTTTAATTTAACCTTTAGTAACTTTTGAAGGAGTGAGTTTTTCGAAAAATCTTAAGAGACCTTTTTTGTAAAGCGTTCAATTCCCTACAAAAATATGTCTCGCACATTTCAGTACATTGATCTGAAAGCCAAGGTATAAAATTTCCTGTCTTATTTAAATAGGAAATAGAAATAAGCGATGAGAGACCGCGAAATATTAATACTAAGAGCTCTGCTTTCAACAGGCATCTTTTTCAACCTCCCCGAAAGTATTTAATAGGGAATTTCGAAAAAAAAAATAGTCGTGTCTTTTGTATCAATCCAGTATGTATTTTTTACGCGTAAAAAAAAAACAAAATAATGCAAAAAAATGGCGTCGCACAATGTCATTTGGATTCGTCTCTTTTTTCGACACGAGAACGATGTAATATTGCGTAAAGGCTTTTCGGTTTTTTTCCCATACGGTAATTCGGTCGAAATGGCCATTTTTCTCTTTTTTTTTTTTAATACTTTCATGAATACGAATTGCTCGGTTGCTCATCGATCGTACAGCCTTTGTTGAATCATTCAGCGTTTTTGAATGTACAAACGCGTTTGCAAAATACTCGTCGAAATGACTCTACTGAACTGCAACGAGCCACTTGGTTCTCCAGGAACAATAATAACAATATAAGGGGTATTCCTGCTCAACGGGACCCCCTTTTAGGCCGACCTCTTTCGATTTTCTTGAAACTCGAGTATGTTTTAGTGTTGCCTGAAAGTATATTGTATACCAATTTTCAGATCTCTAACTATAATACTTTTTGGAATACACCAAAAGTTATATTTCAAACTTTTTGCGTATTCAGCGCTTCGGAGCTTTGGCATGGCGCGAAATAAAATCGAAAAAATTCTTTGACAATAGCTTTCGATCGGAAATTTCCTGCGCTCTTCGAAAAAAATATCAGCGATTCCGAAAAAAAAACGAATTCATTTAAATTTCGGCCAAAAACCGAAATAATTGACATACAAAAAAAGAGCATAGTTTAATTCGGTGGAACAATTTTTTTCATGTTTTGTATATATCTGAGAAGTCACGATATAAATTTCAAGTTGGAACTCACATCCGTTTACCAATGCCAAGTTTTTTAGTAGGATAAAAATTCTTAAATATCGTGTTTTTCGTATTCAACAGTTCTCTGATGTAGCGTTTTTTTAAAACGAATTTTGAATTGAGTAAATTTATTAAATTAACTAAATTAAATTAATTAAATTAAATTAATTAAATTAAATTAATTAAATTAAATTAATTAAATTTTGAATTTAGAGTTCCAACTTGGAGTTTATATCGTGACTTCTCAGATATATAAAAAACATAAAAAAAATTGTCCCCGCTGAATTAAATTATGCTTTTTTCTTGTAAATCAATTTTTTCGGTTTTTGGCCGAAATTCAAATGAATTCGTTTTTTTCGGAATTGCTGCACTGAGAAAAAAAAAATGGTTGAATATGCAAAATCGTTAGTTGAGTACGGGCAACTAAATATTTATTTGGTCTAACTAAATAATTAGTTTCTTGAATAATTCCGCGCTTCGGTTGACCAAAATATTGTTCAGGCAACAAAAATTTGGATTGTACAACTAAATATTTAGTTGCACGTATTCAACTAAACGATTTTGCATATTCAACCGTTTTTTTTCTCAGTCTGATATTTTTTTCGAAAAGTGCAGGAAATTTCCGATCGAAAGCTATGGTCAAATAATTTTTTCGATTTTATTTCGCGCCGTGCCAAAGCTCCGAAGCGTTGAATACGCAAAAAGTTTAAAATATAACTTTTGGTGTATTCCAAAGAGTATTATAGTTAGAGATCTGAAAATTGGGGTACAATATACTTTCAGGCAACACTAGAACATACTCGAGTTTCAAGAAAATCGAAAGAGGTCGGCCTAAAAGGGGGTCCCGTTGAGCGGGAATACCTCATAAACAAATAAAATAATCAAAGAGGCAGCGATGATAATGGAAAAGCGAAGCGTGCTGAAATCCAACTGTTCGAAGGTATACGTGAGATGGTAATTGAAAAAAAAAAAAAACAATTCAAGCGAGGAGTCCGTGCCAAAGTCTCAAGGGAACAAGAAAAAAATCGCAAACGACTCTAATATAAAAAGCCGCACTCGTACATTTTTTTTTATTATTATGCGCGCACACACACACCTCAAAAGCTCTACTCTCGGCAATTCGAGTGGTTTATTTTGGATTTACGATTTTTCGTGTGTCTGGTTTGCATATGGAAGAATCCGTGATACTTGCATCGCTAAAAAGATGAAAAAAAGCATTCGGACGAAACTCTGGAAGCTTAACCCAATTTTCCGAAAACTTTGATGTTGCGCACCGTGCTTGTTTTTTTTTTTCGAATTCTCTCTCATCTCACTCGTCGCAAACGATTTTAATCATTTCTTCATTGTTTGCAGAGAGAAGCTTGCAAATCGCCCGAGTCTTACGTCCATTAATGCTTTTTTTTTCTGGCCTCTCATTTCTCGCAGCGGCATTAATTGTAATTTTTCCCTGGAGCAGAGAAAAAGAGGGGTGAGAGTGAGCGAGAGAGAGCGTCTCTGGTGGTTTCTCGTCGCATTTATCACCGGGAAAAGCTCGTACGAAAATAGTGGACAAATGGTTTCGAAAGAGCGTCGTCGTCGTCGTCGTCGTCGTCGTCTTGGTAGAATAAAAGGAAACTGGAGAAAGAGTTTCGCATCTCAGTTTTCTGGATGCTGTGTATGTGGTGGGCGTACGAGAGAATGAGGAAGAACGCGAGAGAACGCGAGCCAAACAGCAAGAGCCAGAGGAAAAGTGCTCTGTGGGCAAAAGAGGTTCATGTCTTGAACCTTCAGCGGTTGATTCCCACGCGGTGAAATAAAATATTGCAGTTTTTTTCTCTCCTATTTTACCAAGGATCCCTTCGGGATACGAGTGCGAGTTCTGCGATTTTTCTTTTTTCATACTCTCCCCCCCCCCCTTCCCATGTATTTTCTGCCTGGCTTTTCCAGCAATGACTCTTTCAAGATGAGGAGAAAAAAAGCTCTCGTAGATTCAAGGAGCAAAGGCACCCTGATGAAAACAATTCAGTGGCAGTGAATATTCGAGATTCCTGGGAAGAAATATCTACATGTTTAGGGGAGTGAAGGGCTTGTTGTAACAGGGGTAAGTAGTAACACTCAATTTTGACCCGAAGTTTAAACCGTTTTTATTTAAATTTGGGGCTGAATGACCTTCGTCGTAAAAAAAGTACTTACGAAAATTTTGACGACTATCAAACTTAAATTAATTGTTCATTGTTACAATGTAAAATTAACTGGTTTTGGTTTTTTTTTTTTAATATTCTTCCAAAACTTGTAGTTTTTGAGATATTTCATTACGTAGACATAATGAACCCATGGGGCAAGTTGTAACAAAAAGCAGGGGTATGCTGTAACCAGAGTTGTAAATAATGCATTACTGTGTTCATTACCCATTACACTGCATAATGTGAAATGGGCAAGTGTACCATTACAAAATACAAGATTAATGTGTAAAGAATGCGTGTTCCATTACATATAAAAAAGTAATATGTAATGGATGCATGTGTTGTTACAAATAAAAGAAAGTAATGTGTAATGGATGCATGTGTCATTACAAATAAAAAAGTAATGTGTAATGGATGCATGTACCATTAGAAATTAAAAAAGTAATGTGTAAATTATACAGTGTAATGGGTGAGTGGTCCATTACAAATTATAATTGTAAACAAATATAAAAAAATTATTGAAACGTATCTTCATCGTTTTTTTTTAGATTTTTGGAAAACATCGATAATTTCTCGATGATTACCATTTTCAATTTTTGTTTTTTTTTTTCAATTGGAAAAAGAAATAGAAATCGAAAAAACACCACTCTGAAAAAATTCGAGGATTTGCAGAAAATTTCAAAGTTTGATATAATAAAAAGAAAAAAAATCAAAAATGGTAATCATCGAGAAATTTTCGATGTTTTCCGAAAAACTGAAAACAAACGATGAAGATGGGTTTTTATAATTTGTTTGTATTTTTTTTCAAAAAGTACATTAAAAAACAAAAATTTTGAAAAAAAAAATCGTCCTGATACGTCAAATTTTGAAAAAGTTATAGCTATTTGAAGAATAAAAAACAAATTTTTTTGAAAAATTTATAACTTCTTATCGGCTGGATGTAAAAATTTGAAAAAATTCTGAAAAATGTTTTCGATAGGGTAAAAAAAATAAAAAAATTTCAGCCAAATCGAAAAGGGTCGAGTTCTAAAGTGGTCGATTTGGCGTGGAATGCCCCATATACATTACACATTACTTTTTTATTTGTAGTGGAACACGCATCCATCACACATTACTATTTTCATTTGTAATGGAACATTCATTCATTACACGTTACTTTTTTAATTTGTAACGGAAAACTTATCCAAAATTGTTTAAAGTAATTGGTAATGTATTCTTTTACATTACTATTTTCACAACTCTTGTTGTAACATGTTACAACTTGCCCCGTGTGCGTGTATTGTTTTCTGCTCTCTAATAAGAGTGCATCTTTTTGTGTGTATTATATTATTACAAATAATAGTACAGTGATTACATAGTATTACAAATTATTTGCGGCTTTTTGTGCATTCTTTTCTTCTTCTTTACCCTGATATTGCCCAGAAAAATATGCTAAATTATAGTATTGTATTTTTTTTTTTAGAATAAGAGACTACAAAAGAAAATCCGAGAGTGGATTAAAAACTCAGGATGTATGTGAATCCGAAGCAACTGAAGTTTTGAAAAAAGGGTCAGCATACGAAAAGTAGCCAAAAATTTCGATTTGTGCCGTGTCTCTCTTTCTAGATATATTTAAAAAAAAGAAAAATAAAGTTACCTTCATCCGAGTTGCCTAAACTGCAACTCAGACGAAGACTGATTAAGCTACGAGATAAGTCAAAAGTGCCATGTTCATTTTTTTAAGTAAAACGTTGTGTTAAAAAAAAGTATTTATGATATTTATAAAAAGTGTCATGTTCATTATTTATAGTCAGAGATTATGATCATCATAACAATGAACCACGATGCGGATAATTCATGGACCAAGACTGATAACCAATAAAAACGTGTTTTTACTTATACATATTGCCACCTTTTCATTGTTACTACTTGCCCCGAGCCTGTTACAACTAGCCCCAAATATGGGGTAAGTTGTAACGACTCCCATTTTTTTCAAAAAGTGATGTAAAAGATGGGTAAAGATTTTAAATTTTTTGCTTCCTCATAAAAGAAGCTTTGTTTTCGTGAAAAAAAAAATTTCGCAATTTTTATGTCAATATGTTCAAAATGTCCTAAAACATCGAGAAATCATATTTAGAAAAAATGTCCGGATGGATGTGTGTGTGTGTGTGTGTGTGTGTGTGTGTGTGTGTGTGTGCGTGCGTGTGTGTATGTATCCTGAGTTTCAGATGTAAATAATTAATAACTCGAAAACGTTTCGCGATATCAAGCTAAAATTTGGCACATTTGTTGAGCACGAATTGCTCTTCATTATGAAACAAATTTTGTTTTATTTATAACGGGTGTTCAGATTTTATCGACTTTTTTCGTTTTTGCAAGAATGGCGTATACGCTCTAATCTCTGCAATTTTCAAGATATTGCACTCAAACTTTGTACAGAATTAGTATAGCTATTAAGGTTGTTTGGTATTGAATTTGGCGAAAATCCATCGAGGGATTAAAATTTTATGAAATTTTTTATTTTGCTTCCTCATAAAGGAAGCTTTGTTTTCGTGAAAATTTTTTTTTCGCGATTTTTATGCCAATATGTTCAAAATGTCCTAAAACATCGAGAAATCATATTTAGAAAAAATGTCCGGATGGATGTGTGTGTGTGTGTGTGTGTGTGTGTGTGTGTGTGTGTGTGTGTGTGTGTGTGTGCGTGTGTGTGTATGTATGTATCCTGAGTTTCAGATGTAAATGATTAATAACTCGAAAACGCTTCGAGATATCAAGCTAAAATTTGGCACACTTGTCGAGCACGAATTGCTCTTCGTTATGAATTTTTTTTTTTAAATTATAACGTGTGTTCAGATTTTATCGACTTTTTTCGTTTTTGCCAGAATGGCGTAAACGCTCTAGCCTCTGCAATTTTCAAGATATTGCACTCAAACTTTGTACAGAATTAGTATAGCTATTAAGGTTGTTTGGTATTGAATTTGGCGAAAATCCATCGAGGGATTAAAATTTTATGAAATTTTGAATTTTTCGAAAAATCGCCTAAACGCTCTAACTTGCGCAATTTTTAAGATATTGTACTGAAACTTTGCACAGAGGTAATATAGCTGTGAAGGTTGTTCGCTATTAAATTTGGCAAAATCTATCGAGGGATTAAAATTTTATGAAATTTTGATTTTTTTGAAAAATAGCGTAAGCGCTCTAACTTGCACAATTTTCAATATATTTCACTGAAACTTTGTACAGAACTTGTATAGCTATCAAGGTTGTTCGCTATTAAATTTGGAAAAAATCCATCGAGGGATTAAAATTTTATGAAATTTTGAATTTTTTGAAAAATAGCACAAGCACTCTAACTTACACAATTTTCAATATATTTCACAGAAACTTTGTACAATACTTGTATAGCTATCAAGGTTTGTTCGCGATCAAATTTGGCGAAAATTGATCGAATTTGCACATTGATTACTAATATTTTTCAATAGTTAACAAAGCTTCCTTTATGAGGAAGCCAAATTTGATCGCCATACCGTGTGTTAAAGGAAGCTATGTGAACTATGGATAAAGATGACGAAGCAATGTTCAAATTTCAATTTGCAGGGTTTTTCAATTGGAATTAGTGCTCAAGTATATACTTCACAAACCCTCTTACTCACAATACTAAAAGTATACAAATTTTAGACAGTAGAGACCTTTTTCTAAAAACTGTTACAACAAGCCCACCGCTCTCCTACCTCTGCACTCGGCTAACTGTAACTACTATCGTTGAATTGGTTGCTCCTTGATAAACTTTTTCCGCTGAGCTACACGATGGATACTTTTATGGCCAATGCTTTACAACGGTAAAACCTCGGTAGCAAGAATAACCGAGCGGTTTCCGGTCTCTCGAGCTCGAGAAAAAAAATGGCGCGAGAGAAAACGGCAATGTGCTTGAAAATTTAGTTTCGCTTTTGGGTTGCGGAATCTTTTATACAGAGATCCACGCTTTTATAGGGTTGCGCGAGATCACTCGAGCCGAGGATACATTCGAGTGGAATATTTTTACCCTTCGGGATCAATTTTTCGGGAAGGAAGGGCAAAATATAAAAAACGACGTGGCCGGAAGCATCGATGAACCTAAACCACCGGACCCATAGATTTTATGGGATCAACGTTCAGCCTTATCACGCTCCCTTTTTGCCCTTGATCTTTTGCTCGGTTGAGCTTTTATCAGCGAAAAATTGCGATACACGTGTATTCGGGAAAAACCTATAGATATTATACAGGATATGTTTTCTAGATGCATTCGATCTCTTGATGAATGCGACTTTTACCCATCAATTGAATTTTCAAAGTCCAAATATTATAAGGTTCTAGATGAGTGCATTTGAAAGTCGAGAGTGATTTTCTTGGTGAAGTTTTGTTTTCGTGAAAATTTTTTTTATTTAGATTTTCACGACAGAAGGTTCAAAATGTCGAGCAATGATATTTTTAAAAAATAAGGTGGATAAAAAATAATTAAAAAATAATTTTAAGTGAATTTTTTAAATTTCAATTTAATAATTAAAAAACAACGTCATGCTACTTCCGAAAATTTTGCGATATCAAGCTGAAAACGCTTCTACCGATAGTTTTTGAGTGATCAAAATTGTTGGTATATTGAATTTCGCAAAAATAATTTGGGGAGTTCGTGATTTATAAAATTTAAATTTTGTTGCAAGGTTTTTCGAGATAATGCTGAATGAAAATTCTGTGATGTATCGGATTAAATTTTCTCTGCAACATTTATAGTCCTTGATAAGATTCGTCGATTGAGACCGGATCGCAGCAATGAGATTCCTCCGGTGAAAACCTCGTTGCGCTCCGCAAGCGAAACTCGTTGGGATTTTATCCGAGAAGAATTCAGGACTTAAAACTTGTTTTCTTTAGGGCGAGTATGTAATATTGTATATAGGTCAAGAGGAGGTCTTGGACTATAAGTTTTCCTGCCGTACGAATAGCCGAAAGGTCAAGAGTGCTTCGCTCTCGTATCAAATTTTGTTTCGGACGAACGTTTTATTGCGATAAAACCGCAAGCGAGAGAGAAAGATAGATAGAGAAAAGATTAGCCATAGTATCAAGATTCTGCAGAGGAAAACTCGTCAAATTTTCATCTTACGTGTGACCAAGCATCGTCGAATGAAAAGTTCAATCATGAGCTTCAAGGTTAAGGGGAGGCTAAATACCGACATTAGCACCTCGAAAATGGATTCCAAACTTGCTCTGGCACGAATGGATGAAAATCAATAAAATTTTGACAGTATCATCAGAATTATGGCACAAATGGAGCCCCACTAAAATTTTTTCGAAAAACGAAAGAAAAAACTACAGATCTGATTATCATCAAAAATCTGTAATTGAAAATATTAAATTATAATGTTCTTACGGCATTTCGGCTAAAACCAAGAGTGGGGCTTCATAACCAACACCAAAGTACGAATATCGATACATCTTTGACATTATTTTATGAAAAAACCGCGACGTAAGTTTGGAATCCAAATCACGAGATAAATGTTGATAAATTTCGTGTTTTATCAAAAAAAATGGCAAAATTAAGTTCACAAAAATCCGAAAGAGGGTAGCACTATGTTGAATTCCTATGAAATAAACATTACTTTCATCAGACTCCTATCCAAACTGTTTGACAAGTCAGTGGCAATTAACGAAAACGTTGATTTATGTCTCGCATTTGCATTTTGCAATTCATTCATCATTAATTCATAAATTTCATTGATATTGATCCACCGTTATTGGAAAAAGTTTGGACAGTGATTTTGAGTCGATAATGTAGGGCTTCAGTAATAATGTCGGTACTTAGCCTCGCCTTAAGGGGAGGCTAAATACCGACATTAGCACCTCGAAAATGGATTCCAAACTTGCTCTGGCACGAATGGATGAAAATCAATAAAATTTTGACAGTATCATCAGAATTATGGCACAAATGGAGCCCCACTAAAGTTTTGCCGGAAAACGAAAGAAAAAATTACAGATTTGATTATCATCAAAAATCTGTAATTGAAAATATTAAATTATAATGTTCTTACGGCATTTCGGCTAAAACCAAGAGTGGGGCCCCATAACCAACACCAAAGTACGAATTTCGATACATCTTTGACATTATTTTATGAAAAAACCGCGACGTAAGTTTGGAATCCAAATCACGAGATAAATGTTGATAAATTTCGTGTTTTATCGAAAAAAATGGCAAAATTAAGTTCACAAAAATCCGAAAGAGGGCAGCACTATGTTGAATTCCTATGAAATAAACATTACTTTCATCAGACTTCTATCCAAACTGTTTGACAAGTCAGTGGCAATTAACGAAAACGTTGATTTATGTCTTGCATTTGTATTTTGCAATTCATTCATCATTAATTCATAAATTTAATTGATATTTATCCACCGGTATTGGAAAAAGTTTGGACAGCGATTTTGAGTCGATAATGTAGGGCTTCAGTAATAATGTCGGTATTTGGCCTCGCCTTAACTTTAAATTGATGAAACATTACCCGCGCTCTGTGGTCGCGCAGTTCTGTTCGTGCTCTTTATAGGGGCAAGGATAAATAAGTTAAATTTTCACTTAATTGCTTGATCTCACGATTAATTAGTCAAGTAAAAGCCCTCGTAGCTTGAACAAATAATGCATATCATCAAATGACTTGTTAATTCAATTGAAATTTTCTAGCTTTACATTGAATGCATTCTTTTTCCTGTGAACAACATCTGAATTGCATAGAAAATATAAACTGTTCATTCAACTAAACCATTTGGTTATGCAATCGCATATTGAGTGCCCTTTACCAAATATAGAATCAAAACAATGTAATTTTCAATTGAACTGATTCTCTACTCCGTTGGGTCAAGGATACATGCACTGAGAAAAAAAATTGTTGAATGAACTAAATCTTTAGTTGCATACGCACGACTAAATATTTATTGGGTCTAACTAAATAATTAGTTTCTTGAATAATTCTGCGTTTTAGTTGACCAAAATATGATTCAGGTAAAAAAATTTGGGTTTGTACAACTAAATATTTAGTCTTGCGTATGCGACTAAAGATTTAGTTCATTCAACCATTTTTTTTCTCAGTGTGTATTTATGGGAATGCAATTCTTGTTTCCATTTTGATACACGTTTTGAGTTGAATTTGAATTACACATTTCGTTTGCCACCCATAACCGCCGGATTTAGTTAATTCAAGCCAATTTTTTTCACTTAACCAAATCTTTTTCTCGGTGTAAAAATACCGTGCATCCATTCAATTGCGAATATTTCTTTTTTCTCATCGCAGAAGGGTGGAACAAATAGGAGGCAAATTCGAGTTTGACAAACGAAAAATTGGAATGTGATTGCAGGCGCCGTCTCGTCGGCCCTCGTGGATGCAATTTTTCTTCATCCCGGATAGTGTCCAGACCTCAACTACATCGGATGGGTAAATCAGGTGGAACGTTCCTATTATCTCGGGGTACGGACAGGAAAATAAAAAGCGAAGAATAGGAGGAAAAGTGGCGAGTGAACAAAGAAAGGCGAAAGATAAAGAGGGAATGGGCAAGATCCAGAGTGAGGGAGCAGCCGTAGAGTCACAGCGTCTGCGAGATTTATATCTGGCCTTATTAGAATTCCAAGAAGGCCAAAGCATTCGACGATGAAAGATCTATTGTTTATTCGTCGCAAATATGCATCGTTTTATGCAGGTGAGAGTTGAGCTTTTATTTTAACGAGGAATTGGAGGACCGAAGTCCCGAGATATCTTTCAAATGCTCGAGTTTCCTTCGCATAGAGCTAAAACTCATTCGAAGGATGAAATTCAAGTGGAAATGCGCACTGATTATTATTCTTGGTAAGAACCCTTTCAGTCGTGCGTTGCAGGATGGACGAGGAATAAATGAATGGATGTAGAACTGTTTTCAGTGAAATCGAGACGATTCGTTTGAGGATCGTGTTAAAAAAACCTAAGCTTTGAAGTTGGGGAAAAAATGTTATTCCCTTTTCTCTACTTTTGGTAGAATCTGTAATATAGCAGAACCATATGAAATGGCTCTTTTTACAATTGTGATTTTTTTTGGGGCTCGAAACATTTGAAAATTAATATCCTGGTCAAAATGTCAAAATGAATATATTCGATAGTTTCGTCACGAGGATTTACATTAAAAAATGATGTGATTCCATCAATCTTGGGTTAAAAGTTTCTTGAGAATTTCTGTTTTCCCGATTTTAAACAGGATTTTTTCATAATTCACGAGTATATCTTTCATACATTGTGGCAGAGCTCGGCAAAGTACCGAAAAGTACCCGTGTAGAAATTTTGGTAGGGAAAAACTTCTGCCCCTGACTTGCCCTCCCTAACTAATGTAGGGAAATGATCCGCTCATCCTAACAGGCCCTGTTTACCCATGTAACACCTGGCTGGCCATTTTCGGATCCGGCGATCATGATCAGGCCCCTATGACGATATGATCCGGCCCTAGCAGATCCTGATCAGGCCCCTAAGATTTTTAGAATCATGCCCTTGAAGGCCCTGATCACGGTCGCGATCATACACCGAAGCGCTTTTTAAACAATTCGTTTTTACGAGGTACTCCTTTTTCAATGTATGCATCTTATTATTTATTTCGAGGCAACCCTTTCTTAGGGTACACTTTTCTTTTGGCAATCCTCGAAGAGAATATTAGATTCCGAGTGAACGGAAATTCTCTACGAAAATTAAATAAATAAGTACAATTACATAAGACGGCAGGAACTCCTTGTATGGATTCTTCCGACACCGACTTCTGCTAACATCCGTGCTCGCACCCGTCTATATAAGCATACTGAACACATTATCCGTATGCGAGTTCAACGGTTGCTGTCCTGCGACATCTGGCGCCAAGTCTCGGAACGAACGCGATGCGGTTCGTCGTGATAATAATAATAATCCTCTGCCTACGTAACGAACTTGTGACAGGCGCACAATTGCTTGTTATTCTCGCGGAATAAAAGTGATAATGTAAATAATAATTGAATAATAATAATAATAATAATAATAATAATAATAATAATAAACGAGACAATGATTGTTAATTTATTATTATTGTTATTACTATTATTGTTATTTATTATTATTATTATTATTATTATTATTATTATTATTATTATTATTATTATTATTATTATTATTATACTGAAAGCCGATATACAAATAATTTTATTTTAACAAATACTCAGGGCAATCCAATTACTTTTCACATCAGAGCCCTGCCAGGGTAATAAAATAAAAATATGTTTTGCTTAAAAGTGTAAAAATAACGTCGTCGGAAACTGTTCAGATTCTGATCATGCAGGGCACTGGTAATAAGTGATTATTTCAATGTAATAACTAGGGACCAGGTCGTTAAGTTCCATGTCAGGGCCCTGCCAGGAAAATCGGATCAGGCAGGGCGGATCAGGGGCAAGAATCAACTAATGGTTGCCCTATCACATTTCTACACGGGTACTTCAAGTTCAAAGTACCGCGAGTGCTTTAAGTACCAAGTACCAGTAGTACTTTAAGCACTACATATTACTTGAAGTACTTAAGATTTAAAGTACTTGAAGTGCAAGCATTTGAAAAATCAGGTACCAAGTATAAAGTACTTTTCAAGTTTTCACGTATATCTCGTAAGTTCTAGTACTTACATTTGATTTCTTATTCTCATTAGATTTTTATTCGTGTACTTTTTGTATAAAAACATATTTTCACCTTGTGCAATACACTGAGATTAGATTTAGGCAGATTGGAACAGAAGTGTTTAAACAAAGAATTAAAACCACAGTCGAGGGACAGTATGTCCATACGTCACAAAATATTATTTTCAATTACATATTCAAAGGCTTTGTACCAGAGTTGGCCAAAGTACTTGAAAGTACTTCAAGTATCAAGTTAAAAGTACCGTAGGTACTTGAAGTACAATGTACTCGTTACTTGCAAGTACTCGTCAAGACGAGTACTTTTCAAGTTTTTGGGTACGTCTCGTAAATTCTGGTACTTGGGTCATTCCATCTCAAATCGACCAAGAGTTGGAATCAACCACTTTCAATTTCGATGAAATTTAGTCAGAAGTTTTGTTTTATCATAAAAGTTCTACCAAGGAAAAAAAATTAAATTTTTTTTTCAAAAGTTATGCAAAATTCAAAATTTAGCCATTTTTCAATTTTTTTTTTCTAAATTTCTTGAAAACTATGATAGTTATGAAAAATCGTTTGTCTCGTCTTGAAGAGTATATTTGGGGTTACGAAAAAAAAATATTCCGTGAAAATTTTTTGAAAAATGATGAATTTGGAGAATTTTGAATTTATTAAAATCGTGAAAATCCACAATTAACATCGAATTTCTTGTTCAATTTTTTTAAATATAATACCTTGTACTGATTTGAAAAGAGCCTGAATTTTTCGGAAAGGTTTTTTTTTTGTTTCGAAAATATGCATTTTTTTATGTTGAGCAATCATGTAATTTTGTAATTTTGAGCAGTCAAAATTACATGATTGATCAACTTCACTTAACTTGGAGGTAAAAAAAAAGTTTACCAAAATTCAAAAATTCATATTTTTGAAACAAAAAAAAACACATTTTTGAAAATATTAGGATCTTTCAATATCAGTATAAGGTGTTATATAAAAAAAATAAAAACAAAAATTTAATGTTGATTGTGGATTTTCTTAGACCTTCGTTTGATGATAAAAGAAAACTTCTGACCAAATTTCATCGAAATTGAAAGGGGTCGATTCCGAATATTGGTCGATTTGCCATGGAATGACCCATATTCAAAGGCTTTGCACATGCAACAATCAGCAAGACACATTCAAAAGTACTTCAAGTACAGACAAGTACCTGAAATTTTCAAGTACAGCACTACAAGTACAGGAAGTACTTGAAAAATGTAAGTATAATACTTGAAGTACTTTTTAAGTACTTTGTACTTGCAAGTACTGTACTTCAAATACCTGCAAGTACCGAGTACTTTCAAGTACTGCCCAGCTCTGTTTTGTACATGCAATCATCAGCAAGATACATTCGAAAGTACTTGATACTTGTACTTGAAAAATTACTTGAAGTACATAAAAGTATTTGAACTCTTAAGTACAATACTTGAAGTACTTAAATTTTCAATTACTTGGCCTGTAATTCAAGTATTGTAGGTACTTAAAATTGCAAATACTTTTCTGCACTTCAAGTACTTTTTCAAGTACACCACTTGAAGTATTTTTTAAGTACTTCAAGTACTTTTAAGTACTTAAAGTACTTTTTCTTTAAAGTACAGCACTTGAAGTACTTCTTAAGTACTTGAAGTACTTTTTAAGTACTTGAAGTACTTTTTAAGTACTTGCAGTACTTTTAAGTACTTCAGGTACGTCGCAAGTACCGGGCACTTCAAGTACCGCCCAGCTTTGCATTGTGGCAACCGTAGAATTGTCATCTAAACTTTCGCGAACCTCTTCGAGTGGAGTTTATTTTCCCGAAGAAATCTGGACAATTCCTTCATCGAGTCTCTGAATTCACCGGCATATTAAATAAAAAACGGATTTATTCTCATTATTTCCCTGTGAGAGTATAAAACGGGAAGCTCATTAGTTGAACCCTCATTGTGACAAATTGTGTAGGCGTGGGTATAAAAGTCTGTGTGGGATGTCTCACGTCCGACGACAGGGATAAAAAAATTTGCCATATACGTCAGCGTGGAGATCATTATGTCGTCGATATGAGATCTCACTTGGTCGACAACCATTTTCTTTCTGCCGTTCTCAGAGCAATTTCTCCGACTGGTTTTCTCGACGGAAGATGCCGGAGAGATGCTTAATTTTTGGAAACAGTTTGGCGATGTGTGACGCATGAATTGATTCTTTTTTCGAGGCAAGACACGCCGAGGGCTTTTTTGGGAATGGCAATGAACAAGAGCCAAAAAAAAAAAGGATTTATTCGTTGGACGTTGCTTTCAGGATACTAAATTGTCCGACCGAGTTTTACAATTCTTTCTTCCATCTTTTATAGAAAGATGGCAAGAAAAAGTAGATACAGAATTTTTCCGAATAGAATAAGGTCTCAGGTAGAAAGGAAAAGGCCTCTTTTAGGGGCTAGGTTATGGAGAAGATTTGTGGAATCGTCGGGGGAACATCCCTTCCAGCTATATCGAGGGTGAGCTCGATCTTAGGGGTGGCAAAATGCACCCGAGTATTCCCGCTGATTAAACGGAGTGACTGCGGAGAAAATAGACCCCGATCTTTTTCTTCCTCTTTTCCTATTTGTACGTTATCCGCTCGTTTTTCCTTCCTCCTTTGCTAAACCTTCCTCAATCTCGATCTCCACGTGCATCCTTTTTCATATATCTCCAGAGAATTCGAGAAGCACGGAGGACGACCAACGAATTCCCCATTTTCCCCTCAGAGTTCTCTTTTTTTCCCGTCAATTCCCCTCAATGAATCTTCTTTATATATTCGATAAGGGATGCAATTAAAGTTCTATTAAATCGGGAGATCGGGGGCAATACATTTTAGTACGACCCCTGAGTGAATTTCCCCCAGGGGTCATCAGGATCGTGTCAAAGCAAAAATCCTGAATAACGTGGAAATTCGATTCCTTGTTACAATACAAATTTAAATTTAACTGGCTTTCATTTGCTTTTTTTTTTAATTATTCTGAAGTTTGTAGTTTTTAAGATATTTCATTAAGTAGACATAATGAGCCTATGGGGCAAGTTGTAACATGTTAGAAGTTGCCTCATTCGCGTGTATTTTTTTTCTGCTCTTTACATGTATTTGTACAAATAATGTTATTACAACTTGTAGTATAGTGATTACATGGTATTACAAATTATTTGCGGCTTTTTGTGCAGTCTTTTACTCTTCTTTACTCCAATATTGCCCAGAAAAATATGCCAAGTTATTGCATTGTATTTTTTTTAGCACGAGAGACTACCAAAGATTATAATCATCATAAGAATGAACCACGAGGAATAATCCAAGACTGTGAACCAATAAAAACGTGTTCTTTCTTATAAATGTCGCCAGTCTTTTCATTGTTACAACTTGCCCCGAGCCTGTTACAACTAGCCCCAGACATGGGGTAAGTTGTAACAGCTCTCATTTTTTCAAAAAACGTATGGTGTAAAAGATGGGTAAAGATTTAAAATTATTTTTCAAATGGAATTAGTGCTCAGATATATACTTTACAAAGTCTCTTACTCACAATATGCAAAGCATACATATTTTAGGTGTTACAGGCCTTTTTTCAAAAACTGTTACAACTAGCTCCACGCTCCCCTAGTAGCCCATTGTGACGGGTTCAAAAAATCGATTTTTTTTTACATTTTTCGCAAGCTAAACAACTTAACATTTTTTAAGTTATAGCCAAAAGAAGAGAGCAATTAACTAATAAGTTAATATTCAAAATGACTAATTACTACGGTTTGGCAATCACCAGAAACTGTAAATCTCTCGAAGAAATGAAGAGAGCTTTGAGATAACTTTCAGGAAACGGAAGGACTGCTCTATGCACCAGGCATAGCTCATCAATGTAGGTATAATTTTTTTTTATACAAAATCTGTTGTCAAAACTTTAAACGCATTTTTCTCGAAACTACGTTTTCGAAATTTCGGGGAAGCACTGATTAAAAACTCTTCAACCGATTTTGCTAAAAATTTTACCCGTTATTTTAGACGAACATAGCTATAAGTCTATAACCCTTAAAACATTCAATTTTTTAATAAGAAATGCATTTTTTTAAACAATTTATTTTAAAAAATCGATTTTGAAGACCTTTTGTTCACAAGTCCGCCATTTCGTTTTTTTTCTTCTTAAAATATGCATATTATAGGTTATAGCACTAGAATTAAGCCTACAAAATAATTATCTCTTTGGATTTTTTATTTCGGATGACTACGAAAGGCTGTGTGCTTCCTCGAAACAAGTCACCTTTTTTCGAGGGCTCCACTTTGACGTACAAAATCATATACAAATTCATGTAAAATTAAGAGAACATAAATTTGTTTGTACTCTTCAAGAAACAAATAACAACATGTAAAAACTTCAAAAGGATCGCATTTCATTTTGTTATTTAAAAAAATTAATGAAAAAACGTCGAAATTTCCCTTAAGGGAGAAAAAAGGTGCAGGACTGCGTTTTTACAGTGATTTTTATGCATTTTTTTAACTCATAAAGAATTTATATAATTTATTGATATTAGTCATTTTATACATTGAGGTAATTTTGTACATATATTTAAGAATATATCCTGAAATTTTCAAAAAATTGTCCTCGAAAATTAACGCAGATATCAACTGCTGCATATTATAGGTCAATTACACTCTAGCTTAAAAAGTTTTTAATTAATCATTTTGAAATTTGGCATATAGTTTCTTTATATAAATACGCTCTATTTGAACCTAAATCCTAAATAATATCTTTGTTTAAAGTATTTTTGATTGTAGAAAAAAGTACGAAGAAATGGTAAAAAATCATGCTTTATATTCACACGCCTCTAAAAATACTAATTTTCAATTTTTTTTAGAGAATCGAGCTTCATTTAGAAGAGACATGTATAAAAAAACGTAAATTCTTTGTGTGCAACTGATTTCAGATGAAAATGGCTACAATGTGCGGCAGCTGATATCTCAGTTAATTTTTGAGGACATTTTTTGAAAATTACAGGATATATTCTGAAATATATGTATAAAATGACCTCACAATATCAATAAATCATATAAATCCTTTATGTGTTAAAAAAATTCATGAAAATCACTGTAAAAACGCCGTCCTAGACCTACTTCCCCCCTTAAAGCAGTTGACGATCAGGCATCGTCATCGTCCAGGCTTTTTCTCTCAAACCCTGCTGTCTCTACCGACTGAGCGCCAAAGAGGCCATTTTATGGCTACTCGAGACTCTGAAACTCCACGAAAAAATCTTTAAAAACGAATCACCCCGATACCTGACAAAATAAACGCAATGACTTTTTTGCAATAAAATGGGCATCTCGCAGGGAAACGGGGTTGCCTTTCAAGCTGGTTTTTTTCCTTCAACCACCCACGAATTTTCGCTTATATCGCAGAGTCCGCTTTTAACGTGAAAGATTTTTTATTTCACTCAACCGCTACCAGCAAACGGCCGTTATTCAATATGCTTCTCTTTGAGCACTTTTAATGGGAATACATCCTAAAGAGAAATAATTATACGGGGATAAAATAGGCAAAAGTGCATCAGGCTAAAATTGCCAGTCCTCGAAAATCTGGGGCAATGCGGGAAAAGCGAATGCACGAAGGAGCGGCAAAAAACCATCTTTCGGATATTAACGAGTGTCACGTGTCTGGTAGCGAGAAAAAAAACAGTTTTTTTTTCACTCCACTCATAGTCATATATACGAAAGTATCGTGAGAGCAAACTTTCTCGTTATTATGGGGTTGTTTGTTTTTTCCGGCCAGTTTCTCTAAACGCCCAAAGCTGGGCGATGACGCTGAAAACGTGGCTAGCGAGGGAGAAATGCAATTTCGGACAGAATCCAATATTTTCTGCAATATATTGTATATAACGAGGATCGCCTTTAGGCAGAATTCAACGTGATAAGAAATTTTTGGGGATCGCATAGGAAGTTCTTTCTATTGTGTTTATCCCCCTTTTGATGATTCAAGCCTCTTTGCCCTGAATACAATCAACGAATCTGTTGCAATTATTATCTTTTCCCTCAAGGCAAAATCGAATAAGCATCGAATGAAAGTCCAGGCCTTATCTCAGATTCGGTTCGCGCCTGAATCAAGATCAATAGCATTCTTTCGCTTGATAGTTGCATTATCAACGAAATGGGAAAAATTTACGAAGGGGAAGGAAGAATAGCACGTCCTAGTTTCTTTCTCAAAGTATTTATCTTCTATCGGTTGTTAACCGCCCCAAATACTCTTTCTGTTAAATAATTAATCAATGCTAGAAAAACATAGCACTGACGCCTAACATTTGCTGACTAGAATTCACGAGCAAATTTTTCAAACGCAAGCTCTCCCAGGTAGGAATTGACGATGAAAAAAGGGCTCGCCAAGCCCTGAAACAAGGCTCACATTTTTTAATTCAGGCTGAGCACCAGCCTGATTTTAAGCCTAGAAAAACCTCCGAATGATAACGCGGTTTCAGGCTCTTGCACACAGGCTTGACCAAAGGCTGGTAGAAAAGCCTGTACTAAGCCTGAAACGAGCCTTAATGAGGGTGGGGGTCGAAGAGTCGACTAACCAATATTTCGAACGGCCGAAATCCCGAATTTTACGATTACGAGCGTTAGAATAACGAAGCGCCGAAATCCCGACCGCCAGAAAAGAGAAAGTCGAGAGAGCCGCCCCATGCGTAAGAGAGAGAGGAGGCGCATCTCTCTCTCTCTTACGCATGGGGTGGCTCTCTCCGCTTTCGCTTTTCTGGCGTTCGGGATTTCGGCGCTTCGTTATTCGAACGCTCGTAATCGTGAAATTCGGGATTTCGGCCGTTCGAAATATTGGTTAGTCGACTCTTCGACCCCCACCCCTTAATGAAGCCTTTACGAGTATTTATGACCCATGCAGAATTATTTATTTTTTCCATATATTTATCAGTTGTTACGATGAAAATCAGTTCCATATTCATAATCAATAGTTTCTAAGGGTCAAGTAACGAAAAAAAAAATTTTAAGAAAAAAAAAAATTTTGCCCCCAGTGGGGTTTGAACCCGCGACCCTCGTTTTACGCATATCCTCAAATTCAACATGAATTAAATTTATTAAAAAATTGATAATTTTAAGGTTCATGGATTTTTCCGACTGATTTAGTTTTCTTGCATATTCGCGGACCCTAGAATACGTACGAGACCAGACTGGGATTTGAAACCTACCTACCTATCGAGCCTAACTAACGACCTAGGACTGGGACGCTATCCACTACACCACCGACTACTTTTGAAAGACTGATGTAAATATCATATTTATAGAACCCAGGCCGAGAAATAAATACCTACCAAAATAGTATTAAGAATTTATTTTCATTACCCGAAGGCCATTTTTTGGTTCAACTTGTCTTTTAACTTAATTTAAAAAATTTAAATATTGAATCAGATGAATAATAATAACAATAATAATAATAAATATTATTGATATATTTGTTATAATTATAATAATATTAAATAATAATGAATATTATTACTTAATGTATATTGTTATTATTACCATTTATGTATTTGTATTATTTATAACATATTTTTTATTTATGTATATACATGTGTATGTATATCATATTGAATATATGTCCTAAATTTTATTTTAATTATCTTATTCTTTGAAAGATACTATTCAGATATTATTCAGATACACAATTTCAAAATATTCTCGCATTCATTGCTGATTTTTTTTTTCATAAAAATACAGAAAAAATATTATTTTAAACTCAGCTAAAAGGCTGACGATGGAAACAAGCTTGTGCGATCCTTGTTTCACCGAGCCTGAGTGCGACAGACCTGGGCCAGGTTTCATTGCATCGTTTAGAGCAGCCTGGAACGAAGACTGGCTGCTTAGCCTAAAATCAGGGTTACTTCAAGCTTTATTCAGTCGGTGAATTTTAAGGCTAATTATTTTATTTTATCACAACCTGAAACAAGCCTGCATCCAGCCTCGATTTTTTAGCCTTAAAATGCACCGGCTGAATAAAACCTGAAATAACCCTGAGTTTAGGCTAAGCAGCCAGTCTTGGGTCCAGGCTGCTCTAAACGGTGCAATGAAACCTGGCCCAGGTCTGTCTCACTCAGGCTCGATGAAACAAGGCTCGCACAAGCTTGTTTCCATCGTCAGCCTTTTGATTTCCTACCTGGGCTGTTGAGGTAATTTACTTTTTTGGGTGTACCTTTTATTTGAGCATAAGCGACAATGAAATTCGCTCAATGTACTTGTAAGCTAATGTCAAGTCCCTTAGCTCCGGCGTTTAGTATAAGCAGTCACAGAAGGTGTTCGTGTGTGTTCTCGTTAAATTTAAATGTCATCATTAGAGACAGCCGGCATGGCATATTAAGTTATAGCAAGGTACGAAGTCAGCTGAGTGGAAGTGAGTGCACAGTTTATTCAGCTCCTTCATTCGCAAGCCCACCAGAGTCGCTTGCTTATTCCCACTGGAAAATTGTACGCTCATAGTTTCGAGGACACTTCCCCTTTCTGCTCTCTGGTTTTCAACATTGGTGCACAGGATCTCTCGACTCCTACGGTTTTCGTCCTTTCCACTCGTACTTTTGCATGTCCCAGAATAGAGAGTTTCATGTGAGATCGTGCACTTTATACGTCGAGGGTCGTTTCTATATCCTGTATATGGGGCATTCCATCCCAAATCGGACAGTTTGAAAAACTTTTTTTTTTATTTCCTCAATGTTTTTATATTTTTGAGTACTCATCAAGAGACCCTTCCTGTTAAATTTTGAGATTTTTTTGATTACCCGTTCAAAAGATATTAAATTAACAAAAAAACCGCTCTTTTCTTGGTATTTTGGTCATAACTTCTTTAATGATGGTCGAAATTAAAAGTTTTTTTTTCAAAATTTTTTGTTTTTTAATGGCCTTTTCAGAAAAAAATACAACAAAAATATTTGACGTGTTTTTGAATGAGTTTTTTGAGTTTTAAATGTTCAATCGCGTTTTTAAAAGTGAATGTCATTTTTAATTTTTGTTTCAAACATCTATCCATTCAACGATTTTTAAGACTAATCCGATCGTGGGATCTCAATAACTACTATTTTTTTCGATTTTTGAAAACTAAATTTTTTTTTTATAAATTATTATGAATACCAATTTTTGTTACTGTATAAAGTATTTTTTTCAATCATTTTGAATTAATTGTATGAGTGGGCATTGAACCTAAATAGTCTACCGAATATTGCTGTCAAATTTTCACATGAGAAACATTATTCAGATGGAAAAGAAATATTTTATTTGCGATAAAATACTGTGAAGTCAATCACAGGGAGACACAAAAATTTCATTCAATTATTCCAATGAGTAACGGAAACGTATTGGCAAAGAAATATTCTAATACAGGAAATGATCGTATATTTAAGGTTTTCAAAAAAATGCGTAAATAAATAAAAACTGTTGTTATTATTGTTCATAAACAGACTTAACGATTAATTATTAATTTTAAGAACCTTTTAACAATAAAAAAGTGTCAAAATAAATTCTAAACATTGAACAAAATACTATACATTAACAAAAATTGGTATTCATAATAATTTATGAGAAAAAAAAATTTTATTTTCAAAAACCGAAAAAACTAGTAGTTATTGAGATCCCACGATCGGAATAGTCTTGAAAATTGTTGAATAGATAGATGTTTGAAACAAAAAATTAAAAAAAAAATGACATTCACTTTTGAAAACGCGATTTAACGTTTAAAACTCAAAAAACTCATTTAAAAACACGTCGAATATTTTTGTTGTATTTTTTTCTGAAAAGGCCATAAAAAAACAAAAATTTTGAAAAAAAAACTTTTTATTTGGACCATTATTAAAGAAGTTATGACCAAAATACCAAAAAAAGAGCGGTGTTTTTGTTAATTGAATATCTTTTGAACGGGTAATCAAAAAAATCTCAAAATTTAACAGAAAGGGTCTTCCAATGGTTACTCAAAAATACAAAAAAATTGAGGAAATAAAAAAAAAAGATTTTCAAACTGTCCGATTTGGGATGGAATGCCTCATATACAATATCCTCCGATTGTACATCCAACCCCCCGTGAATTAATTTCCTGCGCAGAATTTTCAAAAAGTCCATGTAGTATGTTACATGTGAAAGTTAACTGCGTATCTAATATTTGTAGAGAACAAAATATAGAGTTGAGGACCTTGTACTCCAGGTAAAAGGTTCTTTTGGAGTTGGATGTAGACTTTAAGCAAAACTACTCGAGTGTGAGTACTTGAAGCTGAAGTCCAAGTACAAGTGCTTCAGAGTTTAATCCTTCAAAGAATAAGTACAAGCACTTGAGTAATTAAGCACTTGAAGTACAAGTAATTAATTATTTCAACTTACAAGTACAAGTGATTAGGTACTCAAAGGAAAAGTACACAAGTACTTGTAATTTACGTACATGAGTAGTTAAAGTACAAGTACCGTTATTTCATCATTCAACAAGGAATGATGACATTGCGGGGTTTTCTCAGATTGTTTTTGCCTCCCGTCGTCAAAGAAGTACTTACTTGAAGGACATCTCTATTTATTTATTTTCCATTTTTATAAACAATTTAAGCAAAAAATTTTATAAAAAATATAAATTCTTTTTTCAGGAGGCCTCTATTCTACACATTACCTACTATTCTACACATGACACTTCCTACACACATCATTCTACACGAGAGAAGGTGGCAAGAAATAGTATTCTACACATATTCTACACATTACTATCCTACACTTTATTTTCCTACACATTACAGCATTTAGCAAAACTCTGCATGCGACGTTTTTTATCCATTCTAAAAAAACGACAGAAACTCTGCAAAATGATTGTCCATTCCAGTAATAAATTTTGCTGAAGGTTGTAATTTGTATTGGAAAATAATGTGTGGACTAATAATGTGTAGAATAATAATGTGTGGAATAGAATATTATTTCCTGCCACCTTTTCTTGTGTAGATCAATATGTGTAGAAACTTAGAAACTAGAAAGTGTCATGTGTAGAATAATAATGTGTAGAATAGAGGCCTCTTGGACTTCCTCGAGATCAGGTACAGTGGCTTCAAGAATTATTTTTTTTTTATACAAAAATTTTAAAATAAAGTTAGTCTAGGGACGTTCGGTTCTTTGGAAAGAATCGATTTCATAAGAATCGATTTTTAAAAATCATAAAAAAATTAATTGCTAATTAAAGCTTACGGGTTTATTAAATTTTTGCTATGGAAAATGATTAAATTGGATTAATTTATTTTTATTACGAAACGATGAATACGAAATAACAAATATAAAGTAGTTACATTCTGGCTAAACATAGTTTGATTCTTTTACACATGTGCAATTTTTAATATATTGTTAAAAATATTATGAATATATTTAACAAATCAGACTTTTTTCTAGTACCTAAGTTTCTATTGTTTTACGATATTTTGTATTTTCTCGCTTTCGATTTTTTTTTTCGTTGGATCATTTTTTCAATATCTTAACGTTTAATTTCATTTACTCTTTTTCTCAAGTTTTCACATTTTCACATACTGTTTTTTCTTTTAACCTTGACGTTGATGTTTCATAGACTTTTGTCAATCTTTATTTAATTGCCAATCTTTAATAGATCATGAATTAAATTAAATAATCGAATCTTCGATTTTCAAGGTCGAGAATCGATTCATAAGATCTATTTTTTAAATAAAAGAATCGATCTTTCAAAAAATCGAATCGAAATCGAACATCCCTAAAAGTTACAAGTTACAAAAATATGTATATAAATGTTTACGTTCATAAATAAAAATGATAATATATATATTTTTATATGAATATCAAAGATTCTTAGTCACGTTTAACAAGATAAGACTTCCCGAATGGCTTCGATTAACTTTGGTGAATAACGAGCAGCTATTGTTTAGCATAACTTTCAGAAAAAGTCCCAAAACTAATCACTAACTACGTGCCATGTAGAATCGATTGGGCAGAGTTGGCTAAATCCAATATATACTGGTTAAGTTTGAAACGCTTAGGCTTAGCCCTTGTTTTCGATCACATTTCTATGTTTTCGCTATAGTCGATGGCCAATGAGGAAGTCGGTATCGAATAGGCTATATTTCAAACTTCACCGACGTTACATCCACAATTTATGCGATCAGGAAATTTACGAGAGTACGTGGGTTGTAGCAGCTGTAGTGTAGTTATATTATTACCCGTTCAACCCTGCTAATCGATTGTGCTGATGAAACTTCGAATAGTATCCATGCATAACGCATCGATTAAAGTGAGACTGTGTTCTGCGGGCAAAATTGAATACGGCATTAAACAGATTGTTTCATGTATTCCAACCCTGGAGATTTTCCATCGCAATGAAGGTAAATGTCCCAATTATTGAATGGCTAAAAATCTGGGGATTGAATTCGGTGAGAAAAAAATATCAAATCAAGAAAAAAAACCATCCCTTTTATGTTCGAATGATACTTTGATATTTTTACTTTCGAAAAGTCACCCTTTAAATTATTTTTAAATGATTTCAAATGAAAAAAAAGAATAACAATGTGAAGCATGCAAATGTCCCAATTATTGAACACTGGAAGTGCCGTCCCTAATATTGAACAGGCATGTCCCAGTTATCGAACATTCTCGAGAATTCTTTTTCCGTTCTGAAAATATAATTTTGGGTACAATATTAAGAAATAAAAGCAAAATCAAACACTTAAATAATCTTTTATTAAACATGTAAAAATACAAAAATATATATTTAGTCTCTTTTGACAGGTTTTTGGTTCATTCGCATTTTGGTTTATTTTTGCTTTTCAACTCGAACTTTATTTTATTTTTATTTTCAGCTTCCTCGTTTTTATGTTCACTTTTTGTTTGATTTTGTCGCAGCTTTCGTGTTTTTCGACTGAAATATCGGAGAGCAAAAAATATTGAACATTACATTCGTATTTTTAGGTTACATTTAGGTTATATTCTCTTTTTACTTTTCTTTTTATGTTTATTGCACGAAAATACAAATAAAAAATATATTTGACGATTTTAGAGTTATTATTAAAAGAATAAAGGTAAGTTTATTCAGGAACTTACAGTTTTTGTTTGAATAAATCCAATTCACACGATCTGTCACACGTAAACTGTCTCGATGTTTTGATGGGTTTGATGACGCCATCTTGGAGAATTCGAGTGTTCAATAATTGGGACACACTGCATTTTCTATGTCCCAATGATCGAACACCGTATTTTTAGACAAATAATTGATTTAAAATAAAAAAAAAAATTGTTATTTGTAATAAATTTTCTGTGGAACCTGAAATGCCTTTACTTTTTGAGGTGCGACAGTTTTTGAATTTTTTATGCCCTTACGCGTGAAGCGGCGTCCAATTAAAGCTGTTTTTGCACAAGTAAAGTAACATTTCGATAGCTAAAAGTTCCATACATGTAATGAAATTTTTATAAATAAGTAAATGCATGCAGGTGAATGAGAAATAATAAAAATACAAGATAGTGTTCAATAATTGGGACCTGTTCAATAATTGGGACATTCACCTTACACGAGCCTTCATTGAAATCTACAATTGCGTCATCGAATTAAGTACGTCTAGGGAAACAGCGATATTTTATACAATTGATTGCATCGAGAAGGCTTTTTTTTTTTTGCTAATTTTGGATCAAGTATTATGTTTAATAATAATCAATGATAATTTATTGGAGAAACTGTCCAAAGTGAGATCAAAATTTATAATAGAAACGAATAAATATTGAATAAAATTGCTTTATTCGCATCCAAAATTGTAGTTTGATTGCTCAGAGTTTGCTGAACGTTCGAAATCAATAAATTTTAAAAATAAAAAAAAATCATTATCAAAAATCTAAAAAAATAAATCTTACGCCTATAGAAGAATTAATTGACATCGATACTTTATGCAATTGATTGTATCGAGAAGACTTTTTTTAAAAATAATTTTAGATTGAGTATTATGGTAAATAATAATCAATGATAATTTATTGGAAAAACTGTTTCAAGGTTGAGTCGTCATATTTTTCAGCGCAAAAGGATATTTTTTGTAATAAACGATAAACAACCTGATAACTTTTTAATTATTGCGCCCGACGAGCGGAAAATTATTCATATGCAAAATCCGCATGTTTATAAATTGCTCGAGTATGACAACGTGATATTTTGGATAAATAAACGACGTACAAGAAACTAAAAATATGGCGTGTACAATCTCGTTTGTTAACTCTCTCCGAGACCACACCCACGAGTAACACGTAATCTCGTGTCATCACTTCTCCTTCTTCCTCTTTTTTTTCTTGTTAATACACGAAATCGTTTCTGCCTGCGGAACATCGTTATGTGCAATCGTGAGAACGATAGATATAGTATATATGCGGAATTCCTTGCCAAACCAATTTATGTTCGATCCTCACTCCTTCAGTCGTCTCTTAATTTTTTATAAAATTATTTTGCAAGTAAATTAAAAAAATTAAACAATAATTTGCATTTTTTGTGTGATTTTTTTAAATTTTGAAGTTTTTTAATATTTGAAAATACTTAATACAAGATAAAACACAAGCAACCTTCGCGCAATCACACTAAAATTTAAAATAGAAATGAATTAATGTTGAATACAATTGCGTTATTTGTATTCAAAATTGTAGCTCGAGTTTGCTCAGAGTTTGCTGAAAGATTGAAATTACTATAATTTGAAACCATGGAAAATAAAAAAAATAAATCTTACTTCACTTTTCAAAAAGTTTCAATTTTTTATGGTCTTGAAGTTCCAGAAAAGATTAACGAATAATTGACAAGCTTATTCTTATAAAGAACAATTTTGAGATCTTGTCAACACTTTGGAAATAATTCTTGAAATAACCAATTTTTGAAATTATTATTTACCAACTGTTCGCAAGCTCGATTAATTTTTCGTTAAATAAATATTTTTTGCAATTTTTCGAATGTTTCTTTATTGCGGTTGAATTGTTGAAATTTCAGTGTTACATACAAAAATTTAGATTGATAATAATATTTTCAAAATATCGCCGTCAGTTTTTGATTGATGATAAGTCATATAAAAAAATGATGGATGAAATTTAAAGAGACGAGGATTAAAAATTGAACGGTCAGGATGAGGAATACCCCATATATACATCGATCGCGAGAATTCCCGAGTTATCCCCAGGGATATATATATATCCATCCTGTTAATTGAGATGAACGGTGAAGTGTGTGTTACGTATACGTACAATTGCCCCGATTCTCTTGGCATATATATCCATCGATTAAAATATCGTGCCGATGGGGCGGCAGAGACCGATTAACGGGGGTGCAAAACGTGATAAAAGTGCTAAACTATTACACGCTACGAAATACCGCAAATTTCAATCACGGCAAATGATTGAACAGCAAAAAGATTGATCTATATTAAACAAAAAAATATATGCAAAAAATCTACTATCTATTGACGATGAAGAGTGAATGAACCAATTTTCCTGCAGAAGAACCCGAGCAGAAATTTGATCCGGCTAGCCTATAATAACAGATAAGGACCTGATCAGGCATCAGTAAGGATAGCCTGATCAGAATAGCCTAATCACGCACAGATCCCAGCCGGATCATATTTTGGTATGACATAGATTGCCAGGCTAGCCTTACATTATCCATGTCAAGGACAGATCAGGTGGTGCTAAGGACCGGCAAAAAACCTGAGCAGAAATTTGATCCGGCTAGCCTATAATAACGAATAAGGACCTGATCAGGCATCAGTAAGGATAGCCTAATCAGGATAGCCTGATCACGCACAGATCCCAGCCGGATCATATTTCGGTATGATATAGGTCAGGCTAGCCTTACACTATCCATGTCAGGGACAGATCAGGTGGTGCTAAGGACCGGCAAAAAAATCTTCGGTTCGAAGAATGTGGCTAGCCTGATATTTCCCTGATCCGAGACGGAGCAGGAGTGTGAGTTCCGAGACTCGCCGCGAGATGTCGCAGTACGGCGGACGCTCGCTCCCATACGGATGATGTGAATAGTATGCTTATATATGCGACCGCGAGCATGAAAATTTACTTCTCTACCGCGAGGAATAAAACCTCGCGAGAAGCCCTATTACGAAAAGTCCTTTGCTGACTTCCTCGTACTGTACCTATACTCTATAAACACATAAAATTCTTGTGGAATAAAATCAATAAGCGATAAGGCGCCTGATTCGGCTAGAAACCGTCCGCGATCAGGACCGGATAAGGCGCCTGATCAGGCGGGAACCGTGCGCGATCAGGGCCAGATAAGGTGCCTGATCAGGATCGGATAAGGAGCCTGATCCCAGCCTGTCTGGCAATTGCGTTATTCTCCTGACATGTAGCCTGACATGTAGTCTCATCAGGGCCTGATCAGGACCAGATGTTGTTGTAAGGCCAGCCTGAGGTGGTCCTGATCAGAGCCGGAATCAAATTTTCACTCGGGAAGATTCACGATATAGAGGAATTTTTCGCTTCTTTAAACTTCGAACCCTCGAGAGTGAAAAAAATGGGTGGATTACATGGCCCAAACTATGTGAGGGTTGAAGGTTTTGTCCATCATCTCGTCGATGCTCTCCTTCTCTCTTTACATTGAAATAAATGTGTTATTACAAAAAGGCACAACATGTATCATCACAAAAATTGCCTTACTCGTGACGATGATAAATTGTTGTCAATAATGTTATTCGAAGGGTAATGCCACATTTTGAGAACGCCCAGAAACTATTTGTTACAGAGGTGCCCTTACTTAACTTTGTTGTAGAAATTGGTCTCAATGCACCATCTCCATATTCTGAGAGCTGTAAGGGCACTTCAGCGAGGATGGGGAGTGCCGGAAGGTCCTCAGAAAATGAAGGTACAAGTTCCGTGTGTTGCAAGGAGACAAAGGAATTTCTCCTTGGGCATAGCATAGACCTAAACTTGGGAGCGAATAAGAAGAGACATGGGGAAAGTATACAGCCTCATATATTCCCTGTCGCATAGAAACGTCTATACGTCGTAGTCGAAGACTGACGAAGACGAGTTACGACAGCGCTGGTGGTGCACTCGCTGTCTTCTATAATGGAGACGATAGAGTCTAGGGAAACCAGTATAGACAGGAAGAAAATTATAGGTACGAGCGAACGAAACTGAAACGTTAGACCCACCAATAAATTTATCATCGTAAAAGTCTCCGGACAAGAACGACCCAGGAGAAGTGACGTGTGGATCTCAACCCCTTACTTCTTCAAAGCCCATATAACTCACTTCGTCAATGTTAAGTAGGTAGTCAAGTCAGTGATAATGAGTTTTAGAAATCGTCTCTACACAGTTCTGCCAATTATTTTTCTACCAGAAATTCATGTCTTCCACAATAAAAAACTATCATTTAATAAGTCTTCCGTATAAAATCTCTGTGAAACAGAAACCTTTTACCAAAACCCTACAAAAAAACAAAGCCTACCAGAATATATCTCCACCAAATGATAACTCTCTTGAATAATATCTCTACCACAAAACAAGTCTCCCAGTAAACCGATTTAACGGGCCTACCAAATTACAAGTTTTCGGCTTATTAACTCGGCCGGCCACTTACCGACGTTCGAGCGCGCTCCAATGCAAAACAGAAGCGTTTTACCAAAACCCTACCAAGAAACAAAGCCTGCCAGAATATATCTCCGTCAAATGATAACACTTTTGAATAATATCTCTACCACAAAACAAGTCTCTCAGTAAACCGATTTAACGAGCCTACCAAATTACAAGTTTTCGGCTTATTAACTCGACCGGTCACTTACCGACGTTCGAGCGCGCTCCAATGCAAAAAATCTCTGTGAAACAGAAGCGTTTTACCAAAACCCTACCAAGAAACAAAGCCTGCCAGAATATATCTCCGCCAAATGATAACACTTTTGAATAATATCTCTACCACAAAACAAGTCTCCCAGTAAACCGATTTAACAAGCCTACCAAATTACAAGTTTTCGGCTCATTAACTCAGCCGGTCACTTATCGACGTTCGAGCGCGGTTGCCTTGGAGTCGGTAAGTAGGGGATTGCATCATATGAGGTGTTTTACGTCAATTTTTGGCGAGGTGTATAATCGTTCACTTTTTCCCAACAATAATTGCCATTTTTTCTTCCATGTCAGTAATTCTCGTCCCGTTTTTTCATCAAAAGATTCTCAGTGAAGTGACCATTTGCATTATAATTATACGAACGTTTGTTGAAGGAAAATGTACGTCACACCTCAACTAAGTCAAAATGCTAGTCTCAAGGTTTTCTCCCATTGCAAAGATCGTAGAAGATTTTCGTAAATTGAGAAAGCTGATTAGAATGAGTCCCGGACCAAGGGACATTAGAAATACTGGGGAAAAAGCGGAGACGTGAACCATTTACGTATTCTGAGGGCTTTTGGTGTATTCCACAAGCGTTTCTACCGAGAGCGGGGAAATTAATCCAAAAAAGCGGATAAAGCGAGATAGAGAGAACGAGCGAGGAAGAGAGAAATTAACAAAGCTGGATAATTAGAGATAATTTTGTTCATAGTGTATGGACTTTTGCGGAAAATCGCATGATCTTCTTACCTGGTGCAGAGAGCAGCCGCGACCCACGCGAGGAGACACAGAAACGTAGCTCTCGCTTTTGTGCAAACGTAGCTGAAACAGTCAGACAACAATTTTAATTAAACCACCCGGCCAAAGTAATTTACGCAGTAAGACACAATAAAATACTCTGACGACAAAAATCATGCTGACGTTCGCTGATGCGTCAAAATAAAATGAAACTTTTGGGCGAAATGTTGTACCAGAACGAACTATCTTTCATATTACAATTTCAAAGTTATAATTAAACGAATACAGTACATGGAAACTAAATTTATAAAAAACTCACCCTGCTCTCAATGGCTCGCAAATTGCGTAGTAACGCTCGAAACTAATGGCCAATATAGTAAGTACCGATGCATGAGCCACCGTCAATTCGACGAAGGGCACTGCTTTGCCTGAAACAAGAAACGAGGAAATTTAATTAGCGACGAGATTTTTCATTCGGTTCGCGCAAAAATATTCGAAGAGTGTCTACGAATGCTCTTTCAGCATTTTTACAATTACAGTTCCTTTTATTAATGAACAACGTGGTCCATCTTAATTGTAGACCTCAAATTACGAGCGAATTCCCAAAGGAACGAGCGAGAGTTTTAAGCTCGTATAATTATTGATGTTCTCGCCCGTCGACTGAAGAAACGGGTGAAAAAGTGAATGCGAATCGCAGTGAATGAAATAACCTTTTCAGAGATTCTCGTCCCTCGGGTGTCCTTTCAGAAATAAAAAACAAACTTACAAGAGCAGAGTGAGCTCTGTGGTGGTTTTTATCGAGATTTTGTTGGGCGTACAGGGAGGAGACATTATACAGGAGAAGAAAGCCATTCCTGTGAAGGAGGGAAGTCACAAAAGTGCTGCAAAATGATGGATGCATACTCGAAAGCATCATTACCTGCACTTAGCCTAGCTTATATTCGCAGCTTTTCTCAGAATTTTCAGAATAAACGGCAAATCATTCTCTCGCGATAAGATGGATGCCTTTTTTAAAAGTTCTTCATTGTTGAACTGCATTCAGCATCTACTTCGAAGGCTACGGCAATATCAAACGTTTCTCACTTATCAGAAAAATAAAATCCGTAGATAGGAAAAAAGGTGACGTCATCGAGGAGAGTCGTGGGAAATCAATTTACGATGAGTCCCAGAATAGGCGAAGTATCTCAACGATGAAAAGGAGCAAACATTCTGTCGTCTTCGAAGTACTGCGACAAATTGTTTAGACAACTTTGTGGGTGGTTGAGAAAAAAATCTCTGGATCTCTTCGATATTAAATTTTACACTGAGGAGCATTGAAGAACGGGGTCGTGACCAGGGTTGCGAAATTTTTAATGAAAAAGTAAAGCAAATCATTACTTTTTTAATGGCTAATGGAAATGATTTCCAGTAGCCATTTAATTTTAATGGTTAATGAAAGTTATTTTCAATTATCAATAAGAGATAATGGTTAATGAACATTATCTCCATTAATCGTTCAATGTTAGTGGCTAATAGAAAATCTTTCCATTGACGGTTGACATTTAATGTAATTAAAATGATCGTAATAGATTTTTCAGCTATTCTTAGTGGTTTTGGTCCCAACGCGCTTGAAGTAGGATAACGAAGAAACGTTTTCCGGCTCCTGCATCGTTCGCTCTCTCTCTGTCTCTAAATTTTATCTTCGGGTTACTTGATCCTAAATCGATCAGTGAACCAGTCCGCTGCTGATCGGCCCTACGAATCTTTAAAGTTCCTCATCGATATTTCGTTTACTTAATTACTGATATTATTGGTAAATATGTAACGGCTAGTTACAGTTAGTACCATTGGCCCATTTTGACCCATAACGAAACCGCTGCGGCTACAAGTAACCAAGAAAACCTCGATTAGTACCGTGGGGTCATTTTGAGCCAGACTAAAACCACGCCCACTAAGAGTAACTGAGAAAACCTTGGTTAGTACCTTTAGGTCATTTTCACCCAGAATGAAACCAATCGATTACTACCATTTTAATTGAATTCAATGTCAATCGTTAATGGCAATAATTTCCGTTAACCACTAGAATTATGGTTAATTGTAATCATTTTCATTAACCAATAACATTAAATAGTTAATGGAAATTGTTTTCATTAACTATTAACATTAAATGGTTAATGGAGATAATTTTCATAAAACATTAACTCTTATATATTAATGGAAATAATTTCCATGAACCATTAACATTTAATGGTTAATGGGAATAATTTCCATTAGCCATCAACATTTAATGATTAATGGAAATAATTTCCATGAACTATTAACATTTAATGGTTAATGGAAATAATATCCATTAACCATTAACATTAACAATTTTTCATTGACATTCATTAACATTAAATGGTTAATGGAGATAATTCTCATTAAACATTAACTCTTATATATTAATGGAAATAATTTCCATTAACCATTAACATTTAAGGGTTGATGGGAATGATTTCTATTACCCATTAACATTTAATGGTTACTGGGAATAATTTCCATGAACTATTAACATTTAATGGTTAATGGAAATAATATCCATTAACCATTAACATTAACAATTTTTCATTAACTATTAACATTAAATGGTTAATGGAGATAATTCTCATTAACCATTAACTCTTATATATTAATGGAAATAATTTCCATTAACCATTAACATTTAACGGTTAATGGGAATGATTTCTATTGCCCATTAACATTTAATGGTTACTGGGAATAATTTCCATTAGCCATCAACATTTAATGGTTAATGGAAATAATTTCCGTTAACTGTTAACATTTAAGGGTTAATGGAAATAATTTCCCTGAACCACTAACATTTAATGGTTAATCGAAATAACTCCCATTAACCATTAACATTAAATGGCTAATGGAAATTATTTTCATTAACCATTAATATTCAATGGTTAATGTAAGTTATATCAATTAATCAATAGGAGTTAATGGTTATTGAAAATGTAAATGCATAAAAAAAAAGTAATGCATTATTTGCAACCCAGGACGTGACTAAAAAAAGAAAGGATTAATAAAAACTTTTGGCTTCGTGTGTGTGTGTCGGATCGTGGGGAGAGAAACCGACTAATGAGCCAAGTTGTCAGTCGGAGAGTGCCACTGGAAACGAGAACGACGATCCTCTGCACACACACAAACACGAGGGAAGCTTATTTCACTGATACTTTTCTCAATGCTGTCTCGTTGATGCAGTCAAAGGATCTGTGCTATGGGGCCGTTAATCGGACACGCGGAAGCGAAGCATATTTTGAAAGTTTCTGCTATAATGAACGGCAACGTGTTCAATTTTGACCTAGCAAATGCGAGCATTCGATGTATTTGTCAACTTTGGATGATGTCGATGTGGGAAAGCTTCTGGAATTTTTACTCGGACCAAAGAGCTACTCAAAACTCCTCCACTGATGTTGGTATGATTAATGGGACTTCTTTAATGAAACTGGTGCATACGAAACTTGCGAGAAAACTTTTTTTCACGAAACATCACTCACCCTCTCATTCAAGGCTGAAATGGTACCTTCGCATCCGTAAAATGCTTTCAAGCGTTATGCGCATATTTGAGTCATCTCGCAAGAGGTCTACCAACCCCATTACACTGTCGGATCATCCCTTATTCGCTGTACCGCACTTAGGGGGCAGTCCCCCAGTACCGGACACTTCAGGTTATTCATTAATAAAACTATTATATATATATAAGAACTTCGATTTTTTATATTTTTTTCACAAACTTTGGAGTATTCTTTGGTGTGTTAATGATAGTACAGATTTTTAAAAAACGTAAAACTAAGAAAAATATATTTTTGAATTTATAATAGTTAAAATGGTCGAGCCCGAAAAGTGGCACCTAGCACCGGACACTGTGAATATTATTTGAAAAAATGGATTAAAAATGGTTAAATTTTGCAATGATCGCAAATATATTCATCGGAACACTTGGGAATATCTGCGCACGCCTTATGAGTCCATTGCTTACAATTGCCGCACTGGATCCAGTCATTATTGTCATCGAAGCGTTTTTCATATTTTCCTCGGGCCATTTTCCTTTCGTCATTATTTTTAATTGATTTGTCATAGTGAAATACCACCACAACAAAAACAACATGTTTTACATAAATATTCCAACAACGAAAAAAAAAAATGGCGTCCGGTACTGGAGAAAAATCTAGTGTCCGGTACTAGGGACTCCAACATGCAAGATTAAATAACAAAATGCGTTGCCATTTCACAAACATTTTGAAATTTAACCTTCATTATTTGAAAGAATACTTACCAAAAAGCATCCCGAGCTAAAAAACGAGGCCGCAAAACCCCTATTTTTTAAACAATGAATGTGTGAAAATTACGACTGATACGAAATATTAATCGGCTTCAACGAAAATCAACTCTGGACAACGCGCGCATGCGCACTGCGGCTAGCTCTCTAGCGCCACCGTTACCACTGTGGCTACTGTTCGAACTACGCACGAGAACTATTGTCGTTGCTCTTTAGTTTGGCTTATATCAACAGTGTCCGGTACTAGGTGCCGTCCGGCGTTAGGGGATTTCCCCCTATATTCGCCCCTTTATTCGTACAGATGTGCTACTAATATTTCCAAACTATTTTCCCATGAATTCAACGACTTGTGTCTGATACGCACGAGGGGATTTATGAAGACACATGCACAGGCTCGTCCCAAAGTCATAATGCGATCCTTGCGTGGGTGTGGATAAGTGTGAAAACACTCAAAGTCGGACAATGATAAAGAGGGCCGTTTCGCTCGTGACTACATAAAATATTATGTAGGATAATGAGCTCGTACTATGCGGACAACCTTCACTGCGATTATGGCGGAATACCGCGTGAGAGGGAAAGAAATGGAGCCTGCTGTGCAAGGGATAAACTTTCACGTCATGCCAGATTGTAAGTTTACAGATTAAGTGCCGTCTTTCTGATAGTGCAACGGAGTGAATTAGATTTCACCAAGGTAAATCGTGGCGGAGGCGGATTTCGCTCGAACGAAAACTTTTGTAATTTACTTTATGCAAACTCCTTTCAGTTTAATCCTACCATATATAGGGGTCATTCCATGTCAAATCGACCACTTTCGAACTCGACCCCTTTCGATTTGGCTGAATTTATTTTCCTTTTGTATACCCCATTAAAAACATTTTTTAGGATATTTTCCAATTTTTTTACCCAACCCAAAAAAAAACCTTTTTTTTTCCAAATAGTTATAACTTCGTCAAAAATTGACTAATTAGAACGTTTTTTTCAAAATTTTCGTCTTTAAATATACTTTTACTTTATAAAAATTTTAAGATATTAAAATCTATGAAGTTTTTTATTTTTCCGCGAAAAATCATCTCTTTCTCGAAATTGGCCATTTAACATTTCTTTTTCCCCACTCAAAAAATACTTTGATCAATTCCGAAAAAAATGCCGCCCAACATGTACGCCGACATTTCCTTCTATTTATTTTTATCGATTGAAAAAAAAATTTCCCAGCTGGGCTTATTTCATAAAATGCCACTCTGGAAGTTTTTGAACATTTATAGAGGACCTTAGAGTTTGAAAAATTGAGAAAAAAAAAAAGATTAAATGTGGTAATCCTCGACAATTTTTTGATTCGTTTTAAAAAAAAGTGCAAAAAATAGAAGGAAATTTCGGCCCACTCCATGTTGAATGGAATTTTTTCCGGAATTGATCAAAGTATTTTTTGAGTGAAAAAAAAAATTAAAACGACCAACTTCGAGAAAAAGATGATTTTTCTAAAAAAAGTGAAAAATTTCATAGATTTTAATATCTTAAATTTTTTGTATGTTTTTTTCGGAAAGTACATTTAAAGACGAAAATTTTGAAAACAAACGTTCTAATTAGTCAATTTTTGAAGAAGTTATATCTATTTGAAACGAGCCTTTTTTTTAGGTTGGGTAATAAAATTTGAAACTTTCCTAAAAAATGTTTTTAATGGGGTAGAAAAGGAAAAAAAAATCAGCCAAATGGGGGTCGGGTTTAAAAGTCGTTGATTTGACATAGAATGTCCCATACATATCAAAGAAGAAAAATTTCTACAATGTACATAGTTAAATTATAGGGAACACTAGTATGTTTTCTGAAACAGTTGAGAATGTTTAATTGATCCCTTATATTGTGTAAATTAATAAATTATTGTTCACATGATCACACAGAAGTTTTGTAAAAATGGCCAAATTAAGCTTTGGCTAAAAAAACCTTTGGTGAAATGTCCCCTGACAAAAAAATCCTTTTTGGGCTTTCTCTATTCACATTGCAAGGATAGCTCTCAAGCCGCTGATACTCATGACATCAGAGCTGGGCAGTACTTGAAGTGACCGGTACTTGCTACGTACTTGAAGTATTGGACAATTCAGGTACTTCAAGTACAATCCTTGAAGTACTTCTAGTAATGTACTCAAATTTGCAAGTACTTCAAAAGTACTTCGAGTATTGTACTCAAATTTTCAAGTACTTCAAGTACAATACTTGAAGTACTTCGAGTATTGTACTCAAATTTCCAAGTACTTCAAAAGTACTTCGAGTATTGTACGCAAATTTTCAACTACTTCAAAAGTACTTCGAGTATTGTACTCAAATTTTCAAGTACTTCAAAAGTGCTTTGAGTATTGTACTCAAATTTTCAAGTACTTCAAAAGTACTTTGAGTATTGCGCTCAAATTGTCAAGTACTTCAAAAGTACTTTGAGTTTTGTACTCAAATTTTCAAGTACTTCAAAAGTACTTCAAGCATTGTACTCAAATTTTCAAGTACTAGGATAGCTCAGCCGCCGATGCTCTTCATCAGAGCTGGGCAGTACTTGAAGTGAGCGGTACTTACCACGTACTTGAAGTATTGTGAAGTTCAAGTACTTCAAGTATAATACTTGAAATATTGTACAATTCAAGTTTTTCAAGTACAATACTTGAAGTATTGTATAATTCAAGTACTTCAAGTACAATACTTCAAGTATTGTTCAATTCAAGTATTTCAAGTACAATACTTGAAGTACTTCGAGTATTATACTCAAATTTGCAAGTACTTCAAAGGTACTTTAAGTATTGTGCTCAAATTTTCAAGTACTTTAAGCATTGTACTCAAATTTTCAAGTACTTGAAAAGTACTTCAAGTATTGTACTCAAATTTTCAAGTACTTGAAAAGTGCATCAAGTATTGTACTCAAATTTTCAAGTACTTAAAAAGTACTTCAAGTATTGTACTTGAATTTTCAAGTACTTGAAAAGTACTTCAAGTTTTGTACTTAAAAAGTACTTCAAGTATTGTACTTAAATTTTCAAGTACTTGGCCCGTACTCCAAGTATTGTACTTAAAATTTCAAATACTATTCTGTACTTCAAATATTTTTTCAAATACAAGTGTCAAGTACTTTTGAATGTGTTTTGCTGATGGCTGCATGTACAAAGCCTTTGAATTTGTAATTGAAAATCATATTTCGTGACGTATGGACATACTGTTCCTCAACTGTCACCTACGACAGTTTTTTGAAGACCAACGCGAAGTTGGAGTAGTTTTAACAATTCATGTATTATATTTTTTATTTCTTCTTTTTCAAACCTGTATCAAAATAAATCGTATTACAATCGTCAATGCTATTTTTGAACACTTTTCAATTCTCTGTTCAAATACTTCTGTTCCAATCTGCCCGAAGCCTAATCTCAGTGTATTGCAGAAGGTGGAAATATGTTTTCATACAAAAAGTACTCGAATAAAAATGAAATGAGAATATGAGAAATCAAATGTAAGTACTAGAACTTACGAGATATGCCTGAAAACTTGAAAAGTACTTGATACTTGGTACTTGATTCCTCAAGTACTTGTACTTCAAGTACTAAAAATCTTAAGTACTTCGAGTAATAAGTACGTAGTAATTTAAGTACTGCCGGTACTTGATACTTCAAGTACTTACGGTACTTTGTACTTGAAATACTTTCCGATACTTTGCCCAGCTCTGCTCTTATATCTCTTCGCTCAATTTATAATTCATCTCATAAGAAAGCTCATAATCAGCTGCCAAATTAATTAAACAAATATTTAGCCTCAAAATTCCATACTCTTTTGGACCGCAAGTCATTCAAATTTGTAAGTACGCTCGCCTTTCAAAACGAGCAGATTCATCCATTTATTTCTAGCTTTTTACTTCTTTTGTCATTCAATCCCGATTCCAAGCTCCATATCTGGGTTCTTCCTTGGACGAATTCACGAGCGATCGAATAACTCGTGGGGTCAATCTCGTAAAAATCATTCCTAGGGAAATCCCGATGGAGTCGTTGTTAGTCTCGGATTTCCGACGAGAAATTTTTACCCCCTCGTCATCGACCCCGAGCAAAGGTATCTTGTTGCGTGTTATTTTTCATTTGGCTCGTTTTATGCCGTTTTAACGGTGCCATTTGGGTTACCCTGGAATAATTAATTTCGTTTATCGCTTCCCAGTGAAAATATTGTTTCGACAGAGAATTCTCAGTTTTTGACGCAATCGAACTCGCTCGCGATTTCCTTGGCGAACAATCGATTTTCTTTTTTCCACCCTCGGGTACCTCCATACTTTTTTCTCCCTTGAGTCACACATCTGGTACTTACACGCATGTAACGTCCGTCGTCCGGCTCACACTGGCGTGCCATACACTTTATTGTATTTCCTGCTACGAAGGTTAAAGAGAATTGGATGAAAGTCGCCGGGCTAGAAGAAGACGAAGGCTTGCTCGAGGAGAGCTACCAACGGCGAAGCCGCATTAAATGCTCCGACACGTATAGACTAAGAGCAACGGTAATTCGTCGCGGGGGGTAGTAGTTCACCCACTCGTTTCACCCTCGTTTCTCTCCTCTCCAACGAAAAAAAAGAAGAAAATCCACCCGCATACCGATCGCGGCCATAAGAGCCATACAGAGCTCGAGCTCGCGAGGAGAGTCTTTTTTCCCTCGGTCCTTATTTCTCCACCACTCCCTTCACTCATCCCCAAGGCCCGTTTGCCCTTAGATTTCGTAGATACTCCTCTCAAACTTCTCCCTGCTTCCTCCTACACTTTTTTCTCAGTCAGCCTTCGCGTTGAGACAAGGCCCAAGATCTTGGACCGGAGCGCAATCTCGTTAAGGGGAGGCTAAATACCGACATTAGCACCTCGAAAATGGATTCCAAACTTGCTCTGGCACGAATGGATGAAAATCAATCAAATTTTGACAGTATCATCAGAATTATGGCACAAATGCAGCCCCACTAAAATTTTTTCGGAAAACGAAAGAAAAAATTACAGATTTGATTATCATCAAAAATTTGTAATTGAAAATATTAAATTATAATATTCTTACGGCATTTCGGCTAAAACCAAGAGTGGGGCTCCATAACCAACACCAAAGTGCGAATATCGATACATCTTTGACATTATTTTATGAAAAAACCGCGACGTAAGTTTGGAATCCAAATCACGAGATAAATATTGATAAATTTCGTGTTTTATCGAAAAAAATGGCGAAATTAAGCTCATAAAAATCCGAAAGAGGGCAGCACTATGTTGAATTCCTATGAAATAAACATTACTTTCATCAGACTTCAATCCAAACTGTTTGACAAGTCAGTGGCAATTAACGAAAACGTTGATTTATGTCTCGCATTTGCATTTTGCAATTCATTCATTATTAATTCATAAATTTAATTGATATTCATCCACCGGTATTGCAAAAAGTTTGGAAAGCGATTTTGAGTCGATAATTTAGGGGTTCAGTAATAATGTCGGTATTTAGCTTCGCTTTAAATTTGCAGCGATCGATCTGAATATTTGAAAAGAAATTAAATCTTTCCTTCGATCTCGGGAGAGAAAAAAAATTGGAAAATAGAATAGGAGTAATGGTAGGGGAGCGTGGTGCTAGTTGTAACAGGGGTAAGTTGTAACACTCAATTTTGACCGGGAATTTTAAATATTTTGATTGAATTTTTTGGCTCAATGTGCTTCTTATAACTCGCGGCATAACGTTAACACCGCTAATAACCCACGAGACAACAAAATAAGAGGATAAGAACACGAGCTCTATTTCGGCCAGGTTTCGTAAAAAAAATACTTATGAAAATTTTGATTTTCACTATTAAAATTAAATTTATTGTTTATTGTTTTTTCCTTGTTACATCGTAAATTCAACTGGCTTTCATTTGCTTTTTTTTTTAATTATTCTAAAGTTTGTAGTTTTTGAGATATTTCATTAAGTAGACATAATGAGCCCATGGGGCAAGTTGTAACATGTTAGAACTTGCCCCATTCGCGTGTATTTTTTTTCCGCTCTCTACATGTATTTGTATAAATAATATTATTACAACTTGTAGTATAGTGATTACATAGTATTTCAAATTATTTGCGGCTTTTTGTGCATTCTTTTACTCTTCCTTACTCTAATATTGCCCAGAAAAATATGCTAAGTTATTGTATTGTATTTTTTTTAGCATGAGAGACTACCAAAGATTATAATCATCACAAGAATGAACCACGATGAATAATACAAGACTATGAACCAATGAAAACGTGTTTTTTCTTATAAATATTGCCAGTCTTTTCATTGTTACAACTTGCCCCGAGCCTGTTACAACTAGCCCCAGACATGGGGTAAGTTGTAACAGCTCCCATTTTTTCAAAAAACGTCTGGTGTAAAAGATGGGTAAAGATTAAAAATTATTTTTCAATTGGAATTAGTGCTCAGATATATACTTTACAAACTCTCTTACTCACAATCTTAAAAGCATACATATGAGGCATTCCACGTCAAGTCGGCCACCCCATTTTTTGAAATCACCAAAAATCGCATACAAATTTTTAGAAAGTAGTTCTAACTATCAAGAAAATTCGTTATTTTTCCCGGATTTTTAAATTACATATTTGAATCGGAAAAAAATACAAAAATTTTGTTCGTTCCACTTTGTAACTCGAAAATTATTTATCGTACGAAAAAAAAGTATAACATAAAATTTAGGATTTTCAATGTGCTTTTCACTGACATTTTTTACAAATTCCTCCGAAAACTCTATATCCCATTTTCGGAGCAAATAATATTTTGATATTTTTTTTTCTCAGAATTAACCTCTTCGATTCATCTGTAGTTTTAACAGTTTTTTACTGGATATATTTACAGACTATACAAAAATTGGCTTAGTGGACAACCCATTCCTTCGCATGCATTTTTATTGATACAATGTATCATTATAGAGTGATTTAAGGAAATAGTGTAGATATTGATATCTTATCATTATTAATCGTAGACAGGGAAAAATAATAAAACAATCTCGTTTTGATACCGCGAAGACGATTCAAGAAACAAAGCAGTATCATTGCTTCATTCCCAAAAATCATGGCCAAATCGAACTAAAAAAGTATTCATTGGCCATAGAAACCTCGGTGTATCCAAAGAGGGTAAATTAATTCTCTTTTGCAATCGAGAGACGTGACTAGCCTTTGACTCTAATTTGAATAGACTTTATCGGTGTACAGGGGTCCATTGATAAATAAGTTTATTAAAATGTACAAAAAGATATTTAAACAAATAAAAATGGAAAAAGTTTAAAAAATTGAAAAAGTACAAAAAATAAATAAAAATGCGGGCTGTAGAAAATATCTATAAATAGTCTTAACCCTGTTAATGTTCAAGAGAAATTTGTGCATTCGTTTGGGATGAAGAACGCATGCGAAGGAATGGGTTGTCCACTAAGCCAATTTTTTTGTAGTCTGTAAATATATCAAGTAAAGAACTGTTAGAACTACAGACAAATCGAAGATGTTAATTCTGAGGAAAAAAAATGTCAAAACATTATTTGCGCCGAAAATTGCATATAGAGCTTTCGGAGGAGTTTGTAAAAAATTTCAGTAAACAGTACGTTGAAAATCCTAAATTTCATGTTGTACTTTTTTTTTCGTACGATGAATAATTTTCGAGTTACAAAATGGAACAAGGAATTTTTTTGTACTTTTTCCCGGCTGAAGTATGTAATTTAAAAATCTGAAAAAAATCACGAATTTTCTTGACAGTTAGAACTACTTTATAAAAATTTGTATGTGATTTTTGGTGTTTCTAAAAAATGGGGTGGCCGACTTGACGTGGAATGCCTCATATCTTAGGTGTTACAGGCTTTTTTCCAAAAACTGTTACAACTAGCCCCACGCTCCCTTACATATATGTATACCTCAATATATGTACATTACGGAAATGAAATGAAAAAATTCGATTCTTTGAAAATCCTGACTGCGCATAACCCCTTAAGCGATGACGTGACGTCGCAGTATATTTTGTCGGCACGTTTGACACTGTTCGGTCCCCTCGAGTTTGTCAATTTTTTTTTCTCGTCCGAACTGGATTACCGTTGATGATCATCGGGTGTCAGGGCAATACATCAACCGCAAATTTATTTGATCCATGAGTTGAGAGAAGCAATTGGACATAGTCACAGTCGATTGTTTGTGTTTGTCCATTTATCTGTTTCTCTCTGCTTTTCGTGATGTCGTTTGACTTCTCGTTCCACTCACTCCATTTTGTTGCGTCAATTGTAAATTCTCATTCATTTCAACGAGACAAGCGTGAGATGACGATAAAAACGAAATCCAAAATAAACTGCATCGTTGGTATCGATTGAAACACACAAAACGTGCATTGGACGTTCTTAATTCTGTGATTTTATCTTGACACTTCCCCTTTAATTATCGCAGACGCGACGATTCAACGCACCTTTAAGTTTCGGAAAATAGCATGGAAATAGTTATTAGCGCGATAATTAATTAGAAGCGAATGTAATGAGACGCGTCTGGAGTGCGTTTCCTCGTTCTCTCGTTATATTTTTATAAAGCATCCGCAGGATCGCAATTTCTGTCACGTTGCCAGCAGTTTTACGTAAACAGAAAATGCATTCGAGACCACACCGAGCATTCAAATGCAAATTTTTTTTTCGTACAACAGCGCTTTATTGCAACTCTTCAACGTACGTGCGTTAGGATTTATTGGGGAAGGGGAGGCAAAATGGACACTACCCTAAAATTTTATTTTCGATAATTCAAGTAAACGAGGAAAGACGTTGAAAATAGTACATTACGATACGAGTCAGAAAAATGTTTCTCGCACGCGTTTCGTACAAATTTTTATTGCACGAGTGCGGAAAGTGCCATTTTACGCACACGAAGTGTGCATAAAATGGGCACTTTACGCACGGAGTGCAATAAAATGATTTTATATCACTCAGTACAATAATGAACGCTTTTACGTCCGCAAGCGGAAGTGAAAACGTCCATATTGCACCTCGTGATACAAAATATCGTACATCACTTGGCGTAAAAACACTTTCTGACTCGTGTGATTGCAAGACTTGCCTTCGGCTCGTCCTGCAAACTCACACTCGTCAGAAAATGTTTTTACGTCCTCGTGATGTAATGTACTATTCTTCGTTTCTCACATCACCATCCAAGATATAATATCCAAGATACTTGGACCAAGCTGCTTGGCATATTTTTGCAATTAAATTTTTGGCGAAATTCAATTTTAATCGTAGCTGCATTATCAAATTTTTTTTTTAAGTGGATTATGGAGGTGGTCATCTGGTTTCCGGTACCTATTTTTGCTTTGGCCCTCGGATTATCCAAGTATTTTAGTAAAAGTGGGTTACCATAATACTATCCAGAGTATGTTGGGGTGTTTTTTTGGAATACGATGGGAACGAAAATTAAAAAAAAAATGTCGAACTCTTCAGAGGAAATTGTCATGAAAATATAAAATCTAGATCTGATTTTATGAGTTTATTTTGGGATATTACTGCGAATTATATAACGATAATTCGGGAATGTTTGTCGGTCATTTTAGATGGTGTCCATTTTACCCCCACTTCCCCTAATTACCTCGCTATTATGAAAAATATATACACGCTTGTAAGGTACTTGCGTTGTATGTATTGCGACAGCAAAGTAACTTACACGAAAGGTCCAGTAGGTTGAAATACATTTTTTACTCGATATAAATGTAACTCATGTATTTGTGCATGTTACATGAGGAGGATAAGCGTTATCGTGACTTCAAAGACAATTTAACATTATTTTCTCCAACATGAATTGACAAAACAAAGGAACAATGTCGGTTAAATAGTATCGGCAAATGGCCTTACTATTTATTTTGTAATCCATATTGGTTAAATATTGGTAATATGTAATATTATTGGTTAAATAATAATGTCAAATTTATTTTGTAATCCATTGAGTCGCTTTCGAGAAGAATGCGTAAGAAATTTTACATAGTATAAATTAGTGTATATCAAAATCATTTTAAAGCAAAATGACTCAGTCAGTCAATTTGTATTTTTAATTCGATCTTGACAAGTAATAACTATTTTTTAAATATTCTCTTATTTGTTTTTTTTTATAAACAAATGGCTCTAATTTACAAACAATTACTATTCTCGTGAATGAAAAATAAAAAATAAACTAATTAAGAATAATTCGACTTCACACACTGAGACAACAGTTCATTTGTAGTAAAGAAATATATTTATTTGGCACTTTTACTTAAACATTTCTTAACTGTTACAAAATTTGTTAGTCGTCAAGAAATATTTTATTTGTGTCAAAATAATTTATTAACTGTCAAAAAATATTTATTCAGTTTATTAACTGCTAAAAAATAATTGATTTGTTTTGTTTTCTCAGTGCGAAATATTTGTGAAATTGAGGGAAAAAAAAATTTTCTCTTTGGAAATAGCCCTCACTTTGCAGCAACGCGTTTTCACAAATCTTCCTTTCAGCTCTTTCCATATTTGTTAATAAAGTAAAATTATGATTTCATCGTTTGAATATCAATATCGAGCATTAATATGCGTGAGAAATCGCACCTAGAGATTTGTGCAAACTGAATCATTACAATGTGCTATAAGTTGATGTATCTGGCGTGGAAATTTATAAACATTAAAGCGATAGAATTATTCCGGGTCACGCGTAAATTTAAATTCCCATTGGTACAATTTCCATCCGTGATCATTTGTGAATCAGTCTCACCCTCATAATTTCTGTCGGTATTCGCTCGATAAAATACACGATCTCTCTGTCCTTGTCGTTCAGAACCAATTGTCACTTCGACTGTGAGAACGAGCGCGGTTAATGTTTGAACGGAGACAACAATTTATTCCCCATAGAATTGTCGGTGGATAAATTTATTCGAGTTCCAATGTTGTAACGCGATACATTCGTTTACGGTAAAGCGATTTATCGTCTCGACAAAAGTGTATCCTGGTTTTCCAAAGAGTATCTATTTACCCGTATATCATAGACAGTGCTGGATTTTAAAGTGAGTTTACCGCGAGTTATTTTCAAGTTACGATCATGGGAATGAGATCGTTAGCAAAATAGCATTGTAAACAATGGTATCTTGTGGAAATTGTAAAATAACCTAATATAGTCCAGGACAGGGTTGCGAGATTTGTAATGTAAAAGTAATGCATTATTCATTACTTTTAGAATGTGTAATGGAAAAAATGTCCATTACACATTACAATGTATAGTGTAGTGAAAAAATGTCCATTACCCATTACAATGTAGTGTGTAATGGGAAACAATTTCATTACCCATTACAATGTAGTGGAGAAAATTTCCATTACCCATTACAATGTGGTGTGTAATGGAAAACAATTTCATTGCCCATTACAATGTAGTATGGAATGGAAAAAATTTGCATTATCCATTAAAATGTAGTGTGTAATGGAAAACTTTCATTACCCATTACAATGCAGTGTGTAATGAAAAAAAAATTCATTACCCATTGCAATATAGTGTGTAATGGAAAACATTTTCATTATCCGTTACAATTTGGTGTGTAATGGAAAAATTTTGCATTGCTCATTCTAATGTAGTGTGTAATGGAAGAAAATTTCATGACCCAGTACAATGTCCTGTGTAATAGAAAAAATTTCCATTACCCATTGCAATGTAATGTGTAATGGACAAAACTTTGAATGCAATTTTGTGAATGAAAAAATATAGATGAATAAATTATTGCAATTTTGCATTACATTTCAATGACTTAGGTACCTTAAATTCTAAAAAGCATCTATATGCATACAAACAGTTGAACGTGAAATTCAATTGGCTCACGGAAAATCACTTTGAGCAAAGGATATTGGCCAAAGCAAACGCTGAAAAAAGTATATTGAGAAGTGCAGTTGAACGTACAACTTTTTGTATGCATATAGATGCTTTTTAGAATGTAAGGTACCTGAGTCATTAAAATGTAATGCAAAATTGCAATAATTTATTCATCTATATTTTTCCATTCCCAAAATTGCAATCAAAGTTTTGTCCATTACACATTACATGGCAATGGGTAATGGAAATTTTTTCTATTACACACTACCTTGTAATGGGTCATCAAATTTTTTTCCATTACATACTACATTGTAATGGGTAATGGATTTTTTTTTCATTACACACTACATTGTAATGGGTAATGGATTTTTTTTTCATCACACACTACATTGTAATGGGTAATGGAATTTTATTCCATTACACACTACATTGTAATGGGTAATGACATTTTTTTCCATTACACACTACATTGTAATGGGTAATGAAAATTTTTTCCACTACACATTACATTGTAATGGGTAATGAAAATGGCAATGCATTACAAAAAGTAATGCATTACTTACAACCCTGGTCGAGGATAGTTAAACTTAAAGCTGACAAAACGGATGAATCTGCCAAATTTTTTAGGACGAGTATAGAGAGTCCTTGAAGATGCCTAAATCCGCCGGAACCCAACAAAATTTCCCTGTGCTTCATCCGCCATCTTGAAAAACGCGTAATTGTCGATATCTCGGCTTCTACTTGTCGGATTTTCTTTTTTTTTTCTGCAAGGAAAAATATTCTTTACAACTTTTGTTTGAAGAATATTACGATATCTCCCGAAGAAAAAAAACCTAATAAGCTATTCGGGTAGGTTAAAGTAGAATTTCCGTTTACGAGGATCAACGAAATTGCGTTAACACTGCTAATGTCGTCGCCGTACAAAATTGCGAGATGGTCATATATGGCCGTGGTCGAAATTGCCAGATTTTACGGGACGTACGGGTCTCGGACAACCATTAACCATCAAAGACGCCACGCTTTTACAACTTAATCCATTAAAAAAAAAAGCATGCCATTTGTGGGCGTTTTCTTGTATGTATACCTTCGTGCGCAATTTTACAGCCTTGTTATATTTGGATGTAGCACAAAGAATAGTTACGTAGGGGAGGGTGGGGCACGATGGACCCCTAAAAAATTTGGTAAACATTTTTTTTTTATTTCTTGTCAAATTATCTTAAATTTGATGTATTGACTCATTTTTAGGCTGATGCACTACATTCGGGGTAAAATGGACCATAAAAAAATTACAAAAAAATATATTCTTAACAAAATTGAAAAATTTTCAACAGACAACAAATTAATCTATTATTTAAAAAATAAAAAATAAAATTTCTGGAAAAAAATAATTGTTGAAAAATATACAAGTTATTTGTTATTCAACGAATTTTCAATTAATCTATATATTTTTTTATGGTAAAGAAATAACCAATTATGAACTATGATTTATGAAAATCAATTTTTTTTATATGTCCATAGATTTTTAATGTTAAACAAATAAACAATAACATTAATTTTGATTTGTGGGAAACACTTTTTTAGAGGGGGGGCCATCGTGCCCCAGCCCCCCCTACAACAATCACGGTGAGCGCTAAAGCCAAAAGGTAGCGGCGTGCACTTGCCGAAATTATAAGCCACCGAAAATTCTTGTTCCGCAATAACAATCGTCGGAGTGTCTCGAACGTCCCAAAGTGAGTAAAAAAAAAATAGGGTCAGAAATGCAACGATATTAAAGATTTTATGCTCGCAATCAAAAATAATTTGACTCCACGGCGTATTTTAGGCGATAACTTTGATACTTCTCCGCAATTTTCATCCCATATTAGGATGCTGCATCCAAAGCGAGTGAGATGTTATCGTGAGACACGAATTTAATTTAAAATCGATTTTTCCCAATCTCGTCTGGTCGACTTTTGGGAGATTTGAGCGGAGTTTTCGGACAAAGAGACAAAGGGGCGATCGCCAAAGATCGATGCTGTCCGACGAAGTAGTTTGCAGTGTACACTAACGCTCAAAAGTTTGGAAATACTCGCCCCGATTCCGCACCGCACAAAAAGTTTCACTGCTCTTTTACAAATTAAGATATTTCAGTTTGACAGGCGCGACCCTTCTAATGGGACATATTCAGCTTCATTTCGCTTTTTCCAAAAAAAAATTTCGATTTTTATTTAACCCAATATGTCTTTTCAAACATGGTCGTTTTTTGGTTTTTGTTTTGGCGTTGAAATTTTTGCGCATGCATATTTTTAAACTGTTGCGTATAAAAAACTGGTGGGGGGAAGTATAATCTTCAATTTCGTTTTTTAAAAGGTCTTGTACGATTTTTGTTTGCAAAACTATTCAATTTTTCGCAAAAAACAACCATATTTATAAAATGTAGCCTAACTCTAAAACTCCTGGGTTCTCGTGAAATCACTAAGAAGGTACAAAGCTGCATAAAATCTTTCTGGATTCAATGAAATTTTTTCAGAATTTTCTTTTAAAATTTTTTTTCCGGAAATTTTGCTTGTCAGCGAGATATTTTTTTAATCTTAAACAATCGGGTCTTTTACCTCATCTACACGGTTTTTTCAGACTATCCCCGTTTCATTCTCACACCCGTTTGTTTGAGATAAAAAATATCTTATAGACAGGAAAAATTTTGAAAAAAATTCTGAATTTTTTTTATCAAATCCAAAATGATTGAATGCAACTTTTTCTCTCCCTAGTGATTTCACGAAAACTCAGTAGTTTTAGAATTACGCGACATTTTATATAAATACACTGCGACCTCGATCCTCGGGACCTCGATCTTTGCAATCGCAGCGTAGTGGGAGAAGCGCCAAGCCAATCGCATCAGGCCGCCGTCAGCCACCAGCGGCACAGAGACGGTTCTGTGCAATGTGCGCAACCCCACTTCTTGCAAGAGCCGTTCCCGCACAATTCCGAAAAATTGAATATTTTGGCGAAAAAAAATTGTACGAATCTTTAAGAAAAACAAAATTGAAGCTTATACTTACGCCCATAAGATTTTTATGCGTAAAACAGTTAAAAAAAAAAATTCACGGGCCCAAAAATTTCAACGCCAAAAAAGCCGAAAAATGACCATGTTCCAAAGAGCGTACCAAGTTAAAAAAAAAAAATCGAAATTTTTTTTTGGAAAAAGCGAAATGAAGCTGAATATGTCTTATTTTGAAAAACCTCTTGTTGGAAATATCTTCATTTCTAAAAGTGCGGTGAAACTTTTTGTGCGGCGCGCAATCGGGGCGAGTGTTTCCAAACTTTTGAGCGGTAGTGTATATTCTGGTTTAACGGATGTGTATACGACCGGAAATCTTGGTTACTTTACGATCTTTTGTGAAAAGCGAAACGACGAGCGAATTCGCGTTGTCAGTTGGAATTTTCAATCGGGCAGTTACTTCACCGTGATGTGTTTGACGCACGATGCTCCAATTTCGGTGTACTTTATTGCTCGCGAAGGTACCGGAACCATCCGCAATCTCGGAAGTCAAATGTCCGTGAATAACGATAACGACAAAAAGGGGCTTCGAGCTTCCACGACAATTTCCGTTTGTTGAGCATCACATTGCTCCGAGAATACTTTTTCTCACTATCACAAAATTACCACCTAATTTTAATAATTGCTAACAAGGTCTATTTAAAGGGGAAAGCCACGGTAAAAATTCAAAAATAATTGTGTTTTCTCTAGAGAATATATTTTAGAAAAGATGTGAGTAAGATATTAGGTCAAAATTTTGTATATCGGAACCGATTTAAAAATTTCGATTATTACTATTTTTAAAACTGGTTTGAATAAAATCCGGGCCTTGAAAATGAAAAAATCTTATTTCATCGCCATTTTGTTATTCATTTTAAAAAAACGTCTATACGATTGCAATTTCCATTCTTTATATAATTTTTTTTTTAATTTTTACCTAACCCTTTACCAAGATATCAATGAGACAATAGAAGATAATTTTTTTGTCGTTAAGATAATTTTATCCGGGGATATTTTATTTTTTTATCCTACATCACTGTAAATTTTTAAAATTTGGCAAGGAAAATTGGTATGAAGTAAGTTGAACATATCCTTAATAAAATAACAATAACACGATCCTTTAATAAGTAACTATTTATTAAAGGATCGTGTTAATTTAAATTTCTCAGACATTGACCATTATTTTACCCCTTTTACAGTGGCTTTTCCCTTTAAGAAAATTGAAGAGCTGCACTCTAGTCGATCAGTACTAAATTTTGTAAATCGTTTCTACAAACATCTATTAATAATTTTCCAATAACGAAAAATAATTTGTACTGCAGTATGAAGCCTTAATTCAGAAAAACAATTAGAGCAATTAATTTACCATAGCAACAGCTGTTTTGCGTCAATTTCAGACGATTTGTATTGTTGTTTAATTTTTGCCAAAAATAATACAATTTAATTTTACTCTTAGATTTCATTTTCCGAAAATTCTCGAAGAACTAAACTAACTAACTAAATTAAACAGAGATGGGCAGTACTTAAAAGTACTTCAAGTATTGTACTTTCATTTTTCAAGTACTTCCTGTACTTGAAGTACTGTACTTGAAAATTTCAAGTACTTTTCTGTACTTGAAGTACTGTACTTGGAAATTTCAAGTACTTTTCTGTACTTGAAGAAATTTTTTCAAGTACAAGTCTCAAGCACTTTTGAAGTGCTGATAGTTGCTGATAGTTGCATGTGCAAAGCCTTTGAATATGAGTCATTCCATCTCAAATCGACCAATATTTGGAATCGAGCCCTTTCAATTTCGATGAAATTTGGTCAGAAGTTTTCTTTTATCGTAAAACGAAGTTCTAACAAAGGAACAAAATTTAAATTTTTTTTTCGAAAATTCAAAATTTCACTATGTTTTCAAGTTATTTTTTTTAATATTTCGAAAACTATTATAGTTACGAAAAAATGGTTCTGGGTTCATCTTAAAGAGTATACTTGGGGCTACGAAAAGAAAAAGTATTCCGAATTTTTTTTTTGAAAAATGATGAATTGGGAGAATTTTGAATTTTCAAAAATCGTAAAAATCCAAGTCGCCCATTAAAATTTTGATTCAATTCTTTTTATATAATAACTTGTGCTAATTTTAAGAGATCCTACAATTTTCAGAGGTGGTTTTTGTTTTTTTAAAAATATAAATTTTTGAATTTTTAAGATTCGTGTAAATCTACGATCAACATTAAATTTTTGGTTAAATTTTTTTTATATGATACCTTGGATTAATCTTAAAAGATCCTGAAAGTTTCAGAATGGTGTTGTTTTGTTTCAAAAATTAAAAAATCCTGAAATTTCCAAGATGGTGTTTTTTTGTTTTAAAAATATACATTTTCAATTTTTGGTAAAAAATTTTTTTTTTTTACAAAACTTTTCAATAAATTACAAAATCTGTTAATAACGAAAACTTCTTACCAAATTTCATCGAAATTGAAAGTGGTCGATTCCAACTCTTGGTCGATTTGACATGAAATGACCCAAGTACCAGAATTTACGAGACGTACCCGAAAACTTGAAAAGTACTTGATACTTGGTACTTGATTTTTTCAAGTACCACCGGTACTTGATACTTGAAGTACTTTCAAGTAGTTTGCCCAACTCTAAACTTAAACATTTACATTATCTTTTGCAATTATTTAAAAATAAATGTTTTCCTTCTCAGATAAAAAAATTGTTGTAATTTTTTATTGATATATCAGTGATAAAAACTGTCATCCGATGGAGAATCTTTCGGAAAATAAAATGGGAAAATAACACACATTTAAAAAAATCCATCCCAATTAATATTTTCCCTTATCAGAAACCCACACTGCAAAATACAATTAGGTATCGATGAATGATTAATGAATTTTTTGAAAAACGATTTTTTAAATTTACCTCTAATCTGACTATAGTGAAAATCACTCCAATCTTTCTTACTGACCTTAAATCGAGCTTTCTAACTTTCTATGCAGATTTTTTATTTTCCACAAATCGACATTGATTCATGTGGCGTTGTTTATAATCCAGACGATTAAATTTTCCCTCTGTTTCGTGATATGCAAAATCGACGAATGACGCAAGATTGCACGAAGGTGGGCGGCGGACTCGGTACTCGTCCTTATTATATTATATCGGCTTCCTTCAATCGTCCGAAAAAAAAAGTAAAAGAGACTCGTCCCTGACTATTGTTAATGCTGTATGCCGTAGTTGCATATATAGTGAAAAGATATTCGTACATCTGTATATAGCTCGACAACAAGTGGCCCGGCATTAAATTCTCTTTGTAGGTCGGAGCTGTATCTTCCATTTAACCCAGGTCGACCCGTGTGCAATTCAACGAGCAAGAAAGAGAGACCCCCCGCGAACCTTTCACCGATCGACGACTCGAATTTCAATGAACGAAAAAATAAAACACGTCACGAGCGATGAGCACGGCAAATTTGAAGGTAATTTTTCTCTCCTGTCTTCATCGTCGATAAATCATTGAAATAAAGTAAAAATGCAGCTAAGTTTGTCGAACGCTCGCCAATATTACTGATCTCACTGGAACGATCATGGCAGACTTTTAAGGCGGTATTCTGGTCTAGAATTTTGAAATTTTTTTTTGTTGCATATTCTTAAAGCATAGACCTTTAGGAACACATACTTGAGAGGAAATGTTTCAATTCCAATAAATTACGGAGTTATAGCTACTTTAGTGACGAAGCAGCTATTTCCGTCACGTCGCAGCGTAACTTTAAGGGGGTATTTCGGTTTAGAATTTTGAAGAAATCATTTTTTTTGAGTATTCTTAAAGTTTAGACATTGAAAAACATATCCTCAAAAAGAAATTTTGGAATTCCAATCATTTACGGAGTTATAGCTATTTTAGTGACGCAGCAACTATGTCCATCATGCTTTAAATCGGATTATCGACGTTTTTCTCTAAACTGCTATTCTCCACGAGGTTAAGATGATATTTCAAGTTCTACTCAACTGATTTACTTTAAATTTTTTACCAATCTTCAATCTTGGGGAATGTGGGGCAAAGTGGACATTTAAGAAATTTAACGATTTTCTTCGGTAAGCACACGGTCTTTTAACTACTTTTATGTCCCAAAATTGATTCCCGACCCTAATTTCACTGATTTTGAAAAAAAAAAAAAAATTGGGGGCAAAATGGTCACGCCTCCTCAGGTGCAGAAAAATATATACTTGGTGATTCTCGAAAATAGATACACTGTAATTGCCTATGCCCGAATAAAATATTAACTCAACAATATAAACAGAGAAATAAACCCAATAGAATCGTTCCTCGGATGCGAAATTTAAAAAAAAAACGATGTAAATCTTCAGATTCACTTTGCTCCAATTTTCGCCATGTGGAAAATGTACTATGAATTCACTTTGCTAGTGAACAAATCATTTTCACATATTCATCGACTTTTGAGTCGTGAAATTCAATTCCCATTATTGTTTTTTAAATTTGTGAAATTTTTTTTTTTTATTCTACGCTTTCTGTGTTTTGTGCTTTTTATTTTGAATATATTGTTCAACAGTGCATGAAACGTTACGGGAATCGTGCAGATATAGTCTGAATTTGAAGTAATAATTTTATGACCTTGACATTATTTTCAGTTTCAGCTCGTGTCCACTTTGCGCCTAAATTTGAAATTTTTCGCGTGTCAACTTTGCCCCACATTCCCCTACAACTGTGTCAGATTATTTTTTTATTATTGAATAAAAAAAAAAATTAAAAACTATGAAAAAAGAGTCGAAAAATGCCTTTTTTTGTTCAAACAGCCGCCATTTTGAGAAATATTTGTTATCCGTTTTCTCTGAGGTAAGGACTATAACAACATTCTTACTAATTGAGAATCTTTTTTTAAATTTTATTTTGAATGACAAGAAATGTTGCAATCGTGTCAGGCAGCACACCCCTTTTTTTAGCCCCAACTTTACCAGCTTATAACTTTTTTAATTTTCATTTTTTTCTCGAATTATTTTTGTTTATTGTAAAAATTTTAATAAATATGTTGTAATAAAAGGATACCAAAAATATATTTTTTTTTATAGATAAAATGCTCAAAATTTTCGACTCTAGACCAGAATACCGCCTTAATTAAAATACCATTAGATTGCCCACGCACCTTTTCTAGACGATGAATTTATGAAATCCAAGTATCATTATGTAAGAGAATAAGGACTAGAATATCCGAAGCAACCGGGAAAATAAAAAGGGCGAGAGGAACGAGCAAAAAATGCATGTTAAATTTCGAGCTGCATGAGTTTTCTCATATAAATTTAAATTTTATGTAAAGATAAGGGTACGATGAAAATTGTACTCTGGAGGACTTATTGTACAGGGTCGAGATTAAATCAGTACCGTGAAATGAAACGAGAAAAAGTCGAGCTTGAGCTACTCTTTCAACGATAAACAACAAACGTCAACATTCGGTCAGTGTGGATATTTTTTTTTTTGCCGATCGATCGGATGAGCTTCTCGTGAGATACTTTTCGCCATGTAGGAAATTTTTTTTTTACATTTTTTGTATTGTCATTCGGTACAAAATTATTGTATGCGTATCGATTATTGCAAATATCGAGGAACCAGAGATTTGTGCGGAACGGGTATATAAATAATGTTTTTGTAAATAATAGAAGTACATTTGGATTTTTTGTAACGCTGAAATATTAAAAGATTAATCTCAAAATATCCTGCGGGAGGAGTCATATGATATTTCAAGCTCCGGATGTAAATTTTTTTTTCCTCAGCGTATTTTTCTTTTTGCAAATAAGCCTTAAATCAGACGGAAATTCTGTACAGATAAAATTTGAAAAAAATTCACCATTATAATATAATCGAGGACGGAAAACTCTCGTAATATCCCACGAAATTCTTTATTTGTATAAGCAGAACCAATTTTCGATTTTTATTAAAAATCGAAAATTAAAAGCTTTTTTTTCGTAGTTGAAGCTACGAATGGATGTAAATTGATGTATTTTAATTAATTAGAATTGGAGATAATTATCAAATAAGTCAAATAAGATGGTTGTCTAAATTCCATAAAATAGAGGTGATCTGAATTTTTTAATAAAATATAGACAAGAAAATTGTATTTTTGGCAAAGAATCTATTTTTTATTAACTATTTTCATTTATAAATTATAATTAATATATTATAAATTATAACTTATAATTTAATTACAATTGATTTTGGATAGTATAACCTAGCATATAACCTACAAGGAAAATTTTGTGGGTGGACGACTCTCCTTTTTGCAAAAAGTGCATATTAGACTGGTCGTTAAAAATTAAACTTTTTGCGACGCCCCCTAAAAAGCTCCCGTTTAATGAAAAAACGCGAGGTAAATTTTTTTTTTTTTAATTCAAAATAACACGTGCCGCAAGACGATCTAAGTTCATTTTCATCGAAAAACAATTTTTTTTTTGAAACGGCTGGACCGATTTAAATGAAATGTGGATCCGTTTCAAAGGTATATAAAGACTATCTTTAGAAAAAAATAACAACTCATAATCTTCATAATAAACAATGAAAACAGTTAATTTTTTCGGTAATTATATTTTTTCTCCCGGATAACGTTCTGGCACAATTATGAAAATAATTTTTTTTCGTATGTTTTAATATCCCATATAATGTCTCTAAATTTCAAATTGATCGGAGAGGCACTTCATATTTAAAAAAATAAAAAAATTTTACATTGAAAAATGGGTTTTCATATTTTTTAAATATAAAGTGCCTCTTCGATCAATTTAAAATTTGGAGACATCAAATGGGATAGTAAAACACAAAAAAAAAATATTTTCATAATTGTGCCAGAACGTTATCCTGGAGAAAAAAAAATAATTACCGAAGAAATGATCTGTTTTCATTAGTTATTATGAAGATTATGAGCTGTTATTTTTTCTGAAAATGGTCTTTATCTACCTATGTAAAGTGTCCAAATTTCATTCAAATCGGTCTAGCCGTATGTAAAAAATAATTGTTCTTCGATGAAAATGAACTTAGATCGTCTTGCGACACGTGTTATTTTTAATTAAAAAAAAAAAAAATCACCTTGCGTTTTTTCATCTAACGGAAGCTTTTTAGGGGGCGTCGCAAAAAATTTTATTTTCAACAACCAGTCTAGTGCATATTCTCATTCAAACCGGAAATGTGTGACTATTAAAAACATTTTTCAGAAAATTTTTTTAATGGCTATAACTTCTTCAAAAATTGACTGATTGGGACGTTTGTTTCCAAAATTTTCGTCTTTGAATGTACCCTCCGAAAAAAAATACAAAAAAATTTGAAGATATTAAAATCTATGAAATTTTTCACTTTTTCGAGAAAAATTGTCTTTTTCTGGAAGTTCGCCATTTTTGATTTTTTTCCTCTCAAAAAATACTTTGATCAATACCGGAAAAAATTCCGCTCAACATGGAGTGGGCCGACATTTTCTTCTATTTTTTTTTCACTTTTTTGGAAAAAAATCAAAATTTCTTTGAGGATTACCACTTTCAATTTTTTTCTCCATTTTTCAAACTCTGCTTATAAATCCTCAAAAATTTCCAGAGTGGTATTTTGTGAAATGAGCCTAAAATTTTGAAAAAAACGTCCCCATTAGTCAAGTTTTGAAGAAGTTATAATAAATTTTTTTTAAAAGTGTTGTTTGTGGGTTGGGTAGAAAAATTTGAAAAATGTTTTTAGTGGGGTAGAAAAGGAAAACGAAATTTCAGCTAAATCGAAGGGGGTCGGGATTAAAAGTGGTCGATTTGACATGGAATGGCCCATATGTATATTAGACTGTGAACATGTGTGAACTGTTGGTCATTTCTTCAAAAATTAGGTAATTAATGTTAACGTAATTTAAACTTTTTTTCAAGAAAGATTTTACGATATTTAGTAATGAGTTTTAAAATTTTGCCGGAAACTAAAAAAAAAGTGAAGTTCACTCTAAATTTAACTTTAACCTTGAATAACTTTTAAAGGAGTGAGTTTATCGAAAAATCATAGGAGACCTTTTTGGAAAATGGTCAATTTTTTTCCTGCGTTATTTAAATGGGAAATAGAAATATGCGATGAGAGATCACTGAATATTAATATTGAGAGCTCTGCTTTTAACAGGCATCTTTTTTCAACTCCCCGAAAGTATTTAAGGATGTTGAGTCCCTATAAAATCTTTTAATGTTAATTGTTCAATAAATAGCTTCTCAATCGTCGTGAATTTTTTACACGACCACCTGAATACTTCATGTAAAAACATATTAAATTTTCAGAATTCTATCATCATTACTTCAACCTCCTTAAGGGTTAAAATGAAAAATGATGAGAAAATTCTGAACATTTGGTATGTTTTTGTATGAAGTATCAAAGAGGTCGTTTAAAAATTTCACGACGATTAGGAAGGTCGTTATCAAAATATTAACATTTTGTTAAGAACAATTTTTTAAACATATAAAAAAAAATATTTTTCAATAAATTTCGTTTTGTTTCCGTTGCTTTCAATATACTGTAGATATTAAAAAATTTAGAGGTAAAAAAAAACTTATCGCAAAGTTACATCAGTTTCCATAAGACTGCATTTAATTTAATTTAATTTGTTAATGTTAATTGTTCGATAACAAGCTTCCTAATCATCGTGAAATTTTTACACGACCTCTTAAATAATTCATCCAAAAACATACCAAATTTTCAGAATTTTCTCATCATTGACGATTTGGGACGCAACATCCTTAATAGGGGATTTCGAAAAAAAAAATAGTCGCTTTTTTTGAATCAGTCTAATATATAGCGTCCTCGCCAAATCGCATTCGGGCTGTGTAATCTACGAGGAAGGTTGATATTAGCATAGGTGGGCATATAAGAGACCGATAGAGCCCGCTTGACTCCTTTTACATTATCTATTTGGGTTAGCGTGAAAACTCGAGCGGGCATGCTTCGCTTAACTCGCAAACGTGTAAACTCTCCTCGACTTTTCGAATTCCCCTTTTCCCTTCGCCGCCTCTTTTCTTTTCTCGTTTACGCCGTCGCTCGTGCAATTTTATTCGCGCCAAAAGTTCACCAAGTTTATTTTTATTCCAGCGGTATTTCCACCCGAAAGAATCCCAAACAGACGGTACCGAGAGGGAGAGGAGAGAGGGAGATAAAAATGTCCGTGGCACGATTTATGTTTTGTTTCACGAGTGTTGCACCGAATTTGTTTATGGAGAATACATTGTCTTTTATGGAAAAGTGCTTTTTTGTATTTTTAATTTAAAGCTTGTCTTCGCGGAAAATGGCTGATTTTATTATTTGAGTGGTACTCCGCGGAAATACACTTTTGCAGAGTTTCGGTTCGAAATCGTCATCCAGAAGTCATTTAAAAGCATTCAGAGTTGGAATTTTTAAGACTTCCCACCCAAGTTTATCGTATAATTATTACACTGAGAGAAAAAAATACTAGAACCAATGAAATAAAGTTTTGAAGGCAAAAAATCATTTTTTTTCATTATTTGCCAAAACATATTAGATTTGTTCCCTTATATATTTAATTGGTTCATTTTTTTCAATCAATTCCATAAATTTCTGTTTCAATAAACGGATTTACTTGAATCTAACAATATGTTATCAATTATATGTAATATGTTGTTTGAATCAAGAACACATTTTATCATTCAAAACATGCACGTCTTTTAATACAGGAAGCACTGAGAAAAAAAATTTGTTGAATCAACAAATTAATTAGACCAATCAACAGGAAAAATGATTGATTCAATCAAATGCGTGTTTATTAATTGTTGCTAAATAATTTATAAAAAATCAATAGCCCTTGCCAAATAATTTAATATGCATAGTTTAGTGACCCCAAAAAGAGATGAATAGAAAAAAAAGACAAATCTGCGCCAATTCTCCGATCTAATTTCTCTGTCCGACCGAGATTCGAACCTTCGACCCTACCTACCATCATACCTATCCTACCTAACTACCTAACACGCTACCTATTACGCTATCGACTACTACTATGCACTTGAAAAAAGTTAGGAGTTATGAAGATTCGAATATAAGAAAACATTTAAAAAACCAGTTTATTAATTTTTAACAACTTTTGTATGCTATTAAAGTATACTATAGAAATGATAGTTCTTTGCTTGAAGGAAATAAAAATTTCATCATTCCAAACAAATATTCTATTGGAATAAAATAATGTGTTCTTTATTTTATTACAGCTTCTTTTCAAATAATCGCAATCAATTTTATATCTAATAAATATTGAAAACACTACAGAAATATTTTTAGAAGTAAAATAATGATAAATTTATTGCAAAGAAATAATTTTTTCGAAAAAAATAATTTGAAATTGATGTCGCTTTTCAGATTCAAATAATCTCATGTTTATGATGCCACAAATAATTTTTTTCAAAAAAAGTTATTTCGTATTGAAGTCGTTTTTTAGATTCGAATAATCTAATGTTTATGATGCGATAAATGTAATTAATCCAATGAATACAAATTTAATCAAATCTATCATACATTTAATTGTTACTATTAAATAAGAGTTTAATTCGTGAAAATATTCTTTTTAATGAAGAGTGATTTTCTTGGTCTAACGAATAAATAATCGAATTAATACTTTCATTTAATAAATAAATTCATGTTCTCAAATTCAGTAATTTTTTCTCAGTGTATTATTTGTGGGTAAAATGACTTCTACTAAAGTTTTAGCTATTGATTATGCATATTTTAGTGTACTATTCCACTCCAAAGTGTACTATTTTATTTCGATTCGATTCCAATTGTTTTAGTTTACTAGTGTACAAAATGATCCTCGGATCGTTTTACCCCAATGAATTTTACTTTAGATCCGAGATTCAGAAATGAATTTTGTAGTGATTAAGTCTGAGGTTTGTATTTGTTATAATGTGAAATGAAATAAAAATATGTTAAATCATTTCAATTCAGTACTGAGCAGGGTAAAAGCCGGATAGTTGCCCCGGTTTTTAATACACTATGTTAGAGATGTCCCTAGCGTTCGCGCTTTTCTGTAATTATTAATATGCCCTACCAGGCCTCAGTCCCCAAAATACATGGGACAGAGTCCACAAGTTTCATCTGTGTCAGCGAAAATCTTCCGCGGTGAGACCTCGACGAGCGCTGTACTAATATTGGTGACTAATTTTTATTGAATAAATAATATTATGGTTTAGGATTCAGTCAACTATTTGTTTCCTCGCATGCATTAGAGTTTCAACTACACGGTCTGAAACGGTATATTGTTAAATAGCTTTTATCTTTTTTTTTAATAAAGAGGGCAAGTATCCGTATCGAAAAGGATAGTCGCCCCAAATCCTTTTCCGGTTAGTTGCCCTAACGGCAATATGACAAAAACCCAGGCGTAGTCCTTGCTAGACCGAAGTTAGTTTAGCACTAGCGTTTAAAGAACTACATAAGAAAGAAAAACCGTTAATTAAAGGCATTTAGAAAAATAATGAAACTATTAATTATAAAATAATAAAATTGATAATAAAATATCTAAATAAAAAAATAAAATTAAAAAAATGTAATAAAATAAAGTAATCTGTAACTTAATATTAATTATAAACTCCTTCGAAGTATTTTCGACGTGAGGTGACTATTCACCACGTTGGGCAATTATCCCTCTTTGAAGAGGTCAAATGAAACGAGATTTACTCAGAAACAATATTAATTGGGTTTACAAAAATAGTGCACAATGAAAGATTAAAGACCAATGTTTTAATATACACGAAGCATATGGTAGGTAGATACTTAATTTTTAAGTAATTGAGCTTTTTCCTTAAGTGTGGCAACTATCCGGCTTTTACCCTACTTGGGGATCATTTTACCTCACATCGGGGCGATCGTTTTGCCCATAAGCGTGCGCAAAATGATCCTTTATATCACTCAGTACAATAATGGACGCTTTTACGTCCGCAAGCGGACGTGAAAACGTCCATATTGCACTTCGTGATATAAAATATCGTACATCACTCGGTGTAAAAACATTTTCTGACTCGTGATGTAATGTACTATTTGTAGAAATTAAAACGACATTAAAAACTTTTAGATTAAAAGATTGAGGCGTTAGTTAAATGACTAATACTTGACTACATATTGATAAAAAAAATTTGATCATGATTCTCATTGTAGGTATCATTTTGGATACCTTTCCTCTACTGTTTTGCAAAACATCGCCTTAGCTGACACTAACTTGACAGTCAAGCAGTGTCCAACTATTAATGGAGTGTTAAGTAAGAATCTAAACAGTGTAGAGGACAGTGTATTAGGCTAAACAGTGTATTAGGCTAAATATGTCTGGAATCCAGTAATTTCTGAGACTTTGGGAGCAGTTAAATTTGGTCAATAAATAAACTGAATATATAGCACCAAAGAATCATTGAATGCGCAAAATGAAATCGATAATCAAATCGATAGGATTTAGGATTTTGTTTATAGGATTCATTACTCGAGTTTATAGAATATGTAATTGTTCAATTATCAATAAAAATCAATAAAAATCAATAAAAATCAATAAAAATCAATAAAAATCAATAAAAATCAATAAAAATGAATAAAAATCAATAAAAATCAATAAAATCAATTGAATAAATTATTTCCTACTCGAAAATACGTAAATCAAAATAACTCCATCAATATACTCGAACAAATGGCCCCTTCCAATGCAATCATGATTGCATTAAATATAATCGGAAGTCAAATATGCAAAATCGAATTGAGAAGGATCATTTTCACTCGTCTACCCTCCAATACCAAAACGCTCACTTGAATTATGCTAAAACGATTTATTCATAGAAACACGGTGGTTTCCATCCACATTTGAACTGCACGAGCGAAATGCTCGCGCGATTCCAATTATTTCATCTCGTTGAGCGTGTAACCCAATTTAACATGCTCAAACGCTTCGATCGAAGCCGCATGAGGCATAATTATTGCACGATAGATGTACGCGTGCAGATAGAAGCAAGTTCATGGCATCACCGAGATCATTGCACAATAAATTGACTAAAATTTTTTTAAAAAGTTTACAGACCGGATAAGAGAATTTTTCTACAAAACGATTCGTCCAACCTGTTGCTGGAGACATTTCTGAGCCGAGCACGCAGGTTAAGGTTGTTTAAAAGCTATGAAACCTTTGAATATTAATTGTTCAATAAATAGCTTCTCAATCTTAGTGAAATTTTTACACGACCTCCTGAATACTTCATGTAAGAACATACCAAATTTTCAGAATTCTATCATCATTACTTCAACCTCCTTAAGGGTTAAAATAACGAGCAATGAGAAAATTCTGAAAATTTCGTATGTTTTTGTATGAGGTATTTAAGAGGTCGTGTAAAAATTTCACGATGATTTGGAAGCTCGATACTGAGATATTGACGTTTTGTTAAAAACAATTTTTTAAACAAATAAAAAAAATATTTATCAATAAACTTCGTTTTCTTTCCATTGCTTTCAGTATATTGTGGATATTAAAAAATTGAGAGGTCAAAAAAAAAACTTATCGCAAAGTTATATCAGTTTCCGTAAGACTACATTTTATTTTATTTGATTTGTTAATCTCAATTATTCGATAACGAGCTTCCAAATCGTCGTGAAATTTTTACACGATCTCTCAAATACTTCATTGCAAAACATACCAAATTTTCAGAATTTTCTCATTAAACGTGATTTGCTTCTAAACAACCTTAACATATTCGTGAATGTTTACGAGACATTGATAAAAGCAAAAATATGGGTGACGGTAAAACAATTGATAGGGAAACTCGTATTCTTTTTTTTTTTATCTTGTACGGTTAGGGAGAATAAAGAGGCAATTTGCTTTTTATATCGTTCTAAAGAGGAAAATTGTTCGTGACGTTAATCAGAAACGGAATTAATATTAATGATCCACGGTGAATTAATTTTTTTTGGACACTTATATTGGTGTGCGATTATTCATTGGTAATTATAATCGACATAATTACCTCAATTGACTATATTCATATATGGGGCATTCCAGGTCACATCGCGTGGTCATCGGCCTTGGACCCCCTCGGATTTAGTTGAAGATTTTTTTTGGGGCATGTTTTGGTCCAAAAAGAAGATTTTATTTTTTTCCAGATTTTTACCACTTATTTTAACCTATAAAATAATTTTTTTTTCTATAACTTCCGAGTAAAAATGAATTTGGACCAGTTTTAAAATTCTGAAATTTTTTGTATAAATTCTATAACTAACAACTAGTATTTGCATAATAATTTGAGAGTGGGCCGAGAATAAGTTACGTATTTTTTTAAATTGAAGAAAAAAATTGTTTACAAATTTAGTCAATTAAACATTTAAATGATGGTTCCCTGTAGTATAAAAAAAATAAAATAGATAATATCTTGGTAAAAAATCTTTTTTCCTATGTTTCAATAATATATTTTTTGTATTTCGATAATACATAGATTTCCTAGATTTTGATAATAGTCAAAGTTTTTATATTGTTGTGGTGCTCCATCCGAAAGTAATACATTTTTTCAATGCTATAATTAATCGATTTTATGAAATCTATTATCAAAATATAGGAAGAAAAAAATTTCAGAATTTTAAACCTGGCCCGAATTAATTTTTTCTCAAAAGTTATGGAAAAAAAATTATTTTATGGGGTGAAACAATCATAAAAATCTGGAAAAGATTACCTTTTTTTTGGACCAAAATATGCCCACAGAAAGAATTCGTCAACTGAATCCGAGGAGGTCAGGCCGATGACCACGTGAGTTGACCTGGAATGCCCCATATATAGGTATAAAACTTGTATAAAATATATGTGAAAAAATATTAAGTGGATGAAAAAGTATTATTAATGAATTAATCATTATTAATTAATAATTTTCATTACTATTAAATTATTAGTTATTAATAATTAATAAATTCAAACACACACAACAGGCACCAACATCTTTTACATGCCACTTATATTTTCTGCATATATTTCACATGCGTACATTTATATATATAGACATTGAATGGTGGCAATAATAAATATAAATATAAATAAATATATGAATAAATAAATAAATAAAAATAATAATTAGGTATAAGGCACATACTTTTCACTGGGAATCAAATTTTTCGTTAAATCTTTGATGGTTTGTCAATTCTCAGTGTGAGAATTTCAGCTTCTATTTATTGCCAAATCAGCATAAATTTCTATATGACCCGTATATTATATAAAATCATGTGCAGTAAAGAGAGGCGCAAGGATCAGTGTCCTTGACACGGATGTTTATGCCAATTTGAATATGGATAGCACCAGGCATTTGCTACGGATTATATAGGGTGAAATAATGGGGTCTCGCTGCGTCTGATAGGAAAAGATTGTCGGAAAAAAACGTTTCCTCGCTCAATCGTTCTCAATACATAAACACTATGTGTAATACATGCCCGATTGAACGAGCCGGAGGGTTAGAAAAATCGCCTATAACACATCCTCCTCCCTCGTCGTTTTCCCATATTTTTTCCCATCAGTCATGCGTGAAGTCAAAAGAAAAGAAAAAAAACATCATTTTTCGCTGATCCCATCCCCTCGCGCCTCAACCCTCGAATCTCTGCGTGACATTTTATACAAACGACGCTCGAAGAATCTTCTTTATTTCATTGTACGTGAGAAAAAATGCCGCGTGGATCAAAAATTTTTTTCTCCCTCCACCGATTATTTAAAACTAAAAAATAACTAAATTCCTCGAGGAATTACTTTTGATGCGATATCCTCTTTAACCCCCACTTTAATTCTTTCTGGAGTATTGCTGGAAGCTGTGAAAAAAGATCCGAAACACTGAAAATTTTGGGTTTAGGGGGAAAAACTACAGTAGACAAAAAAAAATCGCATTTTTTAAAAGGATATATTTCAGAGTTAGACAAAGTACTTGAAAGTACTTAAAGTGTCAAGTACAAAGTACCGTAGGTACTTGAAGTACAAGTACTTGAAAAAATCAAGTACCAGTCTCAAGTACTTTTCAAGTTTTCGGGTACGTCTCGTAAATTCTGGTACTTGGGTCATTCCATGTAAAATCGACCAAGAGTTGGAATCGACCACTTTCAATTTCGATGAAATTTAGTCAGAAGTTTTGTTTTATCAAAAAACCGAGTTCCACCATGGAAAAAACATAATTTTTTTTTTTCAAAAGTTATGCAAAATTCAAAATTTAACCATTTTTCAAATTTTTTTTTCTAAATATCTTGAAAACTATGATAGTTATGAAGAATCGTTTGTTTCATCTTGAAGAGTATACTTGGGATTACGAAAAAAAAATATATTCCGACAAAATTTTTTGAAAAATGATGAAATTGGAGAATTTTGAATTTCTTAAAATCGTGAAAATCCACAATTAACATCGAATTTTTTGTTCAATTTTTTAAATATAATACTTTGTACTGATTTGGAAATATCCTGAAATTTTCAGCAAGATGTTTTTTTTTGTTTCAAAAATATGAATTTTCTTAAGTTGAGCGATCATGCAATTTTGTAATTTTGAGCAGTCAAAATTACATAATGATTGATCAACTTCCCTTAACTTAGAGATAAAAAAAAAGTTTTACCAAAATTCAAAAATTCATATTTTTGAAACAAAAAAAAACATTTCTGAAAATTTCAGAATCTTTTAATATCAGTACATGGTGTTATAAAAAAAAAATAAAACCAAAAATTTAATGTTAATCGTGGATTTTCACGATTTTGAAAAATTCAAAATTTTCCAAATTCATCATTTTTCTCAAATTTGTTTCGGAATATATTTTTTTCATAGCCCCAAGTATACTCTTTAAGACGAACCCAGAACGATTTTTTCGTAACTATAATAGTTTTCGAAAAATTTAAACAATAAACTTGAAACAATGGTGAATTTTTGAATTTTCGAAAAAAAAAATTAATTTTTCTCCTCTGTTAGAACTTTGTTTTATGATAAAAGAAAACTTCTGACCAAATTTCATAGAAACTGAAATGAGTCGATTCCAAATATTAGTCGATTTGACATGGAATGACCCATATTCAAAGGCTTTGCATATGCAACCATCAGCAAGACACATTCAAAAGTACTTGATACTTGTACTTGAAAAAAGTACTTCAAGTACGGAAAAGTACTTGAAATTTTCAAGTACAGTACTTCAAGTACGGAAAAGTACTTGACATTTTCAAGTACAGTCCTTCAAGTACAGGAAGTACTTGAAAAATTTAAGTACAATACTTAAAGTACTTTTTAAGTACTTTGTACTTGCAAGTACTGTACTTCAAGTACCTGCAAGTACCGAGTACTTTCAAGTACTGGCCAGCTCTGATATATTTTCAAAAATAAGTAAGTTTGATTTTGAGTTTAAATTTAACTGAGTTACAGTCACTTTAGTTAATTTGACTGTAAATGCATTTTTCTGAAAAAACATTTTATCGACCTTTTCCCAGTGATTACGCAAAAACTTATGAGGCGATTTTTATTGTTGTAAATATTTATAATCGCAGTGGCTCAGTTCGGGAGTGGCCAATTTCAAAAGTTTTGATAATTAACATTTTTAAATCTGCTTGAATTTAAAAACGGGCTTAAAGTTGAAAAAAAAAACTTGAATTCTTCGCTTCATTCATATATTGTTGTATTTTTTCATTGTCAAGATAATATCTATATCTCCGTTAATTTTTATGATTTTTCAATAAAAATTGTCATAAAAAATTGTAATATATATATTTAATAAAATAATAGTAATTCAATCTTTTAACAATTAATTATGTCTGTGAAAAAAAATCTTAAAAGAATTCTTTGATATTGACCATTTTTTCATCCCTTATCGTGGCATTTCTCCTTAAAGGCAAAGATCAATGTGACTGAGTGTAATTAAGGATGAACGCGTGGGACGAAAGTTCTTCACAAATAATCTCATTTCACTGTTTTTATCCTCTCGAATCGGGACGGGACAAGCAGACCAACCCGTTATTGCCGACGCCTCCCTCAATTCCGTTGAAAGCAGCTCATGCGATTATCATCAAAGCAGCGATAATCCCAGGACGATTCCCTCAAACGATTCTTCATTCAGACACAACGATTAATTGCTTCTTCACAAAGGAAACTGTTTTTTCGTAACTATTTTTCGTTGGTGAGATTTTTATTTTCTAATTTCCACGATTCTTTCTTTATCGTTGCCATTTCCACAAGTGTCATCATTTCCTCAAGTGTCATCATATCGTTTCCATTTCCCACAAGTTTCATCGTTTCAATCCGATACTTTCAATATTAACCGCCAGAATTCAGGAAGCGTGTGATCCGGAAAAATGGAAGGAAGAGATTTTGTCGATTCAGTAACAGTGTTTCGGGGGCAAATCAATTTCCTTTGCTATGGCCTTCCTTACGCATCAGCACATTAGTGCGCATCAGTGCAGCGGTTTATCCCGTAAGCTATTTGGTGAACTCGACAACGCGCATCATATCATCCCTATTGGAATCCTCGACGCAATGACCATCATCCCTCTCTTCCACGTTCAAATGGGCATTCCCCATGATTTACGAGTTTATAACCGCGTTTCACACGTTCCACACGATCGCATCATTGCGGACGATACTCGGGTCAAAATTGTCAAGGGTCATAATGTGATGGTCAAGCGGTCAGCAGCGTGATAGCATTTTATTGCATTTTTGTGCCTGGACCGGTTCAAGCATAGCCATCATTTTTTTTCACTCACAGCATAGTTAACGGAACGTCGTTTCCTGTGTTAGAAAATCTGGAAAAGTTCATTTCATTCAGGAAAAAGTGAATTGTCCAAAGTGTGTTTGAATCGAGACACAATAAACGGGGTGGGGGTCGAAGAGTCGACTAACCAATATTTCAAACGGCCGAAATCCCGAATTTTACGATTACGAGCGTTAGAATAACGAAGCGCCGAAATCCCGATCGCCAGAAAAGAGAAAGTCGAGAGAGTCGCCCCATGCGTAAGAGAGAGAGGAGGCGCATCTCTCTCTCTCTTACGCATGGGGCGACTCTCTCCGCTTTCGCTTTTCTGACGTTCGGGATTTCGGCGCTTCGTTATTCGAACGCTCGTAATCGTGAAATTCGGGATTTCGGCAATTCGCAATATTGGTTAGTCGACTCTTCGACCCCCGACCAATAAACGATGAGTCTTTGATGACCCGGTCGATGTTGAAATGAATCTCTCGATGAGGGCCGATTCGTTACAATCTGTCGAGAGTTCGGTCATATTGGTGAAGCAATGTAGGTAAATCTTGGAGATGGATACATAGGCAAATGGGAAATATATTTCAGCCCAAAAGTCAAAGACCCCGCGCGAGTCTGTGTCTTATTTCCCTCGTGAGGAGGACACAGCGATTTACTGGTTACTTTGCACGCTGATATAACTGTAACAGCCCCAGAAACCATCAGCGCAAACATCCTCGGAGTCAACAGAGTCAACAGCCACAGGGTTCGCCGGCCACTTCTGGACGGATGATATAGAATGAGAGAGTTAGAGCCAAGGGTCAAGGGACAGAGGGAGATAAATGGTGGTTGCTTTGGTTATATGGAGGAGGCGGTAACGATGGACCGAAAGACAAAGAGAGCCATAACAGTTAACTACACACAGGCACTCACACTAACAAGCACGCACATATAATATGATCTTCCCCGGTTGAAAAGCACTTACGCTTAGCGAGACGAATGATCAATGGGGTGATATGTTTGTTTGGTCAATGAGAGCCCTTCGGCACATCGAGCGGTCAATCATGCACATAGATTACGGCGTTATCGCGGACAGTAAGAGCAAATTGATAAAGTGGGCAATCATCCTAAGCGATTTGTCGCTCAACATCGAGTTGGGGTGATAAAGCCAAAAATTGGTAATATATGAAAAATCATGTTGAGCATTCGATATCAATGTTGTTTGGTGTCATTGGACAAAGCTTTGTTGTGGGGCATGACCTTAAGGATGTTGACCCTTTTCGTAAAAAAAAAGAGATTTTCATGAAACTGCACATGCACGTAGATAATGGCTTTAAAATAATGCTTCCCAGATTTGGCGAATTTTAGGAGGATATTTTTAGAGATATTTAAGAAGTTAATAAGCATTCTTGTGGGATCCGTACATTTTTAAATACAAAAAAGTACGACAATGCACTTTTCGGATGCATACAAAAGACAGATTTTGATAACAATTGGAGGTACCCCAGTGGACACAGTAATGTTGCAGCAATGTAACGGCAATGTTACCGCTTGTAACATGTAACATTACATGGACGTTATATGTAAGTTACAATTTTCTACTCCGCAATAGAACGTTGTTATATCATAGTTATGTAACTGTATTACGTTACCTTAACTAGAATTAATTGTTCCTAAACATGTTATAAAAAATATATAGCTCTTGCAAAATAATTTAATATGCATAGTTTACCGGCCCCAAAAAAAGGTTCATAGGAAAAAAAAAATCTGCACTAATTTTTCTCAGAGACCAGGAATCAAACTCTCGACCGTATCCTACCTATCTACCTAACACGCTATACCTATTACGCTATCAACTGGATCTCAATTATAAAAATTTTGATATTTCACTCATTTCTGGTTGAGAGTGTATGGTAGCAGCATCCTTCAGAGGATTCTCTGGAAAAAGAATCAACATATAGTCGACTGAGAAACCGTTGAGTCTCGAGTGTGCAAGTGGGTGAAAATGCACGTTTATATGACGGTGAGGAAAAGATTTGGAATCACGGAAAAGCCTCGGAAATGCTTGGTTCCAAGGAGTGCATTCGCGAATTCTGAAGCTTGGACAAAAAAGACCGGTGAGTGTGTTTGTATGTGTTTTTACAGTTTCTTGAGTCTATGTTGGATGTCAAAGTGGTATGCCGCGTGTAGGTGGCAGGAAGGTAAGCAGCTGAAGAAAGAGAAAAAGAAAGAGAGGGAGTAAGGGAGTGACTTGAAGTCATCTCGTACGAAACGTGCGGCGCGATAATGGAAGTTGGCGCCCGGCCAAAACTGGCCAAGTGAGACGCGTCTAAGAGAGAGAGAGGAAGAGAGAAAGAGAGGAGGAGAGAGAGGAAGAGAGACCCCACGGAGAGAACGATAGCGATAGTGGAAGAGAACCACAGGATCTAGGGCTCGTGTGTGCAGGAAGTAAGAGAACCTTGTGGATTTACCGTTGCTTCTTCCTCCTCTTTTCTCTCGTGATACAAGAGGGTTCTTCAACCGGTGATTCAATGTATCAATTTACTCGTTTACTCCAAATACTTCGGGCCGACCTTGAAAATCTTCGAGATTTTCAGATTCAGATTTTTCAAATCAAACGGCGGAGATCCTTTGATCGAACGAATCCTGAAGGATCTTAAGGGGTTGTACGCAGTCAGGATGTCGGAAAGAATCGATTTTTCAAGATTTTTTTATGGAAATACAGTTTCATTTTGTAACGTCAAAATGTAACTTTTGACTTTATTAATTTTTTTTTTCTAAGCGTTCCGGGAAGTTCTCAAAAAAGGCGTCTTGCGAGGAGCACACGATATCTCTGGATTGGATAATCCAAAATAATTTTTTTTTTCAATCGTTTATATTAGGTATAATCTAATATTTAATTGAAGGAACAAGCAAATGATTTCTTTTTAGCCAAATGGCGGCTTCTAAAAAAAATCGATTTTTCATGCAAATTTTTGTCTTAGATTGTTTATAAAATATAAAATATTTATCGGTCGAAAAAAACCTTTTATTTATGACTAAAAAATAGATTTATAAAGCTTGTGTATAAATTTGAGGATGATCGGTAATGCCGTTTCTGATAAATTTTGCTCACCGACTTCAAAAACACAGTTTTGAAAGAAACGCGTTCAAAGTTTCAAAAGCACTTTACACATCGTAATTACGGGTTTAAAAATAACTTCGGAAATATTTGTCGTATTGACATGAAATTTTATGTGTATGAAGCATTTCACGTTAAGTGAGCCACCCCATTTTTTGAAATCACCAAAAATCGCATACAAATATTTAGAAAGCAATTCTAACTATCAAGAAAATTTGTGATTTTTTTCAGATTTGTAAATTACATTTTTTAGCTGGAAAAAAATATACAAAAAATTTGTTTGTCCCATTTTGTAACTCGAAAATTATTCAACGTACGAAAAAAAAGTAGAACACAAAATTTAGGATTTTCAACGTGCTCTTCACTGAAATTTTTTACAAACTTCGCCGAAAGCTCTGAATGCCATTTTCGGAGCAAGCCAATTTTCTTATAGTCTGTAAATATATAAAGTAAAAAACTGTTAACAGACTGATCGAAGATTTCAATTCTGAGAAAAAAAAGTCAAAACATTATTTGTTCCGAAAATGGCATATAGAGCTTTTGGAGGAGTTCGTAAAAAATTTCAGTGAAAAGTATGTTGAAAATCCTAAATTTCATGTCATACTTTTTTTTTCGTACGATGAATAATTTTCGAGTTACGAAATGGAACAAGAATTTTTTTTGCATTTTTCCTCAGCTAAAATATGTAATATAAAAATCTAAAAAAAATCAGGAATTTTCTCCATAGTTAGAACTACTTTATAAAAATTTGTATGCGATTTTTGGTGATTTCAAAAAATAGGGTGGCCGACTCGACGTGGAATGCCTCGTATATACTTGACCCTCGCTGATCAAACCTCAAAATAATTCCAAGTTGGTCACACTGGGTCAATTTTACCAGACCGACTTTTTGAAAAAAAAAGCACCTATTTCATGGACTTAAAAAAAAATATTTTTTAAAATATTTACATGGGAAAAAAATCATGAAAAGAAAGACTTTCGGAAATCCGGTTTTTCACTTAAACAATTGTAACTCTTTCAGTTTTAAAGATTTTTTGGATAGTTAAAGATATTTGAGCTCAAAGTGAGAGCTCGGGTCAATTTGACCCGTGGGGACCAGCGAAGGTTAAATAAATGTCCATTACCAAAATGAAATTTAAAAAAATCTATTGTTTTTTTAAATCCTGACTGTGTATAACTTAAGAAAAGATCTCAAGTTCTTGTGATGAATCTTGAATCGGGTTTTAAATATCATTCGTACCGTTGAAGTAACATTTAATCGAGCATCTCCAAGAATAATATTGCAAATCACCATTTTTTACAAACGTCGTAGGCATTCTGTCCTCATTGATTTCTCCACAGTATGAAAAAGCTTTTCAACTTTGAACTCAGCTTTTTCCTCTCTTTCCTCTTTCGTCCCATCCTCAACGACTACGGCAACATCTGTTCCACTGTTTTTTCAGGTTTTATCTCATTCGAGGGAGAGCTTTTACAAACGACAGTACCGAAATGACGGGCCCGAGGCCTCCGAAATGGAAGAGCTTTGGCGTTACGCGGAATCTTTGTCTTTTGTCAATGAAAAAAGTTTGCAAATCGAGCTCGTCTTGCAACAGCTGTTGGGAAGTATTGGAGGATTTTACGGTCTACCGCAATTTTTCAGTACGTGCGAGGGAAACTAAAGTAAAATTCAGCCTGGAACACGTGCGAGAGATCGACCGAGAAGCTTTGACGAACCGAAAAAAGTTTTGTCAAACAAAACTATTTCGCTTCGGAACAAAGTAATTATATTCGATTAAAATGACCAGGAGAAGGAAAATTGTTCGAGAATAGGCGGGAGCGATTTTCAAACGGAATGAAAAATTGCACGCTAGCGATGATTGACTCCCGAGCACGAGGATAATTAATGAATGAGAAGTTGGCTCGGGTTTAAGGAGGCATGACGAAGCGCCGCGTGCCAACGAGAGGCAGACACGTGGCAGCTGATAACTTGTTCATTTTTCACGATACGCGCCCCGAAGAGAGCTCAATGTCCACGTGGAAATGCAACGACATCACATCCGAAGTAATTTACGATTATGTTTCGGCGTGTGAAGATCTGCGCTCGTGTCAGTCGAGAAAGATAAAGGGGAGTGAGAGAACGCCGCTCTCGTCATTTTTCGGCGCTTCGCTATGTATATGAGGCATTCCACGGTATTTCGATCAAAATTTTACCTTGATGATTTCGATTTTTCTCTAAATTTTTCATGTAAATAAGGACATTGAAACAAAATTTCCCAAATTTTTTCAGAATTTTTCGGTCACGCGTTTTTTGGATTTATTATTATTTTTTTTTTTTGTAACGGGACAACTTTGTAAAATTTGAAAAAATTCAGAAAAATCTAATAAAATATAACAAAATTTTTGGGCTTTGTTCCATAATGGAGATTTCAATACTCTATGAGTAAAATTCAAAAAAAAAAAAATTTGACTCAGAGTATTAAAATCTCCATTTTGGAACAAAGCCCAAAAATTTTGTTATATTCTATTAGCTTATTCTGAATTATTTCAGATTTTACAAAGATGTCCCTTAAAAAAAAAATGCAAAGAACGCGTCAGCAAAAAATTCTGAAATAATTTGGAAAAATGTATTTCAATGTGTTTTTTTTGTATAAAAAATTTATAGGAAAATCGAAATCATCAAGGCAAGATTTTGATCGGAATGTCGTGGAATGACACGACAAAATGTTGTCTTGATGATTTCGATTTTTCTCTTAATTTTTTCTATAAAAGAAACCATAAAAATAAATTCCCAAATTTTTTCAGAATTTTTTGGTCCCGCGTTCTTTGGTTTTTTTTTTCTCTAAAGGGACTCTTTTGTAAAATCTGAAATAATTCAGAATAATCTAATAAAATATAACAAAATTTTTGGACTTTGTTCCAAAATGAAGATTTTGACACTCTATATGAGTACATTTTTTTTTCTTTCAATTTTTTGAATTTTACTCATAGAGTAAAATTCAAAAAATTTTGGAACGAAGCCCAAAAAATTTGATATATTTTATTAGATTGTTCTGAATTTTTTCCGATTTTACAAAATTGTCCGGTTTTTTTTTCAAAAAAAAAAAAACCCAAAAACGCGTGACCCAAAAATTCTGAAAAAATTTGGGAATTTTTTTTTCAATGTCCTTATTTATATAAAAAATTTAGAGGAAAATCGCAATTATCAAGGTAAGATTTTGATCGAAATACCGTGGAATGCCTCATATGCTCTTCTCCTGTCTCTTTGTTTCTCTCTTTGGTGCACTTGCTGGCAAGAAGTTGAATGCTCGGTTTAATTAAAGATATTCGTTATATAGACAGACGGAGGGCGAATCGAAGGAGGGGGCAATAACTTTATCTCACTCTCCTTCTCTCATCGTCTTTCGTCGAAACTCTCTCTCTCTCTTTCGCTCTTGCTCTTGCTCTCTCTCTTGATATAGAAGGTATGAAGCATTCTCTATAAATTCAGATAGCATCCTTGTCCTTAAACGCGAAGAATTTCTGGAAATTAGCGTGGTATGCAGTTTGAGTTGGAAAGATTTTTCTACAATTCTTTTAGATCGTTTGGGGATAGAAACTCAATTTTATACCGGCGAAAAGTTTCCGAAAACTTCAAAAAAGGTCTGAACGTTTTTTTATGCCATTTTGCCGGAAGTCAACGTAGACTAATTTAACAATGGGCATTTTAAAGGGGAAGAATTCGGCTCCGTTTCCTGAATTTTTAATTATTTTTACAATTTGTTTTTAGATTTGGACTCTGTTTTGAAAACAGCTGTTTTTCGCCGCTTTCCCCCTCTTTTCAGGTGCACCCATCTTCTAGAGGAATTTTTTAAATACATTTTTACGATTGGATTCATGAAGAGGAAAGTTTGAGCTTCAATTTCCTTTTTTTGTTAAACTTTGAGCGTTTTTTTCCAAAGTTATTCTGTTTTTTGTGAAAAAAGAGGAAATTTGAAAAATCCCGTATAACACGAAAACAAAGAGGATTCGTGAAAAACTTCAGGATAGCAAAAAGTTGCGTCTGTTTTTGTTGAGTGCAGAGAAATTTTTTCAGATTCTTTTTTTCAATATTTTTTTTCTTATTTTCTGAGTCGGAGCTCGGATCATTCAATGACCATAACTCGAGAACTATGGGATTATTGATAAAATTTCAAGAGGGGAAAATACTTTATTACACCATTTCCAACAAATTGAAATTTTTGTTCCTAATTTTATTTCCAGCCTCAACATGAGACAACAAAATATTGAAAGAAAAAAATCGGAAAAAATTCCTCTGAACTTAACAAAAACAGACACAACTTTTCGCTATCTTGAAGTTTTCAGTGAATCCACTTTGTTTTCGTGTTTTACGGGATTTTTAAAATTTCCTATTTTTTCACAAAAAACTGAATAACTTCGAAAAAAAAATCGCTCAAACTTTAAAAAAAAAAGGAAATTGAAGCTCGAACTTTCCTCTTTATGAATCCAATCGAAAAATTGTAAAAAAAAAATTTCCTCTGGAAGATGGGTGCACCTGAAGAGAGGGGAAAAAGGCGAAAAACAGCTGTTTTCAAAATAGAGTTCGAATCTACAAAGAATTCGTAAAAATAATTAAAAAATCAGAAAATGAAGCCGAATTTTTCCCCTCTAAAATGCCGCTTGTTAAATTAGTCTACCTTGGCTTCCGGCGAAATGTGCACAAAAAAACGTCCAGACCTTTTTTGAAGTTTTGAAATTTTTCAAATTTTAAAGATATTTATTTTTCTTCATGGAGAGCCTTACATATTGCGCTGCCAAAATGATTAAATATTCAGGCTTTGTGTAGATTAAATAATAAAAATGTCACAATAGTAACAATGAAATTCCAGGATTAAAATAAAACATGTGTAAAAAAAAACAAAGCTTCTGCGGGTTTTGTAAAAAGTGGCTGGATTAGTGGAGAATGTTTCATATGGATGTGTGCATATACATTGTACATTCGTTGTCGTATATAGCAGTGGGAAACGTTTTCTCGACCCGAAAATGAACAACGAGAGAGGAGATATACTGTACCAAAGGAGAGGAGGGGGGGAGATATGCGAGGATCATTCCCGGGATAACCAACGTGGACTCGGGAAAGGGGAACGAGTCAACGTACAGGAGAGACCCGTGCACGAGACGAATTTTACGATCTATCCGAATGGATGTCGGTCTTTTTCGCAACGAAAATAAACGTGTCACCAAAATTCGTCGCAGGTCTTTTGTCTCTCGGGTTGTCGTCGCTTCCCCCATGAAAAATCTTTTGATCGATTAATATTGAAGAAATGACAGAAAAAAAAATAAAAAACAAAAATAAAATAAAATAAAACAAAATAATGAAATACAAAAATAAAAATAAAAAAATTGGAAATCTGCACATAGCTTCCTCATTTGTTTCCGTCTATCGTCAGTTTCCCAAATTCAATCCAAATAGTTCTTATTATAAAGTGTTTCTACACATAAAATTTCACGGTGCCAACCGCAAAACAGCTGCTTAATTACGAAAGTGTTCACAAGCATTTTTCTGGAAATGTCTAAATTTTTTTTAGAACAAACCTCTCTAGCGTTTTTCACCAAATTTGACCCTAACAATTCTTATCATCTAGTGTATTTGTGCAAAAAAATTTAGCCCGATACTTGCAAAAATGCGAATGTAGGAGCGTTAAGAAAATTTCTTTGAAAATTTCAAAATTTTTTTTGAAATGAACCTCTCAAGCGATTTTTCTGAAATTCAGTATTATTTTTCTTTTTCATTGAATGTATCATCACAAAAAAATTCAGCTCAATACATGCAAAATAGCAAAAGTTAGAGAACTTACAAATTTTTTGCGAGAAATTAACATTTTTTTTTTTTAACCGAATCTGTTGGGCGATTTTTCCCAAATTCAATCCCAACCGTCCTTATTGTAAAGTGTATCTGTACATAAAATTTCAGAGTGATAACTGCAAAATTACGAAAATTAGACGACCCACAAACATTTTACAAAAAAATGTAAAGTCCCGCCAAATTGACAATTATTTTGCTATTTAAACAAAATTTGCACTGAGTATAGGGACATACATGGTCTACTTGTATACGAAATTTCAAGTTGCTCGCCCAAACCATTTTCAAGATATATTCATTTTAAGGAAAGCACAAAGTGTACACACGCACACACACACCCACACACATACATGCATACATATACACATACATACGCCCGGAAATTTTTTCTAATAGTGTTTTTTGGACGTTTGCGGACATTTTGAACATACTGACATGAAAATCTCGAAAAAAAAAATTTCATGAAAACAAAGCTTCCTTTATGAGGAAGCAAAAAAACAAAATAAAACAAAATAATGAAATACAAAAAAAAACATAATTTTAGTGATTTAGGAACCACGAATTTGATCGTAAACGGCCTCAAATGCTCCGAACTCTCAATGATTCGCTCGACATTTTTTCATGGGAAATTCTCGAATTCAGCTTTGTTAATAGTACATTACATTACGAGGACGTAAAAACATTTTATATCACGAGGTACAATATGGACGTTTTCACGTCCGCTTGCGGACGTAAAAGCGTCCATTATTGTACTGAGTGACATAAAATATTTTTCATTCATCCTATTTTATTTCAACACGTGTATAACGAGAAAAACATCCCTTTTTCCCTGGAACGTGATATTCTTTAACGAGATACTCGTGATACAAAATCAGCCCCCCCGATCAATGATACGTCGATGTAAAAATATATTTCAATGAAACCGAGAATACGGAGAACTGGAGCTTTTTTCCCGCTCGATCAATCATTTCCCGTATATCCCTTCGATGTGTCCATCAATTGATAAAAATATTTCGTCATCGCTCTGATGAAAATATTGCGGGGTTACATTCCCAATAATGCGGATGTGATCACAGAGACATTCATCGTCGTTTGATTGAATGATTATGTACAATAGAGTGCAGATGTTTTCGCTTATTCGATAATGATGAGTCGACGGTGAAAATCCAGCGAGGGTTTATCGGATTTATAAATGGAAACCTTGACCTATCAAAGTAATTTTATAGGTAGAGGAATGTGGGGCAAAATGGGCACCATTAGAACTTAGCTTAACGTTTTTTCGAAAATCAAGTGAATGAGAAAAAAAGTTAAAAAAAAACGATTTTCTTCGTTTCTAGGCTTTTCACACCACCTTAAGGAATTCAATAGTTTCGAAAATTTCAAAAAATCCATTTTTCGATTTTTTTATCTAATAGTACAATATGTCTAGAATATTTACCCAGGGTTTCGAGTCGATAGGAGTAAAATTCTAGGAGAGAGACATTGAGAAACTAATGCAATCATTTTTTTTCTAAAAACACTATTTTTGAAGGCGACACGATTTCTCAAAAATTAATTCACCGATCTTACGAAATTTTGCCCATTTCTTCAAAATAGGGTTCACTAGAGATTGAATGGAGGTTTTTTTTCTTACAACTAATTTTACAAGACTAAGCGTTATGTAGATTGTACAAAAAATTGTAATGTCTTGCATACAACTCTGTCAAAAATTCAAATTTCAATTTTTTGAAAAATCTTTCATTCAATAACGAGCTATACTTATCTACTAACAGATAAAATTTGGTTTTTCAATTCCAGATAAAGGTGAAGTTATCCTGACCACCACAAGGACACTTTTTTAGGGTTCACCGGAAACCAGGTCCTATCGGCTGAATTTTTCAAATTTTTCGATGCAAATTTTATAAACCATTGTTTAAACGTTGCTCTTTTATATGCTCAAAATTTTGAAAAAAATAATTCATTTATTATATTTTTTAAAACATTTTTTAAATATACTTTTTTTAACCTTCGAAACCTATCTAACCCCTTAATATTCAAGATAACTGGATATTCTGCGGAATTCAATTTCAATCGCCATTTAATAGTTATTTTATAGGTATTTATTTTTACCATTATGGAGGTGTCCAGATATTTTAGAAAAAATAGGTTATATCATATAGAAACCTATCTAACCTATCTAAACCGGTCTCACCCCTTAATATTCAAGATAACTGGAAATTCTGCATAAATCAATTCCAAACGCCATTTAATAGTTATTTTATAGGTATTTTTTACGACTGTGGAGGTTTCCAGATATTTTAGAAAAAATAGGTTAATATTAGTATATTAGAGTATGATGGGCTATTTTTTTTAAACGATGAGAATGGCAATTTTTCTTTCTAGTTTTCTTACTCTTAATAGGCAATGGTCATGAAAATGTCATTATCCAGATGCTATTTACCGTAGAGTGTCTATTTTGGAATATTTACCCTCATTATAACAATAATGACCTAATTTCCTAGATTTTTCAATTTTCGATATTTTCCAATCATTTTTGAGGGTGCTGGTTTTATCACGAGGTGGCCATTTTGCCCCACACTCCTTCATGTTGGTTTATCCCCAAATGACGAAAATTCGATTGGGGAGTATATATACAGCAAAGCTTCTCTCGTTGACAACTCGACGTCTGCTTCAATGGAGAACTACACATGATGGGCGTGGGTGTAAACTTGGGAAACACGCTTTGATTTCGTTCTATCGACCATAAATATAAACGTGCAAACAGTGTATGAATCCAATTGAACTTCCCACTGATATTTTTAATCTACAGCATGATAACTCAACGATGGCGAATTTTCATCCGAATCCGCCGTTGGAATGGCTTTTTCAAAATTCTTTTATTGCACTCCGTGCGCAAAGTGCCACTTTGCGCACGCTGCGCGTGCTCAAACTGGCACTTTGCGCACTCGTACAATAAAATTTCGTACGATACTCGTGCGAGAAACTTTTTCTCAACTCGTGTGATTGCAATATTCGCCTTCGGCTCATGCTGCAAACTCACACTCGTCAGAAAAAGTTTCATCGCACTAGTATCGTAATATACTATAATTGCACGAATGCATTTTTATAATTGTTTTCACAGCAATTATAGGAAATTCACGTTAAAACAAACCTTTTTTTAAGGCCGCGTTCTAGTGTAGAATTTTGAAAAAATCGATTTTTTTTCATATTTTCAGTGTTTGATGTCTCAAGAATGTACCCTCCAAAGGAAATTTAGAAATTCCAAATATTAACGGAGTTATAGCAGTAATTAGTGAGGTAGAAATAACCGACGTTTTTTCCCACCCCCACTTCATCAACCGGTATCTGTCAAGATATTGGATTTTTTTTTCGCCAATTTTTTTGTAGAATATTGAAGAATGAATAAATATGTGGTGAAAAAATGAATGCAAAAACATGATTAGTTTTTTTTTCATAGCATGTTAAAAAATCCCTACATTTTGGCTTTCTACACTAGAACACGGCCTTAATCATCAAAGATTCTAAATTAGAGTAATTTTCAATTAGATAACCCCTTAACAGTCCATTAAGTTCAAAAGAAGAATTTGGCAATATTTTTGGCAAGTCCCGCCTAATTACTTTTTTGCGATTTTCGAAATATTCAAAAATACATTATAAAAAATATAAATCATTTTCCAAATCAACTTTTTGAAAAATTCGATTTTTTGATAGTCTTCTATTCTTCAAAAGTGAATTCGACTCTAACAAAATTTCAAGGACTCAAGTGGTAAATTTCTTACTCATTAATAATGAACAATTGATGGAATCTAAAATTATTAATAATTAATGGAATCTAAGATTATTAATTAATAATTTTATGATTTAGTTTGAAGAAATTGTTTTCTCTCGAGGGAGGATTTTGTTTAATCCGTATAAATTCAAAAACGAGTGCATATCGCGCGAAACGAATCCATTTTATATTGCAAAAAAAATTTGGCTTTCGTGCGATGAGTTTTCTCAGTGACTTCCATGGCGGTCCATTATGGATGACACAAGTCGTCCATTGCTATCCACCGTCGAGCTTGCATGAAATGCAACTAATTAGATCATTAATTATGAGAGCCGGTGCGGGAGAGACTATCGCATACGGAGGGCACGCTTGATACATGTATATGGGTCATTCCGTGTTAAATTGACCACTCTTAAACCCGACCCCTTTCGATTTGGCTGAAATTTTGTTTTCCTTTTTACCCCATTACAAACATTTTTCATAAAATTTTCAATTTTTTTTACCCAACCCCAAAAAAAACTTCTATAACTTTTTCAAAAATTGTCTTTAAATGTACTTTCCGAAAAAAAGGACAAAAAAATTTAAGATATTAAAATTTATGAAATTTTTCACTTTTTCGCGAAAAATCATCTTTTTCTCGAAGTTAGGCATTTTTAATTTTTTTTTTTCACTGAAAAAATACTTCGATCAATTCTGGAAAAAATGTTGCTCAACATGGAGTGGACCGACATTTCCTTCTATTTTTTTTCTTCACTTTTTTGAAAAAAATGAAAATTTTTTCGAGGATTACGACTTTCAATTATTTTGGGTCGGGTAAAAAAAATTTGAAAATTTCCTGGAAAATGTTTTTAATGGGGTAGAAAAGAAAAAAAATCAGCCAAATCGAAAGGGGTCGGGTTCAAAAGTAGTCGATTTGACATGGAATGACCCATATATATAGGAACTTTATTTGTGACGATTCTAAAATCGTCTATCGCGCGTTAAATGGCACTATTCCAAACGTTACACAGCCTCAGAGAAGAAGATCAAGAGTTAGATGAATAGACGTGCGTGCGCGAGTGGTTAATTCCTCGTTTTCGTTTGCCCATTACGCGATGCGATAATTTGACTTTAATTGCCAGTGAAACGAGAGATTAAACTCCGCAACGGTCGGTCTGTGAGGCTCTTTGATTCCTGGCTCAAAAAATGTCTGTCAAATTTTTAGGAGATTAAAAAAGTGTTAGAAAGCCCCGCCGTTAATCCTTTACTCGAGTTGACTCGTTGAGGATGATTTAGCGATAAATAGAGTCGGGTCATCCGTGAATGAATGGACAGTAATAAATGAACATTTTCACGCAAAGTATATTCGTGGATATTTCAAACACGATACAAGATGTTCCTTGGAGTGCAAATCCACTGTTGCTGTGGTTAACTGTAATTTTTAATTTATTGATTTTAGTTATAGTTAATTTTTAATTTACTATAATTTTTTTAATGTACATTTTAATCTATTATTTAATAATTATTCCTCGATGAAAGTTATACTTGTTTTTTTTTGAGGCACATCTACTGATACTGTGGTTAACTATGATTTTTAATTTATTTATTTTAATTATACTTAATTTTTTATTAACTATAATTTTTTGAATGTACATTTAAATATATTATTTAATAATTATTCCTTGATGAAAGTTATACTTTTTATTATTATTTTTTTTTACTTCTTCATAATGGCGACTGTCTGTTTTAATCAAGTAAAATGTTTGCAACTTTTTTTTCTCCATTATTTGACAAGCTCCAAGCTCCAAGCTCCATGAGCACAAATATTTATGAATGTTAGTTACTTTATGAAAGGGATTTGAGAATTAATAGAATAAATGAGGAAATTGCTCATTCGCTGAGTTTATCAGAAAGTTAAAATGTTGAAATTTTAAAGGGTTATACGAAGTCAGGATTTTCAAAAAATCAATTTTTTCAATGTAAATATATTTAAGTATGTACGTATAAACAATTGAAGGTAAAAATTTGCATAAAAAATTGAAATTTTTATTTGAGAAGCCGCCATTTTGTTAAAAATTGATATTTTGCTTATTTCTTCGATCAAATACTAGACTAAACATTATATTAACGAAATCTTTTAAATTTTGTTATTTTAGATATATCTGGATTGGATCGTCTAAAATCCAATCCAGAGATATCGTGCTCACCACATGACACCTTTTTTGGAGGACCTCCCGGAGATCGGCTACAGCGGCTTCAAGAATCATTTTTTTTCAAAAGAATAATTTCAAAATTGAGTTAAAAGTTACAAAAATAGGTATATGAGGTATTCCCGCTCAACGGGACCCCCTTTTAGGCCAACCTTTTTCGATTTTCTTGAAACTCGAGTATGTTTTAGTGTTGCCTGAAAGTATATTGTACGCCAATTTTCAGATCTCTAACTATAATACTCTTTGGTATACACCAAAAGTTATATTTCAACCTTTTTGCGTATTCAACGCTTTGGAGCTTAATTGGCACGGCGCGAAATAAAATCGAAAAAATTCTTTAACAATAGTTTTCGATCGGACATTTCCTGCGCTTTTCGAAAAAAATATCAGCAATTCCGACAAAAAACGAATTCATTTGAATTTCGGCCAAAAATCGAAAAAATTGATTTACAAAAAAAAGAGCATAATTTAATTCAACGGGACAATTTTTTTCATGTTTCGTATATATCTGAGAAGTCGCGATATAAATTTCAAGTTGGAACTCGCATCCGTTTACTAATGCCAAGTCTTTTAGTAGGATGAAAATTCTTAAATATTGTGTTTTTCGTATTCAACAGCTCTCTGATATATTATATAGTTTTTTTTAACGAATTCCGAATTTTATAAATTTATTAAATTCAAAATTTAATAAATTTGATTGAATAAATTTAATTTAATTAATTTAATTTAATAAATTGAATAAATTTGATTTAATTAATTTAATAAATTTACTAAATTCAAAATTCGGTAAAAAAACATCAGGAAACTGTTGAATACGAAAAACACGATTTTAAGAATTTTTATCCTACTAAAAGACTTGGCATTAGTAAACGGATGTGAGTTCCAACTTCAAATTTATATTGTGACTTCTCAGATATATAAAAAACATGAAAAGAATTGTTCCGCCGAATTAAATTGTGCTCTTTTTTTGTAAATCGATTTTTTCGGTTTTTGGACGAAATTCAAATGATTTCGTTTTTTTAGGAATCGCTGATATTTTTTTCGAAAAGCGCAGGAAATTTCCGATCGAAAGCTATTGTCAAAGAATTTTTTCGATTTTATTTCGCGCCGTGCCAAGGCTCCGAAGCGCTGAATACGCAAAAAGTTTGAAATATAACTTTTGGTGTATTCCAAAGAGTATTATAGTTAGAGATCTGAAAATCGGTGTACAATATACTTTCAGGCAACACTAAAACATACTCGAGTTTCAAGAAAATCGAAAGAGGTCGGCCTAAAAGGGGGTCCCGTTGAGCGGGAATACCCCATATAAATTTTTAAGTTAATAAATTAAAATGTCTCTCTAGAAAAAATTCTTCAAAAATCCCTTTTTTTTGTCTCCTGACTGCGTATAATCCGTTAAATGTTCAAATTGAATCTTCTTGGTCAGGCTTAGCAAATTTTGAAATTGCTTGATACTTTTTTTTTTCCTCAGACTGACAAATGATGTCATATCAAAGTAATGTAGAATGGTGCGCGTTGATTAACATCCGCATCAAATATTATGAATATTTTTCTTTTTTTCTAAATCCACGTGGGAGGTCTTCACGCAATGATATTATTTATCGTACGAATATTCTCTCTTCCTCTCTGCGCTCTGTATCTTTTACGTCTGTTTCACGTCACGTCACATCACGTAAGTTGTAGAGAACACACATCAGAAAGCGTCATGCACGAATTCGCGAGTGTAGACTGCGCCAAGCACGTGAGCCCCGCAAACATTTCCGAAAATATCGCTCCGAAACGCCCAAAATAAGACCGAAATTACGGTGTCCAACTTTCTGACGATATTCCACGAAAAAATAAAATATATCGGTGGGATAACGCGAATGGCCACATCATCAGGTTAAGGCCTTAGGCCACCCTAGCACTTTTGAAAAATTGATTTTTTTAAATTTTATTTTAAATGGAAATGGTGTCCCTCAGAAATGATGTCCCAAAAGTTTATGGCCGGGAAAAATCTCTAAGTACTCGTTTTTCGAATTTTAGTACAAGGCCGTCTGGTCCTACTAAAAACTTCAAACGCCTTTATCTCACAATTGCATTATTATTGAAAAATTTTTTTACTTTAAATCGTCTAACAGGACCTCAAAAATGATGTCCCAAAAGTTTATGACCGGGAAAAATCTCTAAGAACTCGGTTTTCAAATTTTAATACAAGACCGTCTGGTACTACTCAAAACTTCAAACGCGTTTATCTCAAAACTGCATTTTTTCAGTTGGCCGGACTCATAACTCAGACAATTTTCCACCGATTCACTTGAAATTTTGAATATATCTCGAAAACGACATTGTCTGTGGAAGTACGTAGGTTTTTTTTTTATATTGCATAGTTCATTTGTTATTAACAATTATCTGACGATTTTCTAGGTAGATTTTTCACTTTCCACCTTAGAAGTGCGCTATTTGACCAAAAATCAATATATCGCAAAAATCCTACGTACTTCTATAGCAGTGATTACATATGATCGAAAAAAATTTATTGGCTTATTATGATTAAAAAATTACAGGAGCTGTTAGTCCGGCCGTGAACTCTGAAAAAACGGAGACGTTATCGCGAAAACGCTGCGCAGCCGCCATTTTGAAATTAATCGCTTCAAAAAAAATATTGTAAACAGTCACTGATATGTATGATAACACCCCGTTTTTGTAATCTCGATTTATTTTGTAGTATTTCTGAAAATAAATCCCCAAAAAGCCTATTTTTTTCGGTCTCTAGAGTGGCCTAAGGCCTTAAGGGGAGGCTAAATACCGACATTACCACCTTGAAAATGGATTCCAAACTTGCTCTGGCACGAATGGATGAAAATCAATAAAATTTTGACAGTATCATCAGAATTATGGCACAAATGGAGCCCCGCTAAAATTTTTTCGGAAAACGAAAGAAAAAAATACAGATCTGATTATCATCAAAAATCTGTAATTGAAAATATTAAATTATAATGTTCTCACGGCATACATCTTTGACATTATTTTATGAAAAAACCGCGACGTAAGTTTGGAATCCAAATCACGATATAAATGTTGATAAACTTCGTGTTTTATCGAAAAAAATGGCGAAATTCACAAAAATCCGAAAGAGGGCAGCACTATGTTGAATTCCTATGAAATAAACATTACTTTCATCAGACTTCTATTCAAACTGTTTGACAAGTCAGTGGCAATTAACGAAAACGTTGATTTATATCTCGCATTTGCATTTTGCAATTCATTCATCATTAATTCATAAATTTAATTGATATTCATCCACCGGTATTGGAAAGAGTTTGGACAGCGATTTTGAGTCGATAATGTAGGGCTTCAGTAATAATGTCGGTATTTAGCCTCCCCTTAAAGGTGAAGATTCAACGAGGTGGAAACAACACATGGGAAAAAAACTAAATGTATTGTTAAAGTTGCAAAACTGTTCCGGCTGAAAAAGTTTGCTGTAACTTTTCTTTCCTTCTTTATAATCGTTCAAGCTTATAATAAATTCCGCTTAATTATTCGCATATATTAGCAAGGTGCCGCATCTTTGAAGGATAAAAAAGAACCCTTGTAAGAACTCTTGTCAGTCACAAAACAGATTTTCTCGAAAACTGTAAATGTAGGAATTCAAAATTTACAAGGATTAGAAAAAAAAAAGATTGTAGATTACAATTGGGCGTAAGTTTGATAAAAAAAAATTAATTGATATATCGTGTAACGTATCATTTTAAAAAGGTACTTCTAAGGATAATACACAAAACGGATTTTCTCGAAAACTATGTAAATGTAGGAATTCGAAATTTTTAAGGTTTAGATAAAAAAAGATTGTAGATTAAAGTTGGTCGTAAGTTTGATTTAAAAAAATTAATTGATATATCGTGTAAGGTATCATTTTGAAGAGGTACTTCTAAGGATACTAAAAATATTTTTTTTATACCTTTTGGTCCAATGGTCCTAATGATACAGTTCAAAATTTGCTAGAAATGATGCCCTCCCTTGTTTTCCCAGGTTTATAAGGCTAAAATTTAGGTTTTGTTAGGGTTAGTAGAAATTGAGTCATGGATTACTGGAAAGCCGCTCTTTCTTTTTGACAGTTTAAACGTTGCTTGATGAAGAAATAAGTATTGGCTAAGGTATCATTCTAAAAAGCTAACTCTAACGATTCTGAGAATATTTTTTTAATAATTTTTGATCCAATGCATGATCTCAATGATACAGTTTGAAATTTCCTGGAAATAGCGCCATCCCTTGTTTTCCCAGATTTCCAAAGCTAAAACTTAGATTTTAGTAGCGTTTTAGTAGATATTGAGTCATAGATGACCGGAAAACCGTCGGTTTTTTCGACAGTATAAAATTTGCTAAAGAAAAAAAATATATATTGTCTTTTATAATAAGGAATCCTAATTGTGCTAGTCTGACTCATTCTTGGCTGATGCTTTTTTTTTAAATAAAATATATGCCATAAACGTAACAAATATTGATGGAAGTCAAATTTTCTTTATGAAACATATTTTCCACATAATATATAGATTTTCATGGGGATGCTTAATTGTTTCACCGATTTTTTCGATTAAACGATCTATGTACAAAGTATAATTTCTACTCACACATGTGTTCACCGAGAGGCCAGACTTGAGGCCCCGAGTTCACCTCAACCAGGACAGTCGGAGCGCAAATGACGAGGACGCAAAGATCAGCAGCGCTCAGATTCACCAGAAAGATGTTCGTGCTGTTTCTCATGTCTTTGCCACGCAGCACGACCAGAGGAACCTCAAGAAATAAAAATAAATAAATAAACAAATAAACTACCACAAGTAATATGATTTATCTCAAGAAATAAGTTCAGAGGAACCTCAAGAAATAAATAAAAATAAATAAATAAATAAACTACCACAATACGATTTATCTCAGAAAGAGGATTAATCAAAAAATAGGTTCAGAGGAACCTCACGAAATAAATAAAAATAAATAAATAAACTACCACAATATGATTTATCACAGGAAGAGGATTAATCAAAAAATACGTTCAGAGGAACCTCAAGAAATGAATAAAAATAAATAAATAAAACTACCACAATATGATTTATCTCAGGAAGAGGATTAATCAAGAACTAGGTTCAGAGGAACCTCAAGAAATAAATAAAAATGAATAAATAAATAAACTACCGCAATATGATTTATCACAGGAAGAGGATTAATCAAGAAATAGATTTGGAGAATCCTCATGAAATGAATAAAAATAAATAAATAAATAAACTACCACAATATGATTCACCTCAGGAAGAGGATTATTCAAAAAAATACGTTCAAAGGAACCTCACGAAATAAATAAAAATAAATAAATGAACTACCACAATACGATTTATCACAGGAAGAGGATTATTCAAGAAATAGGTTCAGAGTAACCTCAAGAAATGAATAAAAATAAATAAATAAATAAATAAACTACCACAATATGATTTATCTTAGAAGAGGATTAATCAAGAAATAGGTTCAAAGGAACCTCAAGGAATAAATAAAAATAAATAAATAAATAAACGACCACAATATGATTTATTTCAGGAAGAGGATTATTCAAGAAATAGGTTCAGAGTAACCTCAAGAAATGAATAAAAATAAATAAATAAATAAATAAACTACCACAATATGATTTATCTTAGAAGAGGATTAATCAAGAAATAGGTTCAAAGGAACCTCAAGGAATAAATAAAAATAAATAAATAAATAAACGACCACAATATGATTTATTTCAGGAAGAGGATTATTCAAGAAATAGGTTCAGAGTAACCTCAAGAAATGAATAAAAATAAATAAATAAATAAATAAACTACCACAATATGATTTATCTTAGGAAGAGGATTAATCAAGAAATAGGTTCAAAGGAACCTCAAGGAATAAATAAAAATAAATAAATAAATAAACGACCACAATATGATTTATTTCAGGAAGAGGATTATTCAAGAAATAGGTTTAGAGGGACCTCAGGAAATGAATAAAAATAAATAAATCAGTAAATAAACTACCACAATATGATTTATCTCAGGAAGAGGATTAATTAAGGAATAAGTTCAGAGGAACCTTAAGAAATGAATAAAAATAAATAAATAAATAAACTACCACAATATGATTTATCTCAGGAAAAGGATTATTCAAGGAATAGGTTCAGAGGAACCTCAAGAAATGAATAAAAATAAATAAATAAATAAACTACCACAATGTGATTTATCTCAGTAAGAGGATTAATCAAGACATAGGTTCAGAAGAACCTCGAGAAATAAATAAAAATGAATGAATAAATAAACTACCACAAGTAATATTATTTATCTCGAAATTATTCAATATTTCCATTTTATATAGAATTACCATCAAATTTCCAATTATTCCGAGGACCATAACGGCGATGCACACGGTCATCGATGTAATGCGAATGTAGGGTGGCAACATGTAAGCCGTCGATGTCGTGTTTTCCGGCTCGATCACCGAAACTAAGTGAAAAAGAAGAAAAAAAATCGTGCATGCCCGTGAGAATAATATATTTGTGCGGTTTTTTCTTATCTCGTTGAATCGCTTCGATCGAAAGTAATGAGAAAAAGAGAGAAAAAATAAAATCAGTAAGAGCTTGTCCGTACATGTATCTACGTATGGGGCATTCCACACCGATTCGACCTGGGTCTGACCTCTCCGATTTTGTCCGCAATTTGTTATGGTTTCGTAGGACCTCTGAAGAGCACTCAGGATTTTTTTCCAATTTTTTTAAAAGCGATTTGACTTGACTATAATTTTATAAACAAATTACTTTTGGCCCAAATTGAAAAATCTGAAAAAAATCACAATAATCCCGTTTTTATATGAAAAATTTTAGGCGTTGGGCCAAAGTGGGCAGGGGTTTCCTTCTGTTTATAAAAAGCTTTTTCAAACAATTTTTTTTTTAAATAGAAGGAGGAACCTGAATTGACTGGGCCGTTATCCAAACATTTTTGTATGAATTAAAGGTGTTTAAAAAAATGTTTGGATAAAGGCCCACTCAATTCAGGTTTTTCTATTTATCTAAAAAAAAAAAAAAGTTCGAAAAAGCTTGTTATAAACAGAACCCCTGCCAACTTTGGCTGAACGCTTGAAATTTTTCATACGAGGATAGGATTTTTTTTTATTTTTTCACATTTTTTAGTTTGGGCTAAAAATAATTTGTTTATAAAATTATGGTAGAGTCGAATCGCTCCGAAAAAATCTGAAAAAAATCCTGAGTGCTCTTCAGTGGTACTGCGAAACCATAAAAAATTGTGGAAAAAATCGGAGAGGAGGTGAAGGGTCAGACCCAGGTCGAATCGGTGTGGAATGCCCCATATATATATACGGCTGATTGTTGATCGTAATCAATGAACCGAGGCCGCGGATCGAGAGAGAAATTTGGGCCAGATGAGAGCCTCATGCATCCTTATATGGAACGAAACTCATAATGTTTTCTGACACGCGCCAATCGATTTCTAAATTTCGTCAGAGCTCGCGAGATTCATTCAAAGGATAAGCAACGTCGTAGAGCAATTAATGGACAAATTGAAAGATAGAGAAAGAAAAATTAAAATTTTCTCAAGATATTTACCGGAGAATCCGTCCAAGGTGCTGCTGCCAACGACAGTCGTGTAGAAAGAGCTGTTTAGCTCCAGAGCAGTCGATGACATGGTTGACAACATTTTCAAGCGAACACACCAAAACTTAAGTTTAAAAACCCCGGAATTCGATGAATTTAATACTTGTTATTATTACTGGTATTACTAATTTTTTTTTTCAATTTGATTTTATTTTTTATTCATTTTGTTCTTCTTTTAGCAACACCAAATTTTTCGATATGTTATTGAACTCTTTGGTGACTCGAGTTGTGTGAAATTACGCGCACTTTTCGACTCTTTTGGGTCATTATCGCGCGTAAAAACAAGCACGAGAAGAGTTCTCGATCTTCGAGGCATTTCGATGATTATTTGGACGCAGCAACGTGGCAATTATTTGCCCTATCAGTTTTCATAATAACGTTGCTTTCGTAACGAAGATATTTCGCATCCTCGCACGTGACATTTGCCTTGTAATGGATCTCAAGCTCGTTGTGATCTACAACAGAAAGAGTGAATCCGTAGATTAATTCGCAATGTCGAGACGATATATAAAAAAATGCTAAAAATATATCGCGTTACAGCTGCCGTAAGGGCGTATCACCTCTTTTACGCCCTTATGGCATCCGGGAGCCATGAGGGCGTATCGAATTTTTTTTTCAGGAATCGACGTAATTATGACCGAAACGTATAGAACCGATGAAAAAAAAAATTTCCCAATTTTTTTTTTTTTTATACGCCCTTATGGCTTTCCGAGTTGGTGTCGAAAGCCATAAGGGCGTATCGAAATTTTTTTTTTCAGGAATCGACGTAATCATAACCGAAACGTATAGAACCGATGAAAACAAAAATTTTCCAATTTTTTTTTTTTTATACGCCTTTATGGCTTTCCGAGTTGATGTCGAAAGCCATAAGGGCGTATCGAATTTTTTTTTTCAGCAATCGACGTAATTATGACCGAAAAGTATAGAACCGATGAAAAAAATTTTTTCCCAATTTCCCAAACGGGATTTTGAAGCGTGAACGATTACGAAGAGAATGAGCTCATGCTCAAGCCGCAATTCTATCTAGAAAATAAATTGCAGCCATTTTAGTGAACCGATTGAATTTTGGCCAAAATGCAAAAAAAAAAAAATTATTTTTGTTTTTCGGGCCTCATATCGATGTATTTTTGCCCCCTAAACACGAATCTATCAATAGTTTTTTCAAAAAATCAAAATTTTCATGAATTTCGATAAAAAACTGTTTTGCTCAATTTTGGGCCTATTTTCAAAAACCTGAAAATAGCGAAATTTCAAGTGCTCATAACTTCACTTTGATTCAACCAATTTCAAAATTTGTTTTTCGTACGCAAAGCTTGTGACCAAACTTAGAGAATGCCGTTAAGTTCATCCCGATAACTAATTTTTTGTAGAAATGAGAGCAGTTTGAAAATCGCCGAAAAAAATGGAAAGGGGTATACCTTAAAAAATTTACAAAAATCTATTGTTGAACTTTAAAAATCTGCCAAAAATCGAAAAACGGTCGTAATGGGATAAACCAAACGGGATTTTGGAGCGTGAACGATTACAAAGAGAATGAGCTCATGCTCAAGCCGCAATTCTATCTAGAAAATAAATTGCAGCCATTTTAGTGAACCGATTGAATTTTGGCCAAAATGCAAAAAAAAAAAAAATTATTTTTGTTTTTCGGGCCTCATATCGATGTATTTTTGCCCCCTAAACACGAATCTATCAATAGTTTTTTCAAAAAATAAAAATTTTTCATTAATTTCGATAAAAAACTGTTTTGCTCAATTTTGGGCCTATTTTCAAAAACCTGAAAATAGCGAAATTTCAAGTCAACGTAATTATGACCGAAACGTATAGAACCGATGAAAAAAAAAATTTCCCAACTTTTTTTTTTTTTATACGCCCTTATGGCTTTCCGAGTTGGTGTCGAAAGCCATAAGGGCGTATCGAATTTTTTTTTTTCAGCAATCGACGTAATTATGACCGAAAAGTATAGAACCGATGAAAAACAAATTTTCCCAAATTTTTTTTCTCATCGGTGCTATACTTTTCGGTCATAATTACGTCGATTCCTGAAGAAAAAAAAATCGATACGCCCTTATGGCTTTCGAAACCCACTCGGAAAGCCATAAGGGCGAATAAAAAAAAAAAATTGGGAAATTTTTTTTTTCATCGGTTCTACACTCTTCGGTCATGATTACGTAGATTCCTGAAAAAAAAAATCGATATGCCCTTATGGCTGCCGAGACCCACTCGGAAAGCCATAAGGGCGTATAAAAAATTTAAAAAAATTGGGAATTTTTTTTTCCATAGGTTCTATACTTTTCGGTCATAATTACGTCGATTCCTGAAAAAAAAAATTTCGATACGCCCTTATGGCTTTCCAGCCCTACCTTTGGCTGGCATACGCCCTTATGGCAGCTGTAACGCGATATACAATATGCCGTCTAAAATTTTGGAAACGCCCCAATTCCGCGCCGCACAAAAAGTTTCGCTGTTCTTTTAAAAATGAAGATATTTCGATTCAACAAGTGGCGTTTCAAAAGGCACATGTTCAACTTCATTTCGCTCTTTCCAAAAAATTTGTTCGATTTTTTTAAAACAAGGTACGCCCTTTGAAACATGGTCGTTTCCGGCTTTTTTTTGGCGTTCAAATTTTGGCGCACGACCCATGAATTTTTTTAAAATTATTTTTTGCCTGAAAAACTTGTGGGGGGGGGGGAGTGTGAGCTTCAATTTAGTTTTTTTCAAAGTTTCGTACGATTTTTTTTTCGCAAAAATATTGAATTTTTCGCGAAAAACGACCATATTCATAAAATGTAGCGCAACTATAAAACTACTGGGTTTTCGTGAAACCACTATAAGAGGTAGAAAAGTTGCATATAGTTATTCTGGATTCAATTAAATTTTGTTTGAATTTTTTTTCAAATTTTTTTTTTCGAAAATTTTTCCCGTCAAGGAGATTTTTTTTTTATCTTCAACCATCGCGTCTCTCACCTCATCTGCACAGGTTTTTCGATGAAATAGTCGTGTCGATGAGGTTTTTCAATGAAAAAGCCGTGTAGATTATGTAAGAGACCCGATTGTTGAAGATAAAAAAATATCTCGTTGGAAAAAAAAAAAATTTCGAAACAAAAAATTTAGAAAAAATTTCATTGAATCTAAAATTATTGTATAGAGCTTTTTACCATCTCAGTGATTTCACGAAAACTCAGTAGTTTTAGAGTTATGGTAAGTTTTAGGAATATGGCCGATTTTTTACGAAAAATTGAATATTTTTTCGAAAAAAAATCGTACGACACTTATTAAAAAACGAATTGAAGCTTATCCTCCCCCCCCATAAGTTTTTCACACAAAAAACAGTTTTGAAAAATTTCATGGATCGTGCACCAAAATTTCAACGCCAAAAAAAAAACCGAAAAACGACCATGTTTCAAAGGGTGTACCGAATTAAAAAAAAATCGAAATAAATTTGTTGGGAAAAATATAATGAAGCTAAATATGTCCCCTGTGAAAATGAGGGAATTATCATCATAATTGGCGTTAATATACCTAAACTTACCCACGCAAAATCAAATCTAGATTTCATATTTTCATGACAATTTTCTATGAAGAGAAATTTTCTATTTTTAAAAATTTGCTATTCTCATCGCATTAAAAAAAAACTCCCCGACATACTCAATAGTATTATGGTAAGCCATTTCTACTGAAATACTTGGATAATCCGAGGGCCGAGACAAAATGCGGTACCGGAAGCAAGATGCAAAAAAATATTAGATAATGCCACCACGATTAAAATTAAATTTTGCCAAAAATCTAATTGCAAAAATACGACAAGCAACTTGTGCCAAGAATCTTGGATATTAAAATGATGTGAGAAGCGAAAGAAATCGTTTTTTCAAAGCTTTTACTTCTTTTCTTGAATTTTCGTAAAAATACAAAATATTAGGGTGGTGTCCATTTTGCCCTCCTTTCCCCTATCTAAGATACATACGTTGAATATATTGAAAATGTATTTACTACATACGCCGTCCAAACTCTATTTTACAAGGATGATGTAAATGTTAAATAACGAATTAAAAAATTGTGTTCACTCTTGTTTCGCAAAATTTTTGTCAAATTATTGATTAACTTTTGTAAATTCGTGATTGGCCCTGGAAAAGGCCACTTTGACATAATTATTGGAATTTTAATTATCAGAAAGTCATCACAATGTTTCGCTTCAGTTTATATTATATTATATTATGAGGGAAAAACGTGATTGGACCGATATGCCTGTACTGATTATTATTAACACGTTCAATGTTTCTGAAGCTCTGCATGCATGTCCTCCGGCAAAATCAAATTAATTATAACAAGAGCTGCTGATGACTTGATAAATTCGGTCGGGGATGATGTTTTCATTCACGCCGATAACGTATCTCATCTATTCCAGGCTATATCGCAAATTCTTCCGCGTATATTTCCCACGAGACACAGAGACGAGGGTCCCTGCACGAGGCGCAAGTGACTTTTCTCTAACGACGAAGCAATCTCTATTACTGTATACAGGAGGGAGATTAAGGCCGTGTTCTAGTGTAGAATTTTGAAAAAATCGATTTTTTTGCATATTTTCATTGTCTGATGTCTCAAGAATGTACCCTCCAAAGGAAATTTAGAAATTTCAAATATTGACGGAGTTATAGCAGTAATTAGTGAGGTGGAAGTAACCGACGTTTTTTTCCCACCCCCACTTCATCAGCCGGTATCTGTCAAGATATTGGATTTTTTTTTCGCCAATTTTTTTATAGAATATTGAAGAATGAATAAATGTGTGGTGAAAAAATGAATGCAAAAACATGTTTAGTTTTTTTTTCATAACATGTTGAAAAATCCCTAAATTTTGGCTTTCTACACTAGAACACGGCCAAACGCGTTTTTCTCGAAACTACTTTTTTCGAAACGGTTGACATGATATCTCCAGTTGTAGTCAACCGATTTAGTTGAAATTTTTTGTGGACATTCTTTATACACCTCTCTATCGCCCTTACCAGATTTATCCCGAAATGTTATTTTCAACTATTTTTAAAAAATTCACAAGTATGAAAAAAAAACGGCAAAAAATGATTTTTTTTTTTCAAACAGCCGCCATTTTGTGATTTTTTTTTGCCTGAGGTAGGGGCTATAATGACATTCTTCCTGATAAAGAATATATATTTTTTTCTGATGCATAGAACGTCTGCAATCACGTCAACACGCAGAGGCCGCTTTTTCCCACCCCCACTTCATCAGCTGATATCTGTCAAGATATTGGATTTTTTTCGCCAATTTTTTTGTAGAATATTGAAGAATGAATAAATATGTGGTGAAAAAATGAATGCAAAAACATGTTTAGTTTTTTTTTCATAGCATGTTGAAAAATTCCTAAATTTTGGCTTTCTACACTAGAACACGGCCTTAAAAAATAAATAGGTTTCCTTCCGGGTGCCCTTTTTGAGATATTTGTCCCTTTTTCCTAAAAGATGACCTCGCACTAGAGGAGGCTTGAAATATTTTTCTATCACTGTAGCATTAAGATTGAAAGTTTTTAAAAAGGGTGTTTTTGGAAATTTCAAAATTTATATTTCACATAATCCTTCGGTGTGGACATTGTTTATCAGTAAACAAGACTTTTTGTCAATCTTGAAGGCCATCCGATTTTGTTCCTACGAGTTATTGGTGTCAACTTTTTTGGAGTCCTAGTTTTTCAAATTTTGATTATGTAATTTCTACTTTTATCTACTATTCGCTTGCTCTGGTAACCGATAAATCACATAGAAAATAAGGAATGTGCTATACTTTCATTAGTCCAAAGTTTGGATGCAAAATTTTGTTTTCAAAAAATACAGAAAATATTGTCCCTCATTTCTCAGGATTCGCATGAATTAACGTTTAATAGAAGGAAATAAGATAACAGAAGAAAAAACAACAAATCTATCATTAAAAAAGGCATTTAGACACCCACAATTCGTTGATAAAAATCGTTTAGAGATGAGGTTAAATAAAAAAAATTGCATTTGTCCAAAAAATTATCACACTGAAGAATTAAGTGCTACCTGAATTTTGAAATTCAAAAAACACGATTCTCGCACAACTATTGCAATGTGGTAGTAGTAAAAATATTGTCCATAATCACATTCTGAATGGACGTACGTAGCCTTTTTTTATTTCACGTAAACTTTTTTTTTATAAACAATGTACTGCTTATTTTTTGGTTAAAAATATATTAAATTTTTCAAAACTGTACAAATACTACAAAATTGAATTTAAAAAAAAAAGCTCTACGTACTTTCATAGCCAATACTACATAGATTATAAAATTTTTTAGTTTTTTGTTCCAGATTTTGTACTTTACTGGAAAACCATTCTCCCGTCCAAAAACTGTCAATAAGTATTAAATAAACAATTCCTTTTTCCCTACTTCTAAAATAAATTCCCAAAATTAGGTCTTTCTTTGACCTTCAGATTGGTGTCAGCTCTGAAAATCCTGCACAAATGCGAATCTACATTTCGTCTGTCCACAGAATTCAAATTTTATCGGGTGAAGTATTTTTTTAAATTTTTCTCGGTGAGTTTGAAATTATAAAATTGATCCCACATTTGTATCGATTCAGGGTGATGGAATTTATTCCACAATAATTTCCCACGTGACTTCGTGGCCTGTGTGACAATATTTTTCACACGATTTTCGTTTCTCCCTCATAAAGGAGAAAAAAAAGGCGACGATAACTCGTCTTTAATATTCAAACATCGATGAACCTCTTTATCTATCTTCTACCTTTCTCTTTAGCTCCAGCTTCTCGTCCCGTCACTGGAGAAAACGAAGTCACGATGCGGCTAATTAATTTTCATCTTGTCGTGGAGTTTCACGAAAGTGTCGAGGGGACATTATATAAATGAGCGATCATAACTCAAAGTCTCGGTGGCGAGAACGTAGGTAGTGCAGTCAGTGGGGTGATGAATATATTATCGTGAGCTGATAAATTGGAAATGATGCAATTATTGGAAACCGGACGGTAATTAGTCTAGACGTTGCCGTTTCCGTTCCAAAATGTCAACTATGATAACAATCAACACGAGACGTTTGATCCTATTTCAAAAATTGGTGCTTTCCACTTGTAAAAATAAAAACAATGAATTTATTATTTTAACAACAATTAATTTGGTTATACGAATTGGTCACCAATTTGAGAGCCATAAAGGATTCAATGGGAAATTCCACCTGCAATTGCAAAAATTATGGATTATCTTCATCCCGTTATTTAATTAAATCCATTGTATGAATTTCTTTAAGGTGACGCGTTCAAAAAATCGATTTTTTTTACATTTTTCGCAAGAAAAACATCTTAAAAACATACTCTAAAAATTTCGGACCGAAATTTAAAATATTTTAAAAGTTATAGCCAAAAGAAGAGAACGATTAACTAATAAGTTATTGTTAAAAATGACTAATTACCACGGTTTGGCAATCACCAGAAACTGTAAATTACTCGAAGAAATGAAAAGAACTTTGAGATAACTTTTTTTACCCGTTATTTTAGATCAGTGATCGGCCAAAAAAATCTATCTATTTTTATTATCCAATTAGCAATTTATTATCCAATTTATTACCAAATTAGTAATTAGTGACAAAATATTACTAATTTTTCTAATAAGTAAGTAATTAGTGACAAAACATTTCAATTTTTCTAAAAAAATGAGCAATTAACGATAAAATATTACTAATTTTTTTCAAGAATCAGTAATTGGCGAGAAATATATTGCTTGATAATAAAAAAAATCAATATTTTATGGAGAAATGTATTAATTTTGGAACAAGTAATAAATTAAAAAAAATTTCCTAATGCATTTTTTAATAAGTACCGATTAAATATTTGTATTAATAATAACTTATGTGATATCGTTTGAAATTCGATACAATAAATAGTAATGTATGAAATATTCAAGACATCTAGTTATTATAAAAAATAAGACAACTTTTTTATCATGACTCAATCCACACACACAAATACGTAAATATACACAATATTTTTTTATAAATTGCTGTTTTTTTTTATTAATTAGTAATATTTTTGTTACCAATTATTATATTTTTAAAAAAACTTGGTAATATTTTTTTGCTGATTACTATTTTTTTGTGAAAAATTAGAAATATTTCGTCGCACTAATTACTAATTTTATAGAAAAATTCCTAATATTTTTTCGCTAATTTCGAATTTTTATTAAAAATTAGTACTATTTTCTGACTACTTATTCATTTTTCGAAAAAATTATTAATATAATCAATATCGTTGACGAAAAAATCCATACTGCCGATCACTGTTTTACACACACATAGCTAAATACATAACCTTTACAAAATTCAATTTTTTAATGATAAATGAATTTTTTAAAACAATTTATCAAAAAAAGAATTCGATTTCAAAGACCTTTTTGTTCACAAGTCCGCCATTCCGTTTTTTTTCTTAAAATATGCATATTATAGGTTAGAGCACTAGAATTAAGCCTACAAAACAATAATCTCCTTGGATTTTATGTAAAATTAAGTGAACAAATTTTTTTTTATTCTCTTCAAGATACAAATAACAACATGTAAGAATTTCTAAACGATCGCATTTTATTTTGTTATTTAAGAAAATTAATTAAAAAACGTCAAAACATCACACTGAAGTACTTAAACAAATTTATTAATAAATAAACGATGTCAAATCAGAATATAAAATAACAAATCACCCGAATTTTTAAAACTTTTGTAAGGATATTTGGAAATAAAATTTTGAGCTTTTTTTCACGATGCATTTTCACGTCTTCGATAATGAATTTCAATGAATTGGCCGGGACGAAAATGCAAACAGAAAGTAAAATTATCACATCCGGGACACTTCGAGGAAAAGTTATGATCGTTTTTGCGCATTGACACTCTCGATTATCGTCAATTAACCCCAGTCGCAAATGACACGGAGACAAATTTCAAATGACATCCTTGCATCGTCGTCACTGGCTCGCGGTCATTTAGATATATCAGAATCTGGGTCAATTAGTCGCGAATTATTCGAACGCTTCGCGTCTGCACACGTCGACGAAGTTACGCCCTTTTAAGGTTCTTTCAAACTTTTCGGCGTGGAATTTCGGCCGAACAATTTTATTTCATCGCAGAAAAGGGATCGAACATTAACGATGATAAAGTATTCCGAGTTTATCGTTTTTTTTCTACATTCTTCTATGATAAATTACGCTTCACTATCGCAGTTATATGGCGTGCATATGACACATGGAGAAAGTAAAGGAGACACGTCTCGCCCAGCAATTACCATCAGCGACATCCCCCTCGAGATGGCTTTCCCACAAGCACGAGCTTAAAATATTTCAAGGGCTGCATAATTCTCTCGAATGCCACGGGCAAGAGGTCATCCCATTTTTCAACCCTCTTCCTATCCCCTGGTGCACGATAAACCACTTTTTTTTGCAAATTATAATAACAAATGGCAGAGAGCAAATTCTCAGTAGGAAATTGTGAAAGTCCGTGTTTACACTCTGTGCTCGCCTGAAAATGGATATGTCTGGAGAACGGTTGGAGCGATCGAGTTCAAATTTGGTACGCGAGTAGATCATCCATATGTCCCTTTGCTCAGTGCAAATTTTTTTGAAACTGCAAAACAATTGTCAATTTGGCGGAACTTTTAATTTTTTGCTAAATGTTTGTAGCAACACTAATTTACGTAATTTTGCAGTAATAACGCTGAAATTTTTTGTGGAGGTACACTTTACAATGAGAACGGTTGGGATTGAATGTGGAAAAAATCGCTTTAGAGGTTTGGTTTAAAATAAAATTCTAATTCTTAGCAAAAAGTTTATGAGTACTCTAACTTTTGAAATTTTGGTTTTATTGAGCTAATTTTTTTTATGTCGATACATTTAATGATAATGAAAAATAATACTGAATTTCAGAAAAATCGCTCGAGAGGTTCGGTTAAAAAAAAATTTTGAAATTTTCCAACAAATTTTGATAACGCTCCAACATTCGCATTTTTAGAAGTATCGAGCTTAATTTTTTTGCACAAATACACTAGATGATGAGAATGGTGAATGTTGAATTTGGTAAAAGAAGCTCGAGAGGTTCGTTCTCAAAATTTTTTTGAAATTTTCCAAAAATACTTGTGAACACTAAGTTTCCTAATTTAGCAGCTATTGAGTTCACTTTTTTAGCACGAATACGCTAACAAAAACAATTAATAATTTAATTGAACGAAATTGCTAAAAAATCATGCAAATTGGAAATTTGCACATGGCTTCTACACTTGTTTCCGTCGTTCTTCATTTATGAGGAAGCCATGATAATAAACATACACTGAGAAAACAATGTACCAGCATTTGTTGACTGTTAAGAAATCTAAAGTTAAATATGGCGAAATCAATTATTTGTTAACAGTTAATAAATTAAATAAATATTTTTTAACAGTTAATAAATTATATTGACACAAATTAAATATGTCTCAACGACTAACAAATTTTGTTTAAGGAATATTCAAGTAAAAGTGCCAACTAAATATATTTCTTTACTACAAATAAGTTCTTTTCTCAGTGAACCTGTCATAAAGATGGTCAATCCGATTCGATCCGAGCAATTTATCCAACACCAAGTTGATGACATAATCGGTCAAACGATTATTTACCGATCAATTTCGCGCCCGCGAGAGGCGCGTGTCTCCAATCCTTTTAATGACTTAACTCGATAGTTTAGATCTGAGTCACGGAAAACTCTGCGAGAGTGAAAGAGAAAGATCGAGAGAGCGCTGAAACTTTAATGTTCACGGCTCGTCGTTATAATCTCTCCTTCCGCTCCATAAACCAGCGCGAAGCCCCCGAACCGTGTAACGAGAGAGCGTGGGAGAGAGAGAGAGAGAGAGAGAGAGAGAGAGAGAGAGAGAGAGAGAGAGAGAGAGAGAGAAGGAGAGGAGAGACTAGCCGAAATGAAGAGTTTACGAGCGATTAAAGTAAAATGTCACTCTATATAGGATTGATAATACGTGACGAAGCTTGGAGTGTCATTAAGAAAAAATTCTGCATTGTTCTCGCAAATTACGGCATTTTTCTCCTTCTGCATCTCTACGCGTTAAACTTGTTTTTTCCAACTCCCCCCAGCTTGAGCAGCAAGGAAATGCAGCTTTTATTGACATCGCAATTTTGTCCCAGACCCTTGAAATGCTAGAAACAGATGCAGCATAATGACATTTTGCGAATGACATTTTGTCAAATTTATTAACCCTCCGTGGGGTCATTGTGACCCCAGTCATCTTTGGGCGCTCGTCATGTCCAGAGTGTCATTCAAAACGACTTCAAAAAATTCATGGAGATACTTTCAATCATCCTCAATATGCAATGCACCCGGATTTTTTTTCTCAATTTTTAAGATTGTGAAAAAAAAATCACGAACGAGTGAATGCGCGAAAAAAAAACATTTTTTTTCACCCATGCAAGATTTTGGATCTTTTCACCATATGCGTGGATAGCCAAAAAGAGGTTCTTTTTTGCTAGTCAACTTAGGGAACTCTATTTCGGAGTTAAAAAATACAATAAATACCAAAAATACTTCATTTATTTCAAAATTTTCGCATATAAAAATGGAAAAATTGCGTGTCTTTAGAGACTTTGACTCATATTTGAGAAATATTTGAAGACTCCAAAAGCCGTAAAAATTCCGCAATTTTCATTTTTGGAGTTTCGGAGTAAATTTTAATATTTTATCTAAAAAAAAAAATCGACTTTCATGATATTATTGACCTTGCGTGCTGATATTCAACACAGAAAAAAAAGAAAAAAATCAAAATTTCGCGCAGAAAATTACACAATGGTCACACTGGTGGTCAAACTGACCCCAGCTTGACCAGTGCTCTTGGTCGCCAAGAACAGATTGAAATTTTGGCTCAAAGTTGCACTGGGGTCATTTTGACCCCCGATGACCACGGAGGGTTCAATCAGTGTTGCCAGGTCCGCAAAATGAAAATCCTCAAATCCGATTGCAACAATTGCTCAAATTTCTTCAAAATATCTTCAGATTGTTTTTCTTATTTCTCACAGTTTGAGAGTGATTTGGTGCTCTATTTGTTAACACATTATGCGGTGACACATTATATGAAATGAAGATGCAATGCAAAAAAAATGGTATTCAAAGAAACAGAAATGTATCCCAAAAAAGTGTGATAATAAGATAAGTAAAGATACGTGTATAAAAATGTGATAATCTTTATCCTTCACAATTTCCTCCAATTTTTATCCAATGTCTTCAAATCTTCAATATGTCCTCTGATTTTTATGTAATTTCTTCAAATCTTCAAAATTTCCTCGAATTTTTATGTAATTTCTTCAAATCTTCAAGATTTTCTCAGATTTTTGTGCACTGAGAAAAAAAATGTTTGAATGAACAAAATCTGCAGTCAAATACGTTCAACTAGATATTTAGTTAGTACAATTCAACATTTTTTTGCCTGAATAATATTTTACTCAACCGAAGCGCAGAATTGTTCAAAAAACTAATTATTAGTTAGACCAAATAAATATCTGGTTGAACGTATTTGACTGCAGATTTTTTTCATTCAAACATTCTTTTTTCTCAGTGTGTAATTCCTTCAAATCTTCAAAATTTCCCCAGATTTGCATGCAATTTTTTCAAATCTTCAAAATTTCCTGAGATTTTTATGCAATTCCTTTAAATCTTCAAAACTTCCTCAGATTTTTATGCAATTTCTTCAAATCTTCAAAATTTCTTCAGAGTTTTTGTGCAATTTCTTCGAATCTTCAAAATTTCCTCAGATTTTTATGCAATTCCTTCAAATCTTCAAACTTTCCCCAGATTTGCATGCAATTTCTTCAAATCGTCGAAATTCCCTCAGATTTTTATGAGATTTCTTCAAATCTTCCAAATTTCCTCAGGGTCTCACTAATTTCATTAAACTTGGGGATATTTCCTCAGACCTGGCAACACTGGTTTAAATTCCTCCGATATTTTGATAATGAACCGAGTTACCTGTCACTGTATTCCGATTGTCCAACCCTTAAGTTCGAATGAATGCCATAGTTTCTCACGAAATCCGTGAAAAAGCTTTCGAGGATGAATTTTCTCATAATCTTGTGGACACTTTGCACTTGGCACCAACTCCGACACTTTTCAACTTGATCAACAAAATCTCATCTTCTAAAATTTTTGTGCGCACTCCCGTTCAAATCAGCGGCTCGGATGATTCCGAAAAATTCTAATCAGATCAGGTTTCGATCATAATCGATTTGGAAGGAAGGAACGAGAAGAAGAAAAGCCCGAAGCTCTTCTTTCGTCATAACGATTGGGTCCAAAAAAACAGTTCCACAATGTGGAAGACGAGATGTCCTGTCTTTAGGGTTCGCTGAACCCGCACTTTTCTTCAATGCAATTTTCAATCTGCCTCAGGCTGAAAAAATAACAACTACTCGTTTTGTCTCAACAATTATCGTAATTCGTACGAGTTGCCTCGTTAATTAGGAAAATTAATCGCTGCGACGTGGTTGCACGGTTCTCGTGACATGTCCAATTTGGTTGTTTTGTACTCGCGCGCCAAGGAACTTGAACCGTAGAGCGCGAATTGTGACGGTAAACTGAATAGCGTCTCGGGCAAGGAATCGGTGCACAGCCCGCGGTTCTGGCACACGCGAGTTTGCTTTGAATCGTCCGGTGTCTTGCTCGCTTTCAACCAACGAGACGGAACGAAGCGAGCAAGAGGAAGGCCCTTTCGCGCAGGCGCCCCCGCTTCTCCACCTGTTTGCCCAAATGAAATGGAACGTAGGAACCACGGTATATATATATATATATATATATATATATATATATATATATATATATATATATTCTATATATATGTATATATAAAAATAAAAGTGTACCGAATGATGAATGGATTCTTGTACACGCGTGTGTGACCCTTCCGGGAAGGGTTGTTTCAATTCCGCGACACCCTTAATTTTTATCGGAAGTTGAATCAAAAAAATTTCCCGCCCTGTGATGCAAAACCTCTGTGAAATCTCCACATGAATCCCACTCTGAGGGATGATTTATTTAGTTTAAGTAAATTTATTTAAAAATAAATTCCTCTTAAGAGTCGACTTCGACTTTCGAGCAGGCATTCAATTAACTTTCCCTATTATTTTGGCTTACTCACAGAGTCAGTTTTGTCACTGACTCAAAATTATGAGCGAGCAATGGGCAAATTTTTGTATTAATTTCATTTATTCGTTTATTTTATTTATTCATTAATTTTATTTATTCGTTTATTATTTGTTCAAATTACTAGATAAAACCTCGAGATACCCTTTTTTCTGATTGCATTGCCAAAAATCGATCCTAGAAAAAACCTTATCCAGAAACCCAAATCCTTACCAAAGCACGAGTAAGTTTTAGAAATTGTTTCTCCCATTTCCAAAATCATATCGAACTATCCAAAATATAGCAGCAGATCAGTCAAGCTCACAAAAAAATTAAAGTTAAAAACCCTTGTAAATTAAATAGCTTCCTCATTTTTTCCCTTAACCGTATCCTAATCCTAATTCCAGTATTTCAAAAAATCCTTTTAAGGCGGTATTCTGATCTAGAGACATACATGTTGAGACTTTTTTCGAGCTCGATAAAAAAAAAACAAAATATATCTTTACCATTCTTTTTTTTACAACATATTTATTAATATTTTGACAATGAACAAAATTAAATAAGTTTTAAGCTGGTAAAGTTGGGGCTAAAAACGGGGTGTGTTGCCTGACCCGATTGCTACGTGTCAAGTCATCCGATACAAAATTTAAAAAAAGATTCTCAATTAGCAAGAATGTCGTTATAGTCCCTACATCAGAAAAAATGGAAAAAAAAATTCGCAAAATGGCGGCTGTGTGAACGAAAAAAGGCGTTTTTCGACTCTTTTTTCATGGTTTAAAATTTTTTTATAATAGTAAAAAAAATAATTTCGATACAAAAGTGGTAAGGGCGATAGAAAGTTATACATTGAAGAATAGTAACAAATTCAAAGTAAATCGGTCGAGTAAAACTTGAGATATCATATCCTAGTTCCTGCATCACTAAAATAGCTACATAATAAGAGATTTATTAGGCCACTATTCAAAGGAATCGGTACAATCTAAAAATCCTTTTTCTGGGAGTATAACTCCGTAAACTATTAGAATTTGAAAATTTCCTTTCAAAGATATATTCTGAAAGGTCTAAATTTTAAGAATATGCAAAAAAAAAAGATTTTTCCAAAATTCTAAACCAGAATACCCTGTTAATGGCTACTTATTAGGCCCATATTCTAATGAATTCAAATAATTTATATTTGAATCAACTGAATCTTTTTTCTGGGTGTAGAGCTGCTTGCGAGAATATTTTTGGTTTTTTTATCGTCACGCTCTACTTAAGTTTTTTTCTTCCGCTCGTTTTCTGATAAGACGTGATAAGAAGAGTTTTTTCGACGCCCCTCCCTCTTCATCCCTCTTGGCTGCCCCGGGCGATCTATTTGGATTAGTCAGTCGAAAGGCCAGAGTGACTGTAAAAAAAAAAAACAAACTTTGCGCTGCTAAAAAATGGCCCAGGTGAGAAAATGTCTCATCGTTCGCGTCTCGCTTTCCATGAGAACTTTTGTTCATAAAATGAAAGAAGATAATATTACATATATGTCATATAGAAGATATTTGGTACCAATAATACATGCCAATTTCATTTTCAATCTATGTAATTTTTTAAATATATATTTTAGATAGAAAAATAACATATGCATAAGGGGGGGCCGAAAATGCGCTTTTTAAAAATTCTTTTAGCAATACCGAAAATATTGTTTATTATGCTACAAAAAAAAATCTGTGTGAAGGGAAAAAATTTTTAGTCAACATCCTAGGCTCGCCCAAGTGTTGAAAAAAAAAATTTCTCGGCTTATTTTCATTGAAAATAAGAAGATTATCAAACATTTTTTAACCCATAACAAGTATAAATATAGAGAAATATGACAAATTGTCACTAAAACAGCAATTATCTTAGAAACTGTCGATCCTACATGATTTGATATAAGAACCTTTTTTGTAGAGAATTAAATTTTCAATAAAAATAAACCGAGAACATTTTTTTTTTCAACACTTTGAAACTTTAACAAACTTGGGCAAGTCTAGGATATTGACTCAAATTTTTTTCCCTTCACAATGATTTTTTTCGTAGCATAATGAACAATATTTTCGGTATTGCTGAAAGAATTTCAAAAAAAGCAAATTTTCGGCCCACCCTAATGTGCATAGATATAAAAATAATATATGCAAATCTGTATTGGGTATTTTGGGTGTGGAAATCTCCATGGGGAATCCAATATCATGATCCGGGACACGTCTATATCGATTTCATTATATCCTTGTCAATATACGATGGTCAGTGCGTGTGTTCCTTTGATCATTCTCGCGACAGTCGGTTCCGTTTCTACTAACTCGTATTTACGCGTAAAATCCGTGCAGTCTCACTGAACATATCAATTTAGTAAAATGTAATCAAATTTTGCGTTTATTCGTTGGTCCAGATGCACAAGCCGAAATAAATTATCCTCATGGGAATGCTAGATGCCAGATATACATTTTTGTTATCCCATTTCGCGGTATCTTTATAAATAGCGTGGGTTATAAACGGTGGTTAAAGTTTAGGGCAATCGTCCTGCCGCGTGTTAGACAAAGAGGATATAGTTGTCTAAATTCCATGAATTTGAGGCGACCCGAATTTTATAGTGAAACATACAAAATAAAAAGAAACAAAAAGAATTTTTAAAAAAGAAAGAAAAACAAAATATCCCTCCCTACGTTTGTAAATTAAGGGGTTAGATGTGAGAAAACAGGATATTTTTGTGAAATTTCGATATTCGCAACTATGCGAGTGGGTCACAACTATTTAGGAGAATAAGTGCTGCAAGGAAAAAGAGAAAAATTGGTTTTTGTCTTTTTGAGTTCTGACTCCAGATACACTAAAAATCTATTTTTTTCAAATTTATTTATTCATTTATTTATTTATTTATTTTCAGATAACCCTTCATCAAAATGAGGAGAGGACATTTTTGTTATCGTTAAAATAAAATCTGTATCACTGCTAATTTTTAAGATTTTTCGAAAGCCATTTGAAATAACAAATGTATAATTAATAAAGTAACAGTGACCTGATCCTTTAATAATTATACTTATATCTGGGGAAAAAATTCTCAAACATTCACCGATTTTTCACCCTTTACAGTTGCTTTCCCCCTTAAAAAGTACCTACAGAATTCGGAAAAAAATGTATAATAATGACCATACAGTAAAGTAACTCAACTTAAATATTTTAATGAATCCGCAGGTATATAATTTCACTCGGTTTTTCTGGAGTCAAATTAATACCTTGAATTCGAATTTCGTGGATATCAGGTCATTTTATTTATTGCAATAAATACTCGTGTGGGTCGATACTTTTCATTTTTTCAAAATTCATATCTTATTTCAATGTTCGAACACCCACGAAGCAAAATTTTCATCCCCCTTTTACTGTTCGATCAGTCGCAATATTTGTCGCCATCAGCAATGGAAATATCAATTTAAATGCATGAATAGGGTGCATATTACATGTACAGTGTACACCCATATGGAAATACGATAAATGTCAAAACGTATTTCACATATTCAATTTTCGCAACGTTCATGCGTAAGTGAAAAATACATTTCGAGCATATTTTGGATTTATTAAAAAATTTTGTTTATTCGCATATATAATTAACGTGTATAACTTTTGGAATAAAATATTTTCAATATATTCAAAATATATCTTTTACACATTTGTCAAATATATATTTGCCTCAAAAGCGTTGATAATGGCATGCAGGAAATTTAAAAAAAAAATGTAGGTACGAATCAGTTTTCAATGTGAAAAATCCGTACTGAGATGGCTTTAAGGATGTTTTGGTGATACCATAAAAATCTGAAAAAATTTAGCAACATTTAGCATGCCATGAACAAAAATTATCAATAATAATATTGCCCATATTGATGAATTGTTGAAACAAATAATTATTCAACCATTTTTCGGTAAGTTCTTTTTTTCTGAAACAAATCGAATGCGTTAACCGGTAGTAAAAAACTCCATTTAATCGCCAATGGCAACCAATGGTCCTCATACGACTCCATTGGACAATGAATGGGGACCCATTGAGATTTCCGCATTTGTCAGTGGCGTACAGGGCTGACCAGTGATCAGTGAATGGGTATCCATTGAACATCAAATGCGGATGAATCGAATGATCATCATTACTCAATGATGCTCATTGGAAAGCTAATGCGGATGAATCGAATGATCATCATTACTCAATGATGCTCATTGGAAAGCCAATGCGGATGTATCGAGCGATCAGCATTGCCCAATGGTGTCCATGGGAAAGTAAATGCTGATGAACGAAATGATCCGCTTTACCCAATGATGTCCATTGGAAAGTCAATGCGGATGAACTGAAAGATCAGCATTTCCCACAGATGTTCATTGGAACCCAAATGCGGCTAACGATGAAATGATCAGCATTTACCAAGGATACCCATTGAATAATAAGTAACTACGAATTATACAATGATCAACATTTATCAATAATGTCACTTCATTGACGACTGATCGAATGATGAGCAGCATTCGTTAACGATGTTGCAATCCATATTCGAGGTTCAATGCAGAACAATTGAACCCATCGATCGATGAGAATTTTTCCGAATGCGATATTTCTCAAACGGCGGTGAATTAATAAAATTAAGTAAGAGTAGATGTCGCTGATTCTCATATATGAACCAAATATTTTCTTCAATTGTAATAAATGCTGATGATTATATCGATGGTCAATCAGTTTAAAATATAATATAATATAATATATTTAAAAAAAATATATTATATACTGCTCATCAAGTGCGCGTACGTTTGGGATAAATGATTTTTAAAACCGTTTATTTTTAACATATACACATAATTTTATCAGTCCCTCTCAACTCGATTTGTGAGAGGAGAAACGTATATACTTTCATTATCAATCGTCATCTGAATACACTTACAATCTATTTTCTCAATTCTGAGCTTCAATAATTTCTATTAAATGTATTATATATATATATATATATATATATATATATATATATATATATATATATATATGATTGCTATATATGATATATGATATAATTATTGGTCGTTATGCTAATATTAGCATTATGATTAACCTTACTTACTGATAACTTACTTGATTATTTAATGCGTAATTCCATGTATATATAGCAATCATATGAAAGAATCTCCATTGATGATCCCATTTATTCCCCATTGCCCACAAAAACCAATAGAGGTGAATATGGCGAATTCACTAGGGAGATTGTCTCCATTGAATCCCCATGGGATAATCCCCATTCCGTTTCAAATGGGGAATTTAATGGCGAAAATGTCCTTAGAAAATTCGGCATTCATATCCATTGGTTTTGTGGGCAATGGGGAATGAGTGGCGAACAGCAATTGAGATTCTTTCGTATAGTAAAAACTCCATTCATCGCCATTGAAAAATCCCCATTCATTCCCCATTGTCAAAATAACCAATGGGGATGAATGCCGAATTGCCTAAGGGGATTGTCTCCATTGAATCCCCATTAGATAATCCCCATTCTGTTTCAAATGGGGAATTCAATGGCGAAAATCCCCTTAGGCAATTCGGCATTCATCTCCATTGGTTATTTTGGCAATGGGGAATGAATGGGGATTTTTCAATGGCGACGAATGGAGTTTTTTACTACGGGAATTTTCTTGAACGCATTTGAATTTTTTCGGAATTTTCTTTCTATTTTGAAATTCCCGTTTTGAAATTTTTAGAACACCTGTATTTATGTATTTTTTGGCCCAGTGTCTTTGAAACTTTTCAAAGCTGACGATAAGCCTGTGTGCAAAAACATATACAAAATTGACAATCTTTTGTTTGTATTTCCGAATTTTTTTAATAATATTTCAAAATAGAGAGAAAATGCTGGAAAAATTCATATGCGTTCAGAACAACTAACGCATTCGATTTGGAAAAAAAGAACTAACCGAAAAATTGTTGAAAAGTTATTTGCTTAAACAATTTATTAATAACTTTTGGGTAATATTATTATTGATAATTATTGTTTATGGCATGCCAAATGTTGTTGAATTTTTTTCAGATTTTGATTGTATCACGAAGTACGGAAATTTCAATCGGATAAAACTTTTGGCCACACTGAGAAAATTTTTTTGTTGAAAATGCAAAATTTTGTTTGATTCAACCAAATATTTGTTTCCGGATGTTCAATGAGATAATTTTGGTAATTCAACAAAGATACAGTGGAAGTTTCAGTTAAATCGATTAAATCGTTGCTTGAATGGGCAAAGTTTCGGTTCAATCAACTAAATATCTTTGTACCAAATAAATTGTGTGATTGAGAATACGATTTTTTTTTGTTACAGCTAAATTTATTTAGTTAAAATATACTAGAAATCAACGAAATATTTCTGTACAACAACTCAGTAACGATGTAAATTGGACTAAAATGTATCAGGAAATTGACCAAATAAGTTCGTTCACCATCTTATGGTTAAGTAAATCCATTTGTTGAATTAATTTAAGTTTCATTATTTCAAATAAATTAATATTGAATCAACTAAATTTTTTTCAACTAAATATATTTAGTTGTTTTAACTGAACTTTTTTCTCAGTAATAGGATTGTAGCGGCAAAGCATCCTTAAGCGACTCACTAATGAGATTCATCGTTACGGGAATTTAAGCAGCAACCTTTTCTTGTTATTTATTTGTCAATGAAATAATAATAAAGAGAAAAAGACTGTTTAAATGTAAACTGAGGAGATGGGGCAAGAGTGCTAGAGAAAGCACGAGTGGAAGAAACGAGAATTCATGGAAAGGTGGTGAAAACTGTCGATGCTTTTCATTCCAAATCCAAGGACTATTAAAGATATCGAGAAAACTGTCGCATTCCTTTCTTCGCCGTCCAGCTCAGGATTCTTTTGCAAGCTGGAGTTATCGGTTTTTTTCGAATAATCTCCTCTCACGACCTTGAACGATAACAGTAGAAAAATTATATAGAAAGATTCGACGATTTGAGATAAAACTCATTAAGGGGGGGGGGGGGGTAAGGTTAATTCGTAAGAAAAAAGACATGTTTTTGTGAATTTTTTGTGACGACACGGTTAAAATCTCTTTATTAAAACCGATAGCACATTAAAGTATGACATTTGAGGAATGTTGTGTAAAATGTTCACGAAGAAATATTAAAAAATACGGTAATGACAGCAATTATTCGGACGTGTCTCGGAAAAAAGTAGAATTGCGGTACCCCTCATAACTTGGTGCTGCCCCGTAGTAAAAAACTCCATTGAATCGCCAATGGCAACCAATGGTTCTCATACGACTCCATTGGACAATGAATGGGGACCCATTGAGATTTCCGCATTTGTCAATGGCGTACAGGGCTGACCATTGATCAGTGAATGGGTATCCATTGAACATCAAATGCGGATGAATCGAATGATCATCATTACTCAATGAAGCTCATTGGAAAGCCAATGCGGATGAATCGAGCGATCAGCATTGCCCAATGGTGTCCATGGGAAGGTAAATGCTGATGAACGAAATGATCCGCTTTACCCAATGATGTCCATTGGAAAGTCAATACGGATGAACTGAAAGATCAGCACTTCCCACAGATGTTCATTGGAACCCAAATGCGGCTAACGATGAAATGATCAGCATTTACCAAGGATACCCATTGAATAATAAGTAACTACGAATTATACAATGATCAACATTTATCAATAATGTCACTTCATTGATGACTGATCGAATGATGAGCAGCATTCGTTAACGATGTTGCAATCCATATTCGAGGTTCAATGCTGAACAATTGAACCCATCGATCGATGAGAATTTTTCCGAATGCGATATTTCTCAAACGGCGGTGAATTAATAAAGTCAAGTAAGAGTAGATGTCGCTGATTCTCATATATGAACCAAATATTTTCTTCAATTGTAATAAATGCTGATGATTATATCGATGGTCAATCAGTTTAAAATATAATATAATAGTTTAAAATAAAATATAATATAATATATTAAAAAAAAATATATTATATACTGCTCATCAAGTGCGCGTACGTTTGGGATAAATGATTTTTAAAACCGTTTATTTTTAACATATACACATAATTTTATCAGTCCCTCTCAACTCGATTTGTGAGAGGAGAAACGTATATACTTTCATTATCAATCGTCATCTGAATACACTTACAATCTATTTTCTCAATTCTGAGCTTCAATAATTTCTATTAAATGTAATATATATATATACATATATATATATATATATGATTGCTTTATGATTGCTATATATGATATATGATATAATTATTGGTCGTTATGCTAATATTAGCATTATAATTAACCTTACTTACTGATAACTTACTTGATTATTTAATGCGTAATTCCATGTATATATAGCAATCATATGAAAGAATCTCCATTGATGATCCCATTTATTCCCCATTGCCCACAAAAACCAATGGAGGTGAATGGCGAATTAACTAGGGAGATTGTCTCCATTGAATCCCCATGGGATAATCACCATTCCGTTTCAAATGGGGAATTCAATGGCGAAAATGTCCTTCGAAAATTCGGCATTCATATTCATTGGTTTTGTGGGCAATGGGGTATGAGTGGCGAACAGCAATGGTGATTCTTTCGTATAGTAAAAACTCCATTCATCGCCATTGAAAAATCCCCATTGCCAAAATAACCAATGGGGATGAATGCCGAATTGCCTAAGGGGATTGTCTCCATTGAATCCCCATTAGATAATCCCCATTCCGTTTCAAATGGGGAATTCAATGGCGAAAATCCCCTTAGGCAATTCGGCATTCATCTCCATTGGTTATTTTGGCAATGGGGAATGAATGGGGATTTTTCAATGGCGACGAATGGAGTTTTTTACTACGGGTGGATCGTCTGAAATAAAAAAATCAAAGTTCATTCGTTAGACAATAGTTTTCCCCAGGTAACGCTGGGAGGGTTTTTCGAAATTTTAATTTTTCACTTTTTTGGAACACTTTGAAGGGAAAAACACGATTTTTCGTGAAAAAATCGGCTGCTTTGTTATTGTAAAATAAAAATTATCAACAATTTTGAAAAAACTCTCCAGCGTTACCTCGTAAATTATCGACAGAAATAGTGTTCAAAATTTCAAAAGGATCGGTGCAGTAGTTTTAAAGTTATGAGGGGCACCGACTTTGAAAACGTGAGTTGTGGGAAAAACGCTTTAAAGTTTTGAACACTAAAAAATCTGGTATAAAACGTTTATAAGCAAATTTTATCGGCTTACCTCACACTGAATCATCAATGCCAGGTCCATATAAAGGATGTTGCTATCATCGATGATTCGTCAATTTTGCTCCAATCGATTTGAAATTTTGACACAATATTCTTAAAATATTAAGCATTCATTTAAAAAAAATTTTAAAAAAGCAAACAAAAACTTTAATACCTTACCCCCCCCCCTTAATGATCGAGAGCTGGAAAATTCTCTCGTTCGATGAAATTGATTGATAAATTATTCAAAGCGCAGCGGGAAATTCCGAATCGAGTCTCATCGAGCATTTCAAAAGCGCGATTGTACAATTTTCGTTGAAACAGCGGGACAGAATTACGTGACGCATTGTTAAGTAGAATTCAATCGAGAAAGTGATGCGTGTATATCTCGCGCTGCAAGAGTCCTTTTCGAAAATTAAAGCAACGCGAATCTGGGTCAAGTTCGCGTTAATCTTGTTTCCGGTAGCGACGCTCAACGTCACCGTCGATTATTGGGAAAGCTTCATTTTAGTCTGTAAAAATATTTATTTTTTCCATCATGAATATGCGTCGCTCTTGATGACGTTTACCAGCAAATTAGGCGGAATGAGTTTTTTTTAATGTAGCAAAATTTGAAAAGCTTCATTTTAGCCTGTAAACACATTTCTTTTTTCCATCACGAATAAACGTCGCTCTCTTGATGACGTTTACCATCAAATTAGGTGGAATGAGTTTTTTAATGTAGCAAAATTTGAAGGATTTGTTCCAAGATTGCAAGGTACGTCCATTGGTGCAGCGGAAATTGATAATTAACGGGTTATACGCAGTCAGGAGAACGAAAAAAACGATTTTTCAAGATTTTTTTCTGGAAAGACATTTTAATTTATTAATAATAATTATTTTTTTTATTAATTATTAATTATTTTAGTAGCCGATCTCCAGGAGGTCCTCTAAAAAAAGGCGTCTTGCGGTGAGCATGTCTCTGGATTCGATCATCCAAAATAAAAAAAATAAAAAAGATTTCGTTAATATAAGGTATAATCTAGTATATTTAATCGAAGGAATAAGGAAAATATTTATTTTCAACAAAATGGCAGCTTATCCAACGCAAATTTTGATTTTTTATGAAAATTATTGCCTCAACTTGTTTCTAAAATGGAAAATATTTATCGGTAAAAAAAACCTTCGATTAATTATTTGTCGGAATGACTTGAGATTTTTTGTGTATATATACTTAAATAATATTACGTAAAGGAGATAAAAAAATTGATTTTTTTTTAAATCCTGACTGTGCATAACCCCTTAATTCTTTCTTAATTAATTCTTCGATTTTTTTCAATTTCAATTTCATTCAATTTATTTCAATTTTATGGAGTTAAGTCGAACGTTGGAGGGTCTTCATTTTCCTATCACAATGTAATGTTATTATTATACTTCTGGTCTTCAAATCCTTGAAAAAATTTGCCATATCTCACTCTTGCCAAATCGGAGATAAAAAAGGGATGCGAAATTAAGGAGAGCCATCAATTTGAACGCCCCATGGTAAATATATATAACATAATATACATTGCAAAAGTGAAATTAAGAAAATCGATTTTTTTTAAATGCCGTCTGCGTATAACCCCTTAATTATTCATTAGCATTGTCGGAAACAATATTTTTTCGTAATATTTTCCCAGAATGTAATTCCAAACGACAAAATGAATGTGGAGGAGCAAACGTGAAACAATTTTCCCGCACTCGTGATGTGAAAAAAAAACTGAATTTCCGTGGTATTATTTTTTTCAATCTTTATAAATCATGCTGGAAATGTGATATTATTCTGGAATCAGAACCATGGGCAAAATAGTCGGATGTCAAAGAGAGATGGTTTTTTTTTCAGCGAAAACAAAATAATAATCTCATTTTAGCAAATCGACTTCCGTCATAAATGTCGGAGGGAAAAAAATGAACGTAAATCTTCTAATGCAGCCATCATCATCATGAAGAATAAATATGTATTTATGTATATGGTGAAAGAGAGAAGAGTTTCATCCAGATGTTTCGGTTTGCAAAAACCTTACGAACTTTTTAGTCGTCTCGTGGCGAAGAGCGAGAGAGAGAGAGAGAGAGAGAGAGCGCTGCAAGTTTTATTTATGAAACCATTTTCCGGCGCAAACGAATCATCCCGAGTTTAGCGCCGGTGAATTACTCGCCGATTCCTCCTCTCCACATTTATATTTATAAATTTACATATCGGTCGAAAGATTTATGGAAAAGTCCGTTCCTCCTCTTGTCTATCTTACTCTCGCTTTCTCTCGCTCTCTTCGATATAAGTCAATTTTTCTTTCAAACAGAAAACGCGCTATACACTCTGCAGTTTTCATATCAATCTTTGGAGTAACCGTGTTTGGACTTTGGGGGTTACGAAAGTGCTTCTGCCGGCGGATAAATGTTCAAACAACTCGCACATTTGCTCGCTTCTCTCCGTAAATCTCCTATTTTTATAATTTTTCGAACTCCGAGTTCATAGATGTTTCTATTTCTAATTTTTTTAAATCGTTTTTTCTCCTATTAGTACCCTTAATAACTTTCTATAAATGTCGTGGGTAAAAATTATGAGCTTTTCATAGAAAAACACTTTTCCAATGGATTTCCTTCCACTCGATGAAAAATAATGATTTTGGCGATTGATTTATTGATTGATTGATTTATTGATTTGTTTATTTATGCCTTGGATACCTTGAGACAAATGAGGTTGCAGATAAATATAGTTATTACGATAATTATGTAAATCATAAATATGGAAAGCTTAGTCATATTACAATAGTAACGATTTTGATGATAAAGATAAGCCATAAGTAGTGTGACGAAAAATTTGTACAGGGATAATTTGGAACAGATAATTCGACAGTTTTGTCATAATCTGTGATCCAAATTCTTTTAATTTACTAGTAATTTGACTAAATTGGTTTTGAGGAATATTCTTAACCCTTACTTGAAACACTGGGGTACAAACAACCCCAGAGGCCTGAGTTTCTTTAATTTTAAGTACCTAAATTTGAAAAAATGGGACCCATAGCGATATCTATCTGTAGTTCGAGGATGTGACTACTCCTTCAAGCTTATAGCATTACTCTGAGACAATAAGAATTTATGTAATAGCCGTCCAAAGTTGAGTGGTCTTGCCTGTACCACAGTGTGTTAAAAAAGGTCAAGTGCGAAAACTTCGTGCGAATTTTTTTCCTGTTATATTATTTTAAGACTACTATTTTTTTCTTGTAGTGCTATATATTGAGCAAACTCAGTTAAATTTTTAACCATTTTTGACGAAAAATAAAAAAGTTATGATTTTTTTAATAAAAGTTGTCATTTTTTCATTAAAAAAAAAAATTTAATTCTTTTTAAATCATATTTAACTTCGATATTGTACCATAAATCCTGTATAAGTTTGGAAAGTAACCTTTTGAGAAGTTCTAAAAAAATTTGCAAGTTAAAATATTAAATGGTATATTTTTTACAAGAATTATTATCACTGGGGTACAAACGACCCCAATATGGCAAGTATGCTATTCTGCACAAGTGTATCAAGTAAGGGTTAATAGTTAAGCAAAGCGTATTTTAATAAACGAAGTTTTTTGTAAAATCGTCATCTTTTGTCGAAAAAATCAATCGCAAAATAATTTCCAATAATTTCTTATTTTCTTTTTTTCGCACTCGACTGTACGCTGTAAAAAATGTCATTAAATTTAATATACTTGTTATTGAAAAGTCATATTCATTGGTATATTAAATTTCAATAATAAGTGTAACGAAATCGAAATTAATATAGACATCGATTGGAAAATTAACATTTTTGACTTCAATTCAATATTTGCCTATATTAAAATTAAGAGAATAAACTCTGAAAATTAAAATTTATATGGGAATATTACTACATTGATTGGAATATTACGGTACATTGCACATTTATATGAAATTTAATATACTGTAAATGGGTAATTCCATGTCAAATCGATCAAGAGTTGGAATCGACCCCTTTCAATTTCGATGAAATTTGGTCAGAAGTTTTCGTTTTTAATAAAACAAAGTTCTACCAAACGCAAAAAATTAAAAATTTTTTTTTTCACAAGATTCAAATGCAAGATTCAAAATTTCACATTTTTTTAAATCTTTCAAGTTTATTTTTTAAATATCTCGAAAACTATTATAGTTACGAAAAATCGTTTTGAATCCGTCTTAAAGAGTATACTTGGGGCTACGAAAGAAAAATATCCCGAAAAAAAATGTTGGAAAATGATGAAGTTGGAGAATTTTGAATTTTCAAAAATCGTGGAAATCCAAGTTCCGTATTAAATTATTAGTTCAATTATTTTTTTTATATTATACCTTGCAGTAATCTTAAAAGATCCTGAAATTTTCAGAAAGATGTTTTTCGTTTTTTCAAAAAGATGAGTTTTTGAATTTTTTAAAATCATGCAAATCCACGATCAACATTAAATTTTTGGTTACATTTTTTTTATACAATAGCTTGTACTGAACTTGAAAAAAATGAATCAAAAATTTAATGTTGATCGTGGATTTTAACCATTTTAAAAAATTCAAAATTCTCTAAATTCATCATTTTTCAAAATTTTTGTTCGGAATATATATATTTTTTTTTTCGTAGCCCCATCTTCAAGACGAATACAAAACGATTTTTCGTAATTATAATAGTTTTCGAGATATTTAAAAAATAAACTTGAAAGATTTAAAAAATGGTGACATTTTGAATCTTGCATAACTTTCGAAAAAAAAAATTATTTTTTTTTTTTTAGTAGAACTTTATTTTATTAAAAACGAAAACTTCTGACCAAATTTCATCGAAATTGAAAGGGGTCGATTCCAACTCTTGGTCGATTTGACATGGAGTGACCCATATGCATAAAAACTTCATATTTTTTGTACGAAGTATTTTGTACAGTGTGCATTATCTTCTTATGGTGTTCATTTTGCCTCCCACCCTCCCCTATTTCGCTGCATAGAGAATATTTTTCATTGCAACCGCTAAGAGTGTGTCCCGTCATTCTTATCGGTGCGGTTCTAATTTCCAAGATCTCGTTTGTTAACACGTGAGAAACCCACGCGTTGCAGCGATGAATAATGGTCCGTGCAACGAGAGAAGGTAATCGAGATTTCCGAGGAATTTTGTGGTTGTCAAGACGGAAAGGGGTAGAAAGAGAGAGGGGGAAGGAAAATCCGTGCAGCGAGTGGAGACGAGAAATTTTCTCGGTGGCTTATCGTCGTCTAGGAAAAACAAGAGGGAACGAATTTTCGAGGAAAGTCTCAGAGCGAGCAAAAGCGCGATGTCGCGGGCGTTTGGGCTTTTAAAAGTGCTTGTTGCTGTTGGTCCATCGCCAGCCTGAGTTTTATACGAGGGGTGTGTGCTGAGGGGCAATATAGCACGTATATATCAACCAAGACACAAATATCTTTTTCCCTTCTTCACTATAATACGCGTGAGGTTTGTCATCGTGAAGCGCGCACGTTTAGTCGGATCTCTCTTCCTTTCTCATATGCATCGAATCTCCGTGTTAACAACCCACCGTGACTTTTATATGAATTAATACACTTGCACTTTGATCGCATCAACATAGACGCATTACAGGCCTACATGTTAATATTATGCCTCAAAACACTTTCCGAATAAACATGTAATTCGAGAGATCATAAATTCGGTCTAGTTTGTTTGCTTTCCTACTTGGCGAGACTAAATCGATATTTCATGGTATTTGAGGTAGAAACGTAAAAGCTGAGGCTACTGAACTGGAGATTTTTTAGTATTATTAGTGATTTTATCATTATATTGGATATTGGATGGGAATTTTTGAAAAATGTGTAAAAGATTGTCCGATTCAACAATTTATTCTATTTTTAGTCTCTCACCTCGAGAAAGTGATTTAATCAATCGATATTTCGTCGATGACTGAATTTTTTGGACTGGAGAAGTTTTTTAATTATTAGTGATAAAATTTTATCATTGGATTGGAATCCTTAGAGTTAACTTTGGAAAAAATCGGTATAAGATTGTCCGATTCACCAATTTATTCTATTTTTAGTCTTTCACCTCGAGAAAGTGATCTAATCAATCGATTTTTCTACGTAATTAAGAGAGATCTTTAAAAACTGATTTTTTTGGACTGGAGGGTTTTCTTAAATTATTAGTGATAAGATTTTATCATTAGATTGGAATCCTTAGAGTTGATTTTGAAAAAAAAATCGGTATAAGATTGTTCGATTCACCAATTTATTCTATTTTTAGTCTCTCACCTCGAGAAAGTGATCTAAAATCAATCGATTTTTCTATGTAATTAAGAGAGATTCTTAAAAACTGAGTTTTTTGGACTGGTCATTTTTTTAAAATTATTAGTGATCAGATTTTATCATTAGATTGGAATCCTGAGAGTTGATTTTGGAAAAAAACAGCTTTAGATTGTCCGATTCATCAATTTATTCTATTTTTAGTCTCTCACCTCGAGAAAGTGATTTAATCAATCGATATTTCGTCGTAATTAAGAGAAATCCTTAAAAACTGAGTTTTTTGGACTGGAGAATTTTTTTTTTTTTATTAATGATAAAATTTTATCATTAGATTGGAATCCTTAGAGTTGATTTTGGAAAAAAATCGGTACAAGATTATCTAATTCATCAATTTATTCTATTTTTAGTCTTTCACCTCGGGAAAGTGATCTAATTAATCGATTTTTTTATAAAATTAAGGGAGATCCTTAAAAACTGAGTTTTTTGGACTGGAGATTTTTTTTTATGATTAGTGATTTTTATGATTAAGATTTTATCATTACTGATTGGAATCCTAGGAGGAAATATTAGAAAAAAGAGTCAAAGATTGTCCGACTAACAAATTTATTTTACTTTTAGTTTTTCACCTCGAGAAAGTGATCTTCAATCGATATTTCATCGCAATTAAGGGAGATCCTTAAAAACTGAGTCTATCGAACTAGAAGATTATTTTTATTTCATTTTCGTAGTTAATTTTTAAAAATAAGATTAAAATGATCGGATTATCAAATTTATCCCATTTTTAGTCTCTCACCTGAAGAAAGTGATGTAATCAATTGATATTTCATCTCAATCAAGGAGGATTCTCGTAGACAGGGTTTATTAGACTAGAAGAATTTTTTAATTGAATCCTCGCAGTAAATTTTCTAAAATATGATAAAAAACATCCGATTAACAAATTTATTTCACTTGTCGTCTCTCATTGCCAGGAAGGGATCTACTAAATCGACATTCCATCTCATTTCAAGAGGCTCATTTCTTCTTGAACAGAGTTTATTTAAATAGAAATTTTTATTTATTTTATTTATTTTATTTATTTTATTTATTTTATTTATTTTATTTATTTTATTTATTTTATTTATTTTATTTATTTTATTTATTTTATTTATTTTATTTATTTTATTTATTTTATTTATTTTATTTATTTTATTTATTTTATTTATTTTATTTATTTTATTTATTTTATTTATTTTATTTATTTTATTTATTTTATTCATTTTTTCATTCAATTTTTTTTAACAAATGCATCTTCGAGGACTTTTGTACGACTCGAATATGAAATTGCGAAAACGTGCACAATATTTATAGATCTGATTATTCCGAAGGGACTCTATTTTTTTTTGTATGTGTGGAATCGTGTGCACATTGTTGCAGTATATGGACTGTCCTTCCTGCTATCGCAGACGTGACGGGCATTTTCTGTCCGTGAACGATTGGCTTCCACCTACGTTCCAGAATGATAGTGTAGACTAAATGTATATTATATTAGGACCATGAAGGTGTCACACAGGCATGGCTGATCCCACAATTGTGTACCGAGCGAGCAAAAGAGGCAAGAAGCAGCACACATATTCGTGCAGTAACTGCTCGCGTAGGCTAACTTCATTATCGGTTATTAGGGGTGAATGAGCCCTGCCCTCTCGGTCAAAGCGTGCGTTACTGCCATCTCCTCAATCGATTCCCAATGGTCGCTGATTGAGGCTCAATTGATCTCATGAACTTTTTCTCTCCCACCCTCTCAATTTTTATCTACATCTTTCTTTCTATGCAAAAATACACTGTATTTGCGATAAGGCTTTAAAATTGGTGGCTCTCCTTAATTTTGAATCTCCCTTTTATCTCCCATTTGGCAAAAGTGGGACATGGCAATTTTTTTCAAGGATTTCAAGATCAGAAGTATAATAATATTATATTGCAATAGCAAAATGAAGACCCTTCGACAGGAACGTTTAGTTTAACTCCATAAAATTCCAATTAATTAAATTAAATTGGAATTGAAAAAATTGGAAAAGTTAGCTAAAAAAGGATTAAAGGGTTATGCTCAGTCATGATTTTCAAAAAATCGATTTTTTTAATCTCCCTCTTTCGTAATGTACATATATTTAAGTACAATATACAAAAAATTTCATGTCAGTCCGACAAATATTTTCGAAGTTAATATTTATAAACCCGTAATTAACTATGTGTAAAGTGCTTTTGAAAATTTATACGCATTTTTCTCAAAACTTTGTTTTTAAAGTCAGTAAGCAAGATGTCTCAGGAACGGCATAACCGATCGGTCTCAAATTTTTATACGAGCTTTATAAATATATTTTTTAGTAATTAATTGAAAGTTTTTTTTTACCGATAAATATTTTCAATTTTATAACCAATTTAAGGCAAAAATTGTCATCAAAAATCGAAATTCTTTTTCGAGAAGCCGATATTTTGTTAAAAATGCATATTTTGCTTATTCCTTCGATTAAATACTAGATTATACCTTATCTTAACGAAATCTTTTTATTTTTTTTATTTTGAATGATCCAATCCAGAGAAATCACGCCTTTTTTAGAGGACCTCCCGGAGATCAATTACAGCAACTTCGAGAATAATAATTTTTTAAGAAGAAAAATTTCGAAATAAAGTTAAAAGTTAAAAATTCATATGAGTCATTCCATGTCAAATCGACCAAGAGTTGGAATCGACCCCTTTCAATTTCGATGAAATTTGGTCAGAAATTTCGTTTTCAATAATACGAGGTTCTACCAAAAGAAAAAAAAAAATTTTTTTTTTTCGAAAATTATGCCATATCAAAATTTCACAATTTTTCAAATTTTTCAACTTTATTTTTTAAACATCTTGAAAACTATTATAGTTACGAAAAATCGTTCTGAATTCGTCTTGAAGAGCATACTTGGGGCTACGAAAAAAAAAATATTCCAAAAAAATTTTGAAAAATGATGAATTTGGAGAATTTTGAATTTTTTAAAATTGTGAAAATCCAAGTTCCGTATTTTACTATCTTGTACTGATCTTGAAAGATCCTGAAATTTTCAGAGAGGTTTTTTTTAAATATAAATTGTACTGATCTTGACAGATCCTGAAATTTTCAGGATGGTGTGTTTTTGTTTCAAAAATATAAATTTTGGAATTTTGGTAAACAAATTTTTTTAAAATAAATTGTCATTAATTGATATTTGTATTGTTCAAAATTACGGTATTACATGATTGCTCAACTTTACTTAACTTAGAGGAAAAACAAAAAAAATATTTTTGAAAGAAAAACACACCATCCTGAAAATTTCGGGATCTTCTAAAATCAGTCCAAGGTATTATATAAAAAAAATTAAACCAAATATTTAATGTTGATCGTGGATTTTGCACGATTTTTAAAAATTGAAAAATTCATATTTTTGAAAAAAAAACACCTCTCTGAAAATTTCAGGATCTTTTAAGATCAGTACAAGGTCTTATATAAAAAAAATTAAACCAAAAATAAAATACGGAACTTGGTTTTTCACGATTTTCGAATATTCAAAATTCTCCAAATTCATCATTTTTCGAAAAAAAATTTCGGAATATATTTTTTTCGTAGCCCCAAGTATACTCCTCAAAACGAATTCACAACGATTTTTCGTAACTATGATAGTTTTCGAGATATTTAAAAAATAAACTTGAAAGATTTGAAAAATTGTGTAATTTTAAATTTTAAATAACTTTTGAAAAAAAACGTTTTATTGAAAACGAAAACTTCATCCAAATTTCATCGAAATTGAGAAGGGGTCGATTCCAACTCTTGGTCAATATGACATGGAATGACCCATATATATAAATTTAGACGTTAGTAAATTAAAATGGCTTTCCTGAAAAAATTCTAGAAAAATCTCCCTAAGAGAACGAATAAGAAAAGAGAGAATCAGCAGTCCTGCGACACTACACAGATTAATTTACCGACGCCTCTTATCGACCGTCGATCCTTAACTGGTCGATAATTTGCAGTGAAGGGAAAATGGCCCCCCTTCTATATTTGCTTGAACCTCCCCTGAACCCTTTATCCTGAGCCCCTCCGCTCAGACTAACGGGAAACTGGCCAGCAATGAGAAACGAGAGAGCCAAAAATTACTTCTCCTTCGATAATTAGAGAGAAAAGAGGTCAGCCCTCAAGAAGTCTTGCCACGTATACCGTGGATTTTGTCGCTTATCTCGAAACCCCCTCCCAAATGTTACATTGAAATTGACAAATTTGATTGTGCTGTCACATTGTGATTGATCGTGCAACCGTGAGGAAAAATTGTCAGTTTGTCAAGGATAAATTGAACTACAACGTGTCAAACGTTCGTGTAAGTCGATTTTAATAATTTTATTATATTTTTTAAAAACAGCCATCTCCGAAGTATTTTTATTCGTCAGTTTATAAGTATAATTTTTAAAGTACTATTTATCAAGATAAAGCCTGTTTCAAGGTCCACCGAACGAATTTTCAATCAGTGATGAAGTTTGAAAATTGTTTTTGCTATGTTTATGTAACGATAAACAATATCGGAATGAGTTTTTGAACACAGCAAGCATCTTTGATGATGAAAAAATAATAATTGCGGTGGATTCTTTAAAAATATCGACGGTTTCGCGACGAATTTTGGCGAGATGTTTTTTTTTTTTTTAGTTTTCTCCAAGAATCATTCGAAATTTTTGTCGAATTTCAGTAACGTAAGACTTATTTTATTTTTAAAAAGATTGTTTATCAATTTATCGCGTAGAATTTCATTAGTTATTGTCGATGAAAATTACAACAATTTTTCTATCGGAGAAAACACTCGGGAGGTTCTAATTTTTTGGAAAATAATTATAAATAATAATATGAGGGATCAGTCTATATTTTTCGAAGAAGAAAATGAGCTAAGAATAACTGAAATTGGACACAAAAAATGTGAATTACTTTTAGAGAATTACTTTTAGTGAATTACTTGTAATTAATTAATTATTAATTACTGAATTAATTAATTCTGAATAAGGAATTAATTAATTACTTAATTAATTCTGAATATGGACATATTTTACAGAACAAACTATGTCTTGATATTAATAAATTACGAATAAATATTTGTAGAGAAAATTCCTAAAATTTGGCACTGATTCGACTAGCGTGCAACGCTTTAAGCTCCTTAAAGCTGAGAGAACGATTATTCGTCGAATTATAAGCCGCAGACTTTAAATTATTAATTTGTGATTGATAAAAATCGGGTAAAATCTCGAGAAGCATGGAATTAAGCCTTGGCTTAAAATTTTCTAGAAATGTAATTCATCCGTGATATTTTAGTGCCCGGCGTGTTGTATAAAATCGAACATCCGGTGTATTAGAGTGTAGAAAGAGTGCGGCAACGTACGCGCGGTATTTTGCTGGGGCTTTTTTTCTTTTTATTTTTAATACTCGGCGTCCAGACGCCGCCAAGTCTCCTAACATTAGTGTGGTCCTTACTCGAAGTATGGGCGAATTCCTTTGCTCACAACCCGCAAATTGGTCTCAAATACCAAAAATCTATTATTAAGAGAATATCCATTCATTGAAGAGAGTGTTTTGATTTAATTTTCTTACTATACGTATTTGTATTCTACATATTTTAATTTTATTTTTTTAATTATGATATTGTAAAAAAATACGAATTAAAAACAAATATAATTGAATTACCAATGACCAAGAATTAAAAAAATAATTTAAAAATCATGTCGGGCAAAATGAAGGGAATCGGAAAACAGAAACCAACAGTGATTGTCTTTTTCCGGTATAGTATTTTCTGAAACTAATGAATACATCCGATTAAAATGGCGTACAATAGACAGATTTTTTTTCCTTAAAATAATAGGCACCGCTGATCCTAATTTCTCATTATTGCAGATTTTTTGCTGTTAATTCGTCTCACAATAAAATGTAGACACTAAAAATGGACGTATATATCTAAAATGGAAAATTCATCTTTTGTTGTGGGGAGACAATTTGGAAGGGCAATTTAGATCTCAGGCATTTTTGAAAATTATTTGGACTAAAATTAGTGTGCTGTTGGCGAAGAAATTTATCAATTTCCTAAATAAGAACCACCCTAGTATATATCTGTGTATATGTAAGTACAATGTGATGAGCTCTCGTACGATGTGTTTCGGATACTGACCGGCATTAACAAAAGGTGATTTATGGTATGGTTACTTCACTTCGGATCGGTTACTAATCAGGAGAAGGGATATTGAAAAGTTCGTTCGGTATATACATATATATATATAAAGGATAACCTGTCGGATATCCGAAAAGATACCATATGCACCTGTTCTAGGAGGACAATTGTGTACCTTAAAATCCGTTGCAAACACGAGCTCTTTTAAGTTACCCTTGAATTTATATATCCATTCATCGATTTACATTTAATAACTATTTCGATACATTTAATGTCAATTAGTTTCATGTAACGTTAAATTTCAAGAAATGTGATAATTATTCCTCGTTAAAACCTTATGTGCAAGTGTAAATATGAAAAAAAAATTACTCATCCATTTATCGAATATTAATTATCGGATAAACTAAAAGATATCTCGCGCTTTGAATGGGGTAATCTGCCTTCTTGGTCGGAGGGGTTAGAGTCTAGATAAAAATCAGAAAAAAATAAGGTATTGTTTTTGAATTATTTGGAGTCAATTTTGTTTTTGAATTATTTACAGTCGATTTTGTTTTTAAATTATTTGGAGCCGATTTAAAATTCGTCCGAACCCTAAATAAGGACAACCCTAATATATATGTATATTAATATATGTATAAGCCAGGATTTCTATAGTATTGTGCAGCTCGAATGGTTCTAATTACAGGATCACTATGGTTGCTCGAGAATAATAGAGAGGCGAAAATCGTCAAAGTGTTATGAATCTATATATATATACATCTACATACATACAAACAAGGTGAATACACGTTTCATATATCTATACGGTGAAATTACCGTTATGCGAAACATCGGCACAGGTAGCACAGGTATAAACGACTCGGGTCCTCGAAAAATCGCTTTTTTCTATAAGCTTCTAAGTTTCACGAGACTAACGAGAGATAGCGCAACCCAACGATATTGAAAACAGTCGGTAAGTCGATAAGAGTGCAGCGTAATTTACCGGTAGAGCTTTGTGAGTGACAGAAAAGCAGTCACTTTGGCAACAAGAAGTTTTTACTGTCCGAATGGTATTTGTTACCAACTTCTGAGAGAGCTCGAAAGATATAGCAAAAAATACAGTCGGTAACATTTTGTTTAAATAGTTTACAGACTTTCATTGCTGGTCAACCAGCCAGTTGGTTTCTCGCTTTACCAACTATGACCAGATACGATACCTACGTCTGAATGTTGTTGTTCAAGTTTATATGGGGCGTTCCATCCCAAATCGGACAGTTTGAAGAACTTTTTTTTTATTTCCTCAATTTTTTATATTTTTTAGTACCCATCAAAAGACCTTTCCTGTGAAATTTTGAGATTTCTTAATTACCCGTTCAAAAGATATTAAATTAACAAAAAACCACTCTTTTTGGGTATTTTGGTCATAACTTCTTTGATAATGATCCAAATTAAAAGTTTTTTTTCAAAATTTTTATTTTTTATGGCCTTTAAGAAAAAAAATACAACAAAAATATTCGACGACTTTTTGAATGAGTTTTTTATGACCAAAGCTATGGCCAAAATACCAAAAAAAGAGCGGTTTTTTGTTAATTTAATATCTTTTGAACGGGTAATGAAAAAAAATCTCAAAATTTAACAGGAAGGGTCTTTTGATGGGTACTAAAAACATTAAACAAATTAAGGAAATAAAAAAAAAGTTTTTTAAACTGTCCGATTTGGGGTAGAACGCCCCATATACAGTATATTTTAGACTGATTCAAAAAAAGCTACTATTTTTTTTCGAAATCCTCTATTAAATACTTTCGGGGAGGTGAAAAAAGATGCCTGTTAAAAGCAGAGTTCTTAATATTAATATTTAAAGGTCTCTCATTGCGAATTTCTATTTTCCATTTAAATAACACAGAAAAAAAATGTTCGAACTTTGAATTTTTATACCTCGGATTCAAGTTAATGTACTGAAATGAATGGTACGTATTCTTGTAAGGAATTGAACGCTCTATAAAAAAGGTCTCTTACGATTTTTCGATAAAATCTCTCCTTCAAAAGTTATTCACGGTCTAAAGTGTATGTATTTTTGACTGATTGTGAATATGTGTGAACTACTTGGTCATTTATTTAAAAATGAGGTAATTTATGTTAATGCAATTTAAACTTTTTTTTAAGAAAGATTTTACGATTTTTAGTAATAAGTTTTACCATTTTGCCGAAAACTAAAAAAAACTGAATTAATTCTAAATTTAACTTTAACTTTGAATAACTTTTGAAGGAGTGAGTTTTTCAAAAAATCATAAGATACCTTTTTTGTAGAGCATTCAATTTCTTACAACAATATGTATCGCAAATTTCAGTGCATTGACTTGAAGCTGAGGTATAAAATTTCCAAGTTTGAAAATTTATTTTCCTGTGTTATTTAAATGGAAAATAGAAATTCGCGATGAGAGACCTCTAAATATTAATATCAAGAGCGCTGCTTTTAACAGGCATCTTGTTTTACCTCCTCGAAAGTATTGAATAGAGGATTTCGAAAAAAAAATAGTCGCTTTTTCTGAATCAGTTTACTATTCATCTATTCCATCTATTCTATAAAACTGGCCCCTTTCTCTATTTTGTTTGTCAAAAAACGAAAGGTTTTGTTAATTTGTAACCTTCTATCATACGATCTTTTTCGAATGAGTCATGAATGCCAAAAAATGATCAATTTCAATTTTTTAAATTTCGAATAATGTATTTTTTGTTTCTTTTACTATTTGGTTCATCCCTAATAAATTACATGGTAACTAAAGAACGTGTTGTAACATTTCCTAATCCAAAATTGGAACACAAAATTTCGTTTAAGAAAAAGCACCAAATATATTGCACATTCCTCAAGTTTTTCATGAGTTACAATTGATCAGAAAGAAACAAAATAATTGAAGGAAGGTTAATCAAAAAATCAATCACTTGAAGATAAAAAATCGAGATTGCATAAATTTCGATACCGATCATCCCTCGAAAAGAATCGCATAGGGCTGGACAAAAATGTTTCGTTTCTTTAACAATTTACACTTCAAAGGATTTCGTTATATCTGAATTTTCTAAAATTCGTTATATCTGAAATTGCCAAAAATGCTATTTTTGCACAATTTTGAGGTTGATATGACAGTAGTAAAAAAAAAATCGCGTACATTTTGCTTGTGAGATCTATATCGTACTGAAACGCTACAAAAATTTCAATGATCAGCGCAATTTGAGAAAAACGGGTTTTCTCTCAACCGCCCTAATGTATACGTATATATACATACTATATACATTAGGGTGTCCTTATTTAGGGCTTGGGCGATTTTTTTATCAGCCGCCTTCCAAATCAACTCCGGATAATTCAAAAACAATATTCTAATTTTTTCCGATTGTTATCTAGACTCCAACCCCTCCCACCAAGAGGGAAGATTTCCCCATTTGAAATACACGTTTTTCGGTAATATTCTCAGGAAATATTTTATTCTAAGTGTAATAATTTTTTTTTTAATCTGTAGCTGCAAGATTTTAGTGCTCATTGGTACTACTATTTGAGGAAAAATTCATATTATCATACGGGTCAATCTCGACTAATTGCAATTCGTCCCAAATTTTAATATGGGACAATCTAGACGAATTGCAATTAATGTAGATTGGGTTAGAGTCTAAATAAAAATCAGAAAAAAGAGGGCATTGCGTTTTAATTATTTGGAGTCGATTTAAAATTCGTCCGAACCCTAAATAAGGACCACCCTAGTATATATGTATATTAATATGTGCATAAGCCAGGATTTCTATAGTATTGTGCACGAATGGTTCTAATTACAGGATCACTATGGTTTCTCGAGAATAATAGAGAGACGAAAATCGTCAAAGTGTTATATACATATATATACATCTACATACATACAAATAAGGTAAATACAGGTTTCATATAACTACGGTGAAAATTACCGTTATGCGGAACATCGGCACAGGTAGCACAGGTATAAACGACTCGAGTCCTCGAAAAATCCCTTTTTCTATAAGCGTGTACTTGATGTAAACTCGAGGGACGAGGACTGCAATAATTCGGCAGTCATTCGATATTGATCCTTCAACGAGTAAAGTGGTGTCGCGTGAAAAATTTTTCCATCGTAGGAAAACTACGAAAAAGTCTCGTGAACCATTTTCCACAAACGTAAAAACAACGGAAAAATTCTTGCTTCCAAACTGAACAATTTGTATCGAGTGAGTTGTCGCAATTTTGTAGAATAAAAAAAACCCAAATCCAAACCAAAAATCATCAATATCCATGTAGTATATTCTACATTGTAAAACAAGCCTATTTAACGAGTGTATTTTCTTGTAAATTACAGACTCTCCGGTGACTGTTTCACATGCAAAAACGTGACGAGAGCGTGGATCGTGATCGATTAAATTGATCGAGTGAGTAAATTATCGCAAAAAATTGCCCCGATAGTGCTGTGCCGTTTGTGTCTCGTGCGGATTAATAAAAAATTGACAAGGATATTAAAAACCAATACAAATAAATATAGTGAAAATTGTGCTTCCAATAAAAACAAAATGACATCGGGCGGTGGTGTCGCGACGGCGAAAATTGGATTTCCCCGAGACGATCAGAATCCTTATGTCGAGATAATTGAGCAACCGGCGAGCAAAGCCCTGCGTTTTCGTTACGAGTGCGAGGGTCGTTCTGCCGGAAGTATTCCAGGTGCTAACAGTACTCCAGAGCTGAAGACATTCCCAACGATTCGTATCGCTAATTATCAAGGTCACGGTATCGTCGTGGTGTCCTGCGTCACCAAGGATCAACCCTATCGCCCTCATCCTCACAGTCTCGTTGGTAAGGACACGTGCAAAGCCGGAGTATGTCGAATGGAAATAACGCCGGACAGTCCTCTACTGAGTTTCGTCAATCTTGGTATACAGTGCGTCAAGAAGAAGGACATCTGCGATGCACTGCAGACACGCGAGGACATACGCGTTGATCCTTACAGAACGGGTTTCGATCACAAGCATCATCCATCAGCGATAGATCTAAATTCCGTGAGACTCTGTTTCCAGGCATTCGTCGAAGGTCACGAGGGCAAGATAAACGTTCCCCTGAGACCAGTTGTCTCGGAGCCGATTTACGACAAAAAGGCAATGTGCGATTTGATGATCTGCAAATTGAGTCATTACAGCGCAACGGTCGCCGGTGGCATGGAAATGGTGATACTTTGCGAAAAGGTCGCCAAGGACAATATACAAGTGAGATTCTACGAGAAACGCGATGGTCGCGAGGTTTGGGAAGGTTACGGTGACTTCAAGTCCATTCACGTGCACAAGCAAGTGGCAATTGCATTTCGTACGCCAAGTTACCGAAATCGTCAGATCGACGAGCCCGTGCACGTTTACGTGCAATTGCGAAGACCAACCGACGGCGTCACCAGTGAATCATTGCCATTCAAGCTTTTGCCAATTGGCAGCGATGATCACGAGTGTCTCAAGCGTAAACGCCGAAAATTCGAGGATAATCCGAGAGCTCATGTGCTTCGTCAAATCCAGGCCGAGGCGGAGATGCAAGGAGCTCTCTTGAACAAATCACATTGCGACTACAACAACTATGATCCATTGAGATTCGAAGCGAAAGTCCAATCGTTTCCCATTGGTACGAGATACGTTGGCAATTCAACGAATAACGCTGCACTTTACGGTATAGACGAGTCACCTTCTCAATCGCCAACGAGCCCAATCGCCGAGGCACAAGCTTACGAGGAGCAGGCTTCCCCCGTTGGCCAATCATCCAACCCGATTAATTATGCCGCTTATAACATACGATTTGTACCGAGTCGTCAGACTAACCCGAATGAACAGTTCGAAACAGCACAAGCCAATCAGGAATGTCAACAACGACAACAGCGGCTACAGCAACACCAGCAGCATCAACAACAACAACAGCAGCAACAACAGCGACAACAACAACAGCGTCAACAGCAACAACAGCATCAACGGCAACAACAACACCAGCAATTGCTGGGTATTCATCAGTTTGCTTGTTCACAGTTTGCTAATTACTATCAGCAACAACAGCAACAACAACAACAACAACAACCACAACAACAACAACAACAACAGCAGCAGCAACAGCAGCAGCAACAACAACAACAACAGATGCTTCGGCAGCAAGGCCCTGTGCTGCAAAAACTTACGCTACCCCAGCAAACGTATCAGAAGAACATTATTCAGGATGACCTCGATGGAGCCGTTGGTGGAACTGGCCTCAACGACATGGCTGTTCATCAACAATTCAATTTTGACGCTACTCTCAATCAATTGGATTTCGAGGATCTCGCGTCCTTGGATGTGACACTCTCGGAAACACTGTCGAGCGGACTATCGATAACCGATCATCCGATTAAAATCGAGTCAACAAGAGCTTCGGGCACAATGCCCGTGAGCGTCGGTGCCGCTGCTTCCTGGTGCGGCATGTAAATATTGTGTAATTTTTCTCGTATCAAGCGCTTCACGAGGACATGCTTATGACTGTGGTTGACTGGAACAACGTTGCTTTGTGTGTATCATATGATTTAGTTTATTTTATACTTTTTGCTCTTTCCTTATCTCATACTTTTGCTTTCATTAAGAGCCTTATTAATATCTGTTTTTTTTTTCTCGTCGATATATGTATTTCTGACAGCTAGCATTATTATACAACGATACAACGCGAGTGCATACATTAAAATATGACATTGAGACATATGTTTTTTTTCGAATAAACGTGCGGCGTTAATAATTCATAGTTTAGACGAGTTTTTTTTTCTCCTCCATCACGCATGATTATCCTCATCGCGAGATCCTTTCACGATACATCAGGGTTGCCAGCGGTTGAGAGGGTCAAAAATAGTAGAATAGTGAATTATCTTTCACAGAAGTAGTGATATAATGGTGACTTTTTTGGTCTAAATAGTGACAAAATAATGACATTTGCTCAACCAATTTAGGAAATTTTGTGAAAGCTAGTCGTTTTTTTTTTGCACCATTTCAGAGCTCATTTGCAGTAATGCCATGAGAAATTTGAAAGATATGGGAAGTATATGAAGCACAAGCCAAGACAAACTTGAAAGTTACTTTTTTTTTCTTTTTCTTTCAAATTTGTCATTTTAGGGATACCGTATGAAAAACAACTTATTCTACGACACATTTACCATAGATTTATAATAATCTAAGGCCAAACTAGATTTCGCTCACTATATAAACAGTATTCTTTTTTATATGCATTTTTTTAAGAGGTGTACCCATTTTTTTAAGAGGTTTTTTTAAGGAGATAATAGAATTTTTTTTTAAGGAGACTCCTCTGAAATCGGGGCAAAAATTTCAGGGAAGTCCCCATGGAAAAAGTTGTTCGTATTGATGGTAAAACCACCTCTTAAAAAAAGGCATATCAAAAAGAATACGGTGTATTGAAATGTATATTTTTTACTTTTTCCTTGCTTTTTCTCATGAATACATTTTCGCCTTCGACGAAAACTCTGCCCGATTTGCAATCAGCGGTGAATTTCCCATTGAAATAACGTTAGAAGACGATAAAAAAAAAAAAAAGAATGTGCTCAATTTTAGCCCAATTTTCAAAATCCTCAAAATAGCAAAATTTCAAAGTGATCATAACTTTATTTTGCTTTGATCGAGTTCAAATTTTTTTTCATACTTTAAGGCTGTCACCAAATTTAGGAAATGGCGTTTGGTTCATTCCGATAACTTAATTTTTGTAGAAATGAGAGCACTTTGAAAATCGGCGAAAAAAATGGAAAGTCCCTTAAAAAATTTGCAATAATCGATGGTCGAACTTTAAAAATCTGCCAAAAATTGAAAAATCATCCGAATTGGATGAACCAAGCGGCATTTTGAAGCTTCGACGATCCCGAAAAAACTGATTTCAAGAGAAAACCGGAATACAATCTAGATAAAAAGCTACAGCCATTTTAGTGAACCGAGCCAATTTTGGCCAAAATGCGAAAAAACTATTTTTTCCATTTTTTTTTTTTTTGAAACCTCATATCGATATATTTTTTCCCCCTAAACACGAATTTACCGATAGTTTTTCCAAAAAATCAAAATTTCTAAGGAGTTTCATCAAAAACCTTTTTCGTTCAATTTTTGCTCCATTTTCAAAAACCTCAACATTGCGAAATTTCAAGTGCTCGTAACTTCAGATTCTAAAATTTCAGGTAGAACCATCTCTTAAAAAAAAAAGGCATATCAAAAAGAACACGGTGTATCGAAAGTGATTCCGTGCGGGTCAAATTTGTCCCCTATTCTAACCGGTACCTCTAACCACTTCTGAGCTCTAAAATAGTGACTAATAGTGGGTCACTGGCAACTCTGCGATACAATTGCAACTTTTCTTAAAACAAATATTCCTTGTTCTTTGTTTTAGTGCACACCTTGGAACGATTAATAATGTCGCACGACAATGAACGGACAGAGATGCCCAAAAAATTCGTCGAAATGTCTCGTCAGCATGCAAATCCACCAAGAATCATCGTCTTATTGGTATTATCAATGATGGTAGGAAGTGTCGCGAGTCTGACAAGCACGAGTCTCCGTCACAGTGGTTTTTACGTGGACAACGGTCAAGATCAGACAATGATCCATCGGCTGACCACGAGGAGGGAAAAAAATGCTCTCGAGCACGAGATCCTGAAGCTTCTTGGACTTCCGGAAAAGCCGAAGAACGAGAATGGCCGAGCTCCATTGATGAAGAGATCGGCGCCAAAGTTTTTGCTCAATATTTACGAGAACACGCTTGAGAATGGTCCAGTCAGTCGAAGGATTAATTCCAGCGACGATAAGGCGGAATTTTATCTGACCGGAAGTGATCTGAGAACGATCAACGAGAGCGACGTCATCATAACGTTCTCGGCTCAGCAGAAGCATCAGGGTGGCAAACCCGACAGGGTCAAGAGAATTTGGTTCGACGTTGGAGCAGCAATGTCCAAAGAGGAACGAATGATCTCGGCCGAGCTGAGACTCTATCGGGGACCGGATGCAAAGAGTCGCAAGTATCGGGGTGCCTTTGAGATAACGGTTTATCGCGTGCTGCGAACGATCAACGACGAGAGAGAGATGCAATTGGTGGACACGATGAACACGACAGCGGGACAACAGGGTTGGTTGACCCTCAACGTCACGGAATCGTTGGATTATTGGATGAAGAATCCTGATGACAACAGAGGACTCTACATCTCGGTTTATCCGAGCGATCATTCGTTTCACGAGACCAGACCCGAGGACATTGGTATCGTTGGATTTAAGGGTGACGCCGAACGTCAACCCTTCATGGTTGGCTTCTTCGAGAGTCCCTTTCTAACAAGACTCAGGATGACCGATCAGTCCTTCGTCGATGGCCTCGAAATGGACAACGTCAGAAGCCGAAGAAGTGACGACATCTCTGACGTTCGGGATTTATTGAAGAATCGTTATCACGGTAATTTCATTCAGTTCAACACCAGACCCTGCAGAATGCACACGTTGTACGTCAGCTTCAAGGATCTCAACTGGCAAGATTGGATAATAGCACCCGAGGGCTACGACGCTTTTTACTGCGGTGGGGAATGTAAATTTCCCCTAAACGGTCGTTTAAACGTGACGAATCACGCCATAATCCAGACGCTCGTTCATCTTTTGCATCCGTCCGATGTACCGAAACCCTGCTGCGTTCCCACAAAATTATCACCTATATCGGTCCTCTACTTTCTCGATGACAATAATGTTATCCTCAAGAAATACAAAAACATGGCGGTTCGCGACTGCGGCTGTCACTGATGAAAATACTCGACATTATATTGGGCAATATTCGTGGCAAAACGAAAGGGAAATTCTTCGAGGCTGTGTTAAAAAATACTTCATGTTAATTATTTTATATAATAGCTCTGACAGACAAGTTTATGCGTGATCGATATTCAATCATAGAGGACTGCTGAAAAATAGAGATATAGGGAGAACGATAGAGAGACCAGTTTTAATAACATCGTCAAGCCACGCGTTTATTTAATTGATGTTGTAAGAAGATTAACGCGGATTTTATTATTTTACGCATGTTTGTTCGAGGCCAATGAAGTTGGCGGAACGTTGAATGGACTTGAAGTGGGAGATTGTGGGACAACTTCGGTAACCATAAATGTAAATAACGTGGTCCACGGATCGACCGAAAAAAATCTTGACACGAAATTAATTCAAACGCAATTCTCAACGAATAGAGAGACGGGGGAAGGGCGGAGTATTTATTACATTGCCTTCCAAAAGTTTGGAAACACTCGCCCCGATTCCGCGCCGCACAAAAAGTTTCACGGCTCTTTTAAAAATGAGGATATTTCAATTCAACAAGCGGCATTTCAAAGGGGACATATTCAGCTTCATTTCGCTTTTTCAAAACAAAAAAAAATCGATTTTTGAAAATCCGGTACGCCCTTTGAAAAATTCTCGTTTTTTGGCGTTGAAATTTCGGTGCACGATTCATGAAATTTCTTTAAAATTGTTTTACATTCGACACAAAATTTGAAGAGTTTAAGTTTAAAAAGTTTCGTACGATTTTTTTCTCGAAAATATTCAATTTTTTGTAAAAACACGACCATATTTATAAAATTTACCGTAACCCTAAAACTGCGGGGTTTTCGTAAAATCACTAAGATGGTAAAAAGTTGCATACAATCATTTTTAATTCAATAAAAAAATTTCAGAATTTTTTTTTCAAAATTTTTTTGTTTCGAAAATTTTTCTCGCCAGCTAGATATTTTTTTATCTTAAACAATCGGGTCTCTTACCTCATCTACGCGGCTTTTTCCTCGAAAAACCCGAGTAGATAAAGTAAGAGAACCGATAAAAAAAATATCTCCTTGGCAGAAAAAATTTCGACAAAAAATCAATTCAAAAATTCTGAAAAAATTTAATTACATCTAGAATAATTATATGCAACTTTTTACCTTCTTAATGATTTCACGAAAACCCAGTAGTTTTAGAGTTACGCTACATTTTATAAAAATGGTTGTTTTTTGCAAAACCTTTAATATTTTTGCGAAAAAAAATCGTACGAAACTTAAAAAAAAACGAAATTGAAGCTGATACCCACCCCCCCCCCCCCCCCCATAAGTTTGTCACGCGAAAGATAGTTACCGCGAAAGAAAATTACCGTGTTCGTAACGCCGCTTATTGAATTGAAATATCTTTATTTTCAAAAGAGCAGTAAAACTTTTTGTGCGCCGCTGAATCGGGGCGAGTGTTTCCAAACTTTTGGACAGCAGTGAATATGAAAAAAGACTGAAAAAAATCCAAAGAGCGCGAGTTCGTTGAACTCTCACATTTTTTTGAACGATGTGAAGGCTTTGACTGCACCAATTTGCATAAAAAAAGTGGGCAATTATCGATAAGTGGGAGTTTTTAATTTAAATTCCGCAACTGAGGTAAAGAATGTTGTGCTTAGCGACAATATCTCATGGCTGGAAAGCTTATGGATGATAATTAGCAGTTGTCACATAAAATTTATTACCTACATGGTTTCTTGTTAGGCCTGACGCCTCAAGCATTTAATTCCACACAGAGAAATTTTCCCTGCAGTTGGATGCTAAGATGAGACAAATAAACACAAGCACTCACATATTTACATTTATAGATATATGTCCCATCCTTACCGATGTAATTAAAAAGTCGAAGCCAGAGAGCATCAACGAGACAATTTCCGGTTTTACGCAGAGATATCAACGGATAACAAAGCTATTATGCAAATTGTACAATTAATGTAACCAAAGAGAAGAATTAATAAGAAGACGACGAGGATCGTGTAAGTGTGCATTTGTGACCTTAATTGAAAGCCCATCCATGAGTCATAACGAGGAAATTTCTCAATCAGCGATTAATAATTGTCAGAGACGCGAACAAACGAATAATAATAATAATAATAATAATGCTAAACGTACTTCCGGTAAAAATCATCTTCGATTGAAAAAAGAATAATGATAATTTTTCAAACAAATGTCTCGGAAAGATTATAATTATTTTATAATATTAATCGATGTTCCTTTCATAGATAATGCTTGTCAAATTAATTTATCAATTATTCAAGAAATACTAGCACTACTTCGCACGCAATTACTCATCGAACATTGTATTAATCTCGATGAAAATCATTGATCATTCGAGTGTAATAATTTATTGGTTTTGTAAGTGGGAAAAGTGAACGTTGCGACGGTGTCATTTGGAGTTATTGAACGATTTTGTTTTCGAGCAAATATAAGAAACAACGAATTCTTCCCAAATACAAACTCGTCGGAAATAAATTAAAATCTACATCTGACACAAGGAATTTTTGAGAATGTTTTTTGAAAATTCATTTATATTTACGTTTTTTACATAACAGAATATCGCATCTTGAATAAGAAGAATCATAAGTAGATAAATATTTATTGTTGAATATAAAAAACATGTCTGACAAAATGCCAAATATTAATGAGAAAAAAAAATGCAAAATATTTGTTTGTACTCCACCAGAATAAACAATAATATCTTCGACAGGTAGTGGAAGAAGATCGAAAAAGTCCTCGTTCTTGTGATCAAAAAATGCTGCATCCTCCGAATGCTAATCTCGATTTTTTTTATATGTTTATGTTATATTTTGAAACAAATATTTTTCAATGCATTTTTTACTACTGTTTTGATTAAATATGGGAAGAAATATGATTGGGACCGAAACACATTTTACTGCAAGACCCCAAAGTTCTATTTTTTTTGTATAACCCTCGTCCAGAGTTGCAAAAAATGCATTATTTTAATAATGCATTATCGATTTCATTAATGATTATTTTTTCACTTAATTATGGACTTGACTTCCATTATACATTATTCATCCAATGAATAATGTGATAAAAAAATATTGCATTATATTTTTTGTTAATAATATAAATGTCAGACCATTAAGCATTACATTAGTACTGGAAAATGAAGAAATGAAACGTCATTATGCATTACGTTATTAATGAGTACTTGGAAAAGCATTACATTGTCCGTTGCTGAAGTGATGAATAATGTGGAAAGAGTTACATTGCTCACTACTAAAATAATGAGTAATGCAAAAATGTTCCATTATCCATTATTAACGTAATAAATATTGCGAAGTAGCGTTAATTTTTCATTACTATATACTGAATATTTTGAATAATGCATTGTTCGGAATAAAAACATTTTATGCATCCGTAGTCCAATACAATAAAATGCGATAAAATCTTCCTTTTATTTACGAAAGTTGAAAATGTGGATTGATGAAATAGGTTCAGGGACTCGATGGTATGGGTTTATGTAATTTTATTAAGTAAAAAAACCCAAAAATGTAAACATCGGAATGTCAACGGAACTAATAATCCCCGTTTTGAAATTTGAAATTGGAATTGAAAATTTGAGTCGAAAGAGAATAAAATACATATTTGTTGCGCATCGCCCTTTGATCTAACGAATAAAAAAATGCACAAGTGGAAGATGATTTTTTCTTTTGGTTGATTCACAAATAAAAAAAAATAAATGAAATTATTCGAGAGTAAAAAAAAGTAAACAATCGTATATGAACAGGAATTATTATTCTCTTGACGATTTCCGGTCAAAGATATAAAAAAGAAAAAGATGCTGTACATTCAAATCTGATTTAGCAAATAAAAAAAACAAAACAAAGTACCGAATTATATTTTTGAAGTAAAAAATTAGGAATCTAAAGAAACGAATTTACACAGAGGGAAATCTAAACAAACGAATTACCCTGTAAAAAATTTGAGAGAATAACACAAACAGTCTGAGATGTATCATTCTTACGCATTATGATTATAAAAAATCATACGAAAAGGAAGATTTCATTGACATTGCTCTCTATACATACCGAAATTATTTTTATTCCTTTAAAACTATTACTCAAAGTAATATATTATTTATAGATGTAATGCGTTATTTGAAGTAATGAACTACTCGATGTAATGTTTTACTCAAAGTAATGAATTGCTCAATTTAATGCATTACTAAAAGTAATGCATTACTCAAAGTAATGCATTGCTCAATGTAATGCATTACTCAAAGTAATGCATTATTCTTTGGTTTTGTTCCATTCATTACCATAGTAATGAAAATTTGTTTCTACTTTGAATTACCCATTACTGTAATAATGGACAATGGCAGCGTTCAGCATTATCCATTACTGTTGTAAAGAATATTGTTAGGTTTTTTGCATTATTCATTATTAATTTAATGCATAATCATTAGGTTTCACATTTTTCATTACAAAAATTATGCTTAATGTTTCTATCATAGAATTGTCATTATTTATAAAATAAACAATGCATTATTTTTAAATTATAATTTCGGCAACTCTACTCTCGTCTATACATTTGTATCAGTTTGTGGCGAAATAAAACGACGGTGATACGATATTTTTAAGTCGAGAATCCTACACTGAGAGAAAAAATTACGGAATTTGAGAACATGAATTTATTTATTAAATGAAAGTATTAATTTGATTATTTATTTGTTGAACCAAGAAAATCACTCTTCATTTAAAAAAAAAATTTCACGAATCTATTACTCCATTATATTAAACTCTTATTTAATAGTAACAATTAAATTGGATTAATTTCATTGGATTAATTACATTTATCGCATCATAAACATTAGATTATTTGAATCTAAAATGATGATGATTTGAATCTAAAAAACGACTTCAATACGAAATTATTTTTTTCGAACAAAATTATTTCTTTGCAATAATTCATCATTATTTTACTTCTAAAAATATCTTTATTTGAATAGATTTTAATAAATTTGCATACATTGGATTAATTAGATTTATTGCATCATAAACATGAGATTATTTGAATCTGAAAAACGACATCAATATTAAATTATTTTTTTCAAACAAAATTATTTCTTTGCAATAAATTCATCATTATTTTACTTCTAAAAATATTTCTGTAGTATTTTTTATATTTATTAGATGTAAAATTGATTGTGATTATTTTTAAAAAAAGTTGTAGTAAAATAAATAACACATTCTTTTATTCCAATAGAATATTTGTTTGGAATGATGAAATTTTTATTTCCTTTAAGCAAAGAACTATCATTTCTATAGTATACTTTAATAGTATACATAAATTGTTAAAACTTAAAAAACTGGTTTTTCAAATGTTTTCTTATATTCGAATCTTTATAACTCCTAACTTCTTTCAAGTGCATAGTAGTAGTCGATAGCGTAATAGGTAGCGTGTTAGGTAGTTAGGTAGGATAGGTATGATGGTAGGTAGGGTCGAGGGTTCGAATCTCGGTCGGACAGAGAAATTAAATCGGAGAATTGGCGCAGATTTGTCTTTTTTTTCTATTTATCTCTTTTTGGGGTCACTAAACTATGCATATTATATTATTTGGCACGGGCTATATATTTTTTATAAAATGTTTAGCAACTATTAATAAACACGCATTTGATTGAACCAATCATTTTTCCTGTTCATTGGACTAATTCATATGTTGATTCAACAAATTTTTTTTCTCAGTGCTTCCTGTATTAAAAGACATGCATGTTTTGAATGATAAAATGTGTTCTTGATTCAAACAACATATTACATACAATTGATAACATATTGTTAGATTCAAGTAAATTCGTTTATTGAAACAGAAATTTACGGAATTGACTGAAAAAAATAAACCAAGCAAATATATAAGGGAACCAATCTAATGTGTTTTGGCAAATAATGAAGAAAAAAAATGATTTTTTGCCTTCAAAACTTTATTTCATTGGTTCTAGTAATTTTTTCTCTCAGTGTATGTTTCATTAGCTTTTGCTTAGATCTATTTATTTCTTCGGTAATACCTTCGTTATCTTTTTAGTAAGTCTCGATATACATTTACGATAACATGGATATTGTATTTTTTGACGTTTCTTATGTAAAAGATCGTGTGTTTCACAACGTGAATCACATCGCAACTCGCGCCATCCAACATTTTTGCAGCCGTTACATAGCACATATATAATGGTCTTTTGCATTTAACGAGCTTACCAAGTTAAGTATATTAGGAGTGGTACTCATAAGCTCTGCCGAATGTCAAGTGCAAATGTAAAATACATACGAAAATAAATGGTCAATTTGGTTCTTCCCATGAGAATTGCTCCAATCCGGCTCCACTCGACAAAATTGTAATGAAATTGATTCCCATTACAAAGAGTCCAAAAATGAACTCATCGTGAGTGCAAATCCCTTTTTTGATTCTGTGCTCAATTCGTCAATTAAACGAGACTAATCAGCTGAAGAAAATTTTTTCAAAACAATTTCGGATACACCAATTTTTTCATCGATTGTGGCAAATAAGGGTTCAATAAGTGTGCGTTTTTATGTAACAGCGGCTGAACCACGACCTCGGATGAAACCTCAGAAGTGTATTCTGCACATCACCAGTGGCTTCCCTATAAAGCTCGAATTTTTCAATACCAAGGTTCGCACACCGCGGAGGAAGCTCACCGTGAAAGAAACTCTCGTCGATGATTGCGCGGATCGTTTAACGCCAGAAATATACCGTCGATTTACGTATCGATAGTTGCGAAAGAATTCACCGATCAAAAACTGGTGATAATATTTGTGAGAGACAGTGTCGTAAATTCTTAACTAACGAGCTGTGATATGGAGAATTAATACGCGAGTGGAAAAGCAAAAGAATTTGTTTAATAACCGTAATCGATAATCAATAATTATGGCGAAGGTTTGGACCGGCTTGGCTGTTTTCGTAATAGTAGCCGCGTGCACCTGCGGCGTAAGAACCGAGTGTCCCAATCGCGCTCAGATATCCATTCTCACTGCGGTACACGACGATCCTGCGTGCAAGAAAATCTCCGCCAAAGGTGTGCTTCTCTTTGAGGCAGCGAAATTTCTCGTTGACGCGCACAACAACAAAACTAACGGCTTCAAAATAGGTAATTATGAATAAAAATAACAAAAAAATGCCGATCAAAATTTGCACACTGATTTTTCGTCATTTTCAAGATTTTCCAATTTTGGTTTTCGTTGTCTAAAATTTGGACTTTGAATAAAAATGGCGAGAACTTTGATTTTCCAGGATTTTTGAAATCACTTAATGTGTTAATGAAAAGTACACCTATTTGTATTTATTTTTGCCCGATACTGAAAAATTTTTCGAAACTATAGCGATTATCAAAATTTTCGAAAAAACACAACAATTGTAGCTTAAGGGATTTTCTTGAAATTAACGTACTACTCTAGTTTAGAAGGCCAAAAAAAGCAAATTTTTAAGATTTTTTTTCTCAGCTTCTTTATCACATATGGCTATAAAACTGTTTTTACAACATTGTTTCACCTTCGAAAATACAAAAAAATATATATTTTTTATTTTGATTCTTTGAATAATTTATCGAAGGCGCCATTGTCGGGTCTTCGAAAATGTCTTGTCCCATGACCGATAGTTAATTTCAGGATCGGCAAGTCTGAAACAAAAAAAGCATTTTAAAAAAGAAGGTTTCTTACATAGAAATTTACCACCGTTAATGAAAAATCGTTAAAAAAAAATGGTGGATGTTTGAAATGAAAATGAAAAATTGAATTTTTCACAATTTATTTCAAACATCCGCCATTTTTTTGTAATCGATTTTTCATTAACAGTGGTAAATTGTCGTGTAAGAAACCTTCCTTTTTAAAATGCTTTTTTATTTTTTTGTTTCAGACTTGCCAATCGTGAGATGAACTGTCGGCCATGGGACAAAACATTTTCGACTTTGGCGCCTTCTATAAATTATTCAAAGAACAAAAAAAAATACATTTTTTTTTGTATTTTCGAAAGATGAAACAATGTTGTAATAATACATTACGCAACGAGTGTGACAACACGAGTTGAGAAAAAGTTTCTCGGGGGAGTTTCGTACAAAATTTTATTGCACGAATGCGTAAAGTGAGCACTTTACGGACGGAGTGAAATAATAGTACATTATGATACGAGTACGATATAGTACATTACTCGTGTGATTGCAGGACGACCCGACGGCTCGTCCTCCAAACTCACGCTCGTCAGAAAATGTTCTTACGTCTTCGTGACGTACGATATTTTATATCACGAGGTGCAATATGGACGTTTTCACGTCCGCTTGCGGACGTAAAAGCGTCCATTATTGTACTGAGTGATATAAAAACTTTTTCTGACGAATGCTGCAATCACACGAGTCAGAAAAAGTTTTTCGTACGAGTGTCATACAAAATTTTATTGCACGAGGGCGTAAAATAGGTTTTTTACGTACGGAGTGCAATAAAAACAGTTTTATAGCCATATCTGATAAAGGAGCTGAAAAAAAACTAAAAAATTTGTTTTTTTTGGATTTCTTTTTGCCCGATATTGAAAAATGTTCCAGAACTATAAAGCGATTAGAAAATTTTTCAAAAAACACGAAATTTTTGGCTCGAGGGATTTCCGTGAAATTAAATACAATAATTTACTTTGCACTCTAATAATTTGTAAAAACTCTTGTAAAACACTCATGAAACTTGTAAAAGCTAGTTTAAGATCTTCATGCAAAAATTAAATATTTATCAGATGTTTAAAAAACTTTATCTCTATCTGCATAAAAAATTAGAAATTTTAGAAAACTCCACATCTTGAGGGGCTTTGACGATATTAAATGACGATATGGCAAATTTTGCAGGAGCGATGACGCCCCTTCAAGAAAAAAAAATTGTCCCAGGATCATCTTGAGGAATTGTTCACTAAAATTATAGCAAACGAAGAGGGCGTGAAGCTACGCTTGAGTGTTGAATTTTAGCCCGCTAATTTATTAATATCAATGGGTTAACGACGTAGCAAATTTTTATAACGATTTCGGACATTTCGGTACCTTTTTCTTTCTCAAAATTTTAGATGCCGTCGCCGTAGATACTTGTGGAAGTATAGCAGGTGCAGTAAAGTCAGCGATGAAAGCTCTCGTTTGGGCCGACATGAATTGTCTTCATCCCCCTCACTATTTGGGTAATAACTCAGATTTTCTTCTTCTTCCTCGATCAGCAAAATCAGCGTGGCAAATGTCATTTCTTAATCTGCTTGTTTCAGGAATAATCGGCCCTGATACGGCATCGAACGTCGACGCGGTGCACAAGATAACGTCGGTTCTTGGAATACCTCACATAGTGAGAAAATCATCGGCTGCACCCTATTTGCATAATCTTGTCAAAGAGTCCGACAGTTTTATTGCCCAGGTCAATAAATTTTGTTTTTTTCTTAATTCTCCGCAAGCGATTGTCATCGTTATGCGATAACGAGTGTCCCATAATTTCAATGAAATATTAACTCCCAAAGGGTATCCTGAAAGTGGTCGAAGCTCTGAGATGGAAATCGTTTACGCTCGTTGCCGACGGCGACGACGATAACGAGGACGATGTTCAGAACATTGCAAAAAAATTGACAACGAGCGCGATAGCGAAAGGATTATGCGTGATGGTGCACGACAAGGACGAGGAGGATTTAACCTCGCAGATAATTCATATCGGCAAGCCAAACGACGATTTTTTCACAACTGCGTCAAATGCGACGATAATAGTCGCGAGCGAGGGAAATCTCGAGGATTACACGAATCGAGTAAACTCGTCCAATACGATTATCCTGATGGAGGACGCGAGGTACGATGCATATACACGATATATATAAATAAATAGGGTAATGGGGGTAAAATGGACATTGGAGGCAAAACGGACACCATCAAAAATTATTACTAGTAATTGATATCGAACATTTAACTGCTAGTAATTTGTACATATCGCATCTAAAGGACACCCTTAAGGTATTAGTCTACTTAAGATGACCGAAAAAAAAAATTTTGAAGATTTTTTTTCTCAGCTCTTTTATCAGATATGGCTATAAAACTGTTTTTACAACATTGTTTCATCCTTCGAAAATACAAAAAAAACACAATTTATTTTTATTATTATGATTATTTTATTATCTTGCAAATTAAATTTGACCCACTTCACGGTTTCCGATTGAATTAAAAAATTTCGTGCATATGTAACTCGGATGACAATGCAATATTATCACAAAAAATTTGCAAATTTTTTGCAAAAAAAATTGTTTCGCAACATTTTTATAAAAAATCTGCTTGAAAATTGTTTTGCAACAAAAAATGTTTTGCATAATTTTTTGCAAAAAAAATGTTTCGTAAAATTAAAAAAAAAAAATGTTTCGTAAAATTAAAAAAAAAAAAAAATGTTTTGCAAAATTTTGTTCACAAAATGGTTTTAAGCAATTGATTTGCAACATTTCTCTAAGAAAATTTTGCGCAACAGTCTTTTTCCAAAAAATTTTGTGAAAAAATTTTATCTAACAAAGTTTGCAAAATAAGTTTTGTGCAAAAAATTTTGCGAAACATTTTTTCTGCAAAAAATCATGCGAAACTAGATATAAATTACTCTAAACTAGTTATTTAACATCATGAATACTAAAAAGTACAAACTAAATAAACGAAATTTTTTTTTAACTTTTATTGGTTGTTAATAAAAAATAACTAAAAAGTTGAAAATAATGTTATTCCGATTGGAAATGAGTTTTCAAATAAAAGCGTGTTACATTTTAACAGAAGAGGGAAAAAAGAGGGTGTAACACGCTTTTATTTGAAAACTTATTTTCAATCGGAAAAAAATTATTGGTAACTTTTTAGTTCGTTTTTATTAACAACTAATAAAAGCTTGTTTTTAAAAAAAATTTGTTTATTTTTATTTTAATTCTTCGAATAATTTATAGAAGGTGCCAAAGTCGAGTCTTCAAAAATGTCTTGTCTCATGGTTGACATTTAATCTCTGGATTGGCAAGTCTGAAACAAAAAAAAATAAAAAAGCCCTTCAAAGAGGACGGTTTTTTACACAACAATTTACAACCGTTAATGGAAAATCGATTAAAAAAAATAGCGGATGTTTGAAATGAAAATGACAGATTAAATTTTGCACAATTTATTTGAAACATCCGCCATTTTGTTTTTTTAATCGATTTTTCATTAACAGTGGTAAATTGTTGTGTAAGAGACCTTCCTTTTTAAAATGTTTTTTAATTTTTTTGTTTCAGACTTGCTAATCCTGAGATTAGCTGTCGGCTATGGGACAAAGCATTTTCGATTTGGGCACCTTCCATAAATTATTCAAAATTAATTTTTTTTTGTATTTTCGAAGGATGAAACAATGCTGTAATAGTACATTACGATACGAGTGCGATGAAACTCTTTCTCGCATGAGTATCGTACAAAATTTTATCGCACGAGTGCGTAAAGTGCCCGCTTCTCGCACGCGCAGCGAAGTGAAGCGTGCGAGAAGTGGTCACTTCACGCACGGAGTGCAATAAAAACAGTTTTATAGCCAAATCTGATAAAGGAGCTAAGAAAAAAAAATTTAAAAATTTGCTTTTTTGACCTTCTAAAGTAGACTAGTACCTTAAGCAAAGCTTATTTTAATAGACAAAGCTTTTTGTAAAATGGTCGTTTTTGTATTTGTTAATCTAATAATTAATAAATAATCTGTTATCGAAATCAATAGCAAAATAATCTCCAATTATTTCTTATTGGTTTTTTCTTTCACTCAACTATATATCACTCTTCCTAAACGTCGTGGAAAATAACTTTGATCTTTTCCGTAGAAAATGTTTTTGTTGGATGGAAATGGACACCATAAAAAATTATCGAAGAAATATGGCAATTAAAAAATTTACAAAATGAGGGAATTATCATTACAATTGGCATTGACATATGTAAATAGACTCATCCACGCAAAATTAGATCTAGATTTAGACGTTTTCATGATAATCGCCTATCAAGAGGTGGAATTTTTTTTGAAAATTGTCATTCTCACCGCTTTAGAAAAAAAACGCCCCAACAATCTCTAATAGTATTATAGTAACTCGCACGTTTACTAAAATACTTTAATAATCCGGCGGCCAAACCAAAATGAGGGACTGGGGGTAATACGGCCACCTCCATAATCGGAAAAAAAATTGCAACTGCAACTACGGTTAAAAATGAATATTTCATTCAAAAATGCACCAAGCAGCTTGGTTGAAGTATCGTGGATATTATCCAAAATGTCTGGAAGTAGAGGAAATCGTTTTTACAATGTTTTTCCTCATTTACTTGAATTAAAAAAATATATATATATAGCGTGGTGTCCATTTTGCCCCCGAGAATTTTTTCTTTGACCCGCAATATGTAATCGATAAAAACGCTACTTTTCGATGAAAAGCAACAAGTTTACACTATTATCTTCCCATGGGGTCCATTAGACTGATTCAAAAAAGCGACTATTTTTTGTTTTTCGAAGAAACGCATTAAATACTTTCGGGAAGGTGAAAAAAGATGCCTGTTAAAATTAGAGCTCTTAATAAAAATATTTAGAGGTCCCTCATCGCATATTTTTATTTCCCATTTAAACAACACGGGGAAAAAAATTTTCAATCTTTGACACTTTATATCTCGGCTTCAAATCAATGCACCAAAATGAATGACACATATTCTTGTAGAGAATTGAACGCTCTACAAAAAAGATCTCTTGTGATTTTTCGGTAAACTCACTCCTTCAAAAGTTATTCGAGGTTAAATTTAAATATAGAGTAAATTTCACTTTTTGTTTTAGTTTCCGGCAAAATGTTGGAACTTATTACTAAATATCGTAAAAACTTTTCTGAAACAAAAGTTTAAATTGCATTAACATAAATTTCTTATTTTTTAAAGAAATTACCAACATAAGTTCACCCATATTCACAGTCTAATATACATATATATTAGAACGTGAATAACTTTTGAAGGAGTGAGTTTATCGAAAAATCATAAGGAATGTTTTTTGTAGAGCGTTCAATTCTCCACAAGAATGTGTGTCGTTTATTTAGGTGCATTGACTTGAAGCTGAGATATAAAATGTCAAATTTTGAAATTTTTTTTTCCCGTGTTATTTAAATGGTTAATAAAAATATGCGAAGAGGGACCTCTAAATATTTTTATTACGAGCTCTAATTTTAACAGGCATCTTTTTTCACCTTCCCGAAAGTATTTAATGCGTTTCTTCGAAAAACAAAAAATAGTCGCTTTTTTTGAATCAGCCTAGGGTCCATTTTGCCTCCCCTTTGCCTGTATATCGAACAAACGGAAATACATTGACGCATTATAATAAACTTTATGATTATTACAATTCGTCTCATTTTATCAATATTCATAAAGCTAGTTTAGCAGGACAGATATCCAGTATTTTCCGTAGCACTGCGTAAACCGCATTCTGCTTATCTAAAACAACCAGAATCATTTGCATACTGATCGCATTGGATCGATTAATTCATCTTTAATTTTTTTATCCTTATCACTTTTTTTTAATCGTCGAAATTACGACCTTTAGCGATCGATATTAGCGGATTATTAGAGAAGTTAACACCAAAAAAGCGAAAAAGGAGCGGTTTTTGAAAAAAAAATTAATATCTTGTGAACGGGCAATCACAAAAATCTCAAAATTTAACGGGAATGGTCTTTCGATGGGTACTAAAAAATATTAAAAATTTGAGGAAATAAAAAAAAAACAGTTTTTTAAATTGTCCGATTTGGGATGGAACGCCCCCTATGCATTATGCTTGCGGCAGAGGCCTTATTCCAGCGGGTACCTTATCAAATGTAACTTTGAGCATAAATGCGGGCGGCGTTTGTTCGATATGGTTCAGAGATCTCATGAGAAATTATGGATTCAGAGAAGAATATACATGCGCGAGCGATTTAACGATCGGCGTCGATCGTCAAGCGTGAAAGGACGAGTCGTCATAAATAATTCGCCCCGCGACAAAGTATGAGCTCGTTTAATAAATGCAATAAAAGCAGAAGTACAACCATACAACAGAGGAAAACTGGGTATTTGCACGCTCGTTAGAATAATCGATATCCAGCGTTATCCTTGAGAAAGGAATAGCAACGAAATCGGGAGTAAAAAATGGATTTCCTCCTTAACAACTTCCACGAACGAGGCGCGATCATCGGTTTTGTCATTCGTTCCGCGACAACGAGACTCGAATTATCGGGCTCTGAAGGTCTCGGATTTCTCACTCCTCAAAGAGAAATCTGACTTCCTGTCATGACACCTCAATGTCCACTCTCTGTGTCGCCATTTGTTTTTTTTCTGCGTTTCGTTTTGTACGATCATCTCAACGAAAATTCTCCGCTTCGCGAGACCCGAGGATATATTCCGTAATAGACACAAATGCCCGATTCAAGGATTCGCGATTTCTTTTCCCATCTTGAAATGCCCGCTTTGTATTTTTTTTTGAATCCATACAATTGTCAACAGCGTTTGCGGATTATTGTTCTTCACGAGGATTCTTTATTTTGCGCAGAAACGAGTACGAGGGCCTCGAAGCAAGGGTGGAAAAGTCAAGATGGTGGGACGAAAACGAAGGTGTCGGAAAATTCGACGAGGAGGAGCTTCGAGAGGTCAGATGGCTCGAAAATGCCATTAAGATCTACGCAAAAGCTCTGGACGTTTTGTGGTAAGAAATATATGGAACTATATATAAAATGTTCTCGGAAAAATTGGCCTTCGGAAAATTTGCCTTCGGAAAATTTGCCCCGGAAAACTGGCCTTCGGAAAATCGGTCCCCGGAAAATTAGCTTCCGAAAAATTGGCTTCCGGGAAATTGGTCCCCGGAAAATGGCTACCGGAAAATTGGCCCCCGGAAAATTGACCTCCATTATCGGTTAAAACGTCTATTGAACTGTTTCTTTCGAATAAAACCAACTTTCTGAAATTAGTTAAGTTGTGTAAGTAAAACTCTGTCTTTGAGAATTCAAACAGTACAAAAATCCCAAAAACTGGCTTATGAGCGAATGAAAAAGCTATTTTCACTCGAATAAAACAGTTCAATCAACGTTTTAATCGATAATAGAGGCCAATTTTCCGGAAGCTAATTTTCCGGGAGCGAATTTTCCGGGGACTGTTTTTCATGTTACCAAGAAATCTACAAGATGAAATATCAGAGCGGTTTGAAATAGGACTAATTTTAATTTGTGTTACGCAATTTTGAAAGGAAAATGTGAAAAAATCTGAACAAGAAACAACCTTGAAAAATAAAGTTCATTTGTTATTATTTGTATTTGTAAACATAAAGTGGATGGAAAGAAATGCCTTTGCTTGTTGAAAATTTGCTTTTTGTTCCTTAAAAACTTGTTACAATTCCGACCATCAGTATTGAATTTTAAAAAATATGGAATTTTTGGAAATTTTCAAATTCCAATATCACAAAGTCCTTCGATATGAATTTGGTGAATTTAATATTAATAATTTTCATTCTAATGATTTTGATTTTAGTGCCACAGCCAATATTGAAATTTAAAAATAATCATTTTTGAGAATAAAAAAATTCAAATAACATACAATCCTTCTATGTGCAAATTATCTGTGATGAAACAAAAATGCATTAAATGTGAACAGTATGAAATTTTTTTCCAATGAATTTGCGAAGGGAAAATTTGTGTAATTTCATTTTTTTTACACTCGATATTTTTTTTCTGTTCATTTGTCTTGCATTCTTTGGTTTCTCTTTATTAAAAGATAACTCAGGGGAAAGATATTAGATAATATTGAATATTTTATAGTTCTTATAAACACTAAAGTTTATCGGAATTTATAGTATAAGTTGCAAATAAAAAACGTTTCCTTGGTAGGAAGTTAGATGTAATAAAAAAATACAACACATTCCTCTATTTTCGCGTAAAAGGTCGATTATTTAAATAAATAATAATTTTTGAAAATAATGGAAAATCATGGAAAATAATTTTTCTCAATTCATTTTAAATGAGCTTAAAATTATCGTCTCTTGAAATTCTTTTTTAAAATTCTCTTTTCACTTCGAAAATTTCTCAGGATAAATGAATTTTATTAAAAAATAATCTATAACCGTCGCATTAAAACTTCAGCAAACTCGAGAATCATGATGATTCAGGAAGAACAAAACAGTAGTAAAAAATATATCTATTCCTCAAGATAAAAATGGTAGGTAATGGATTAAAGATTCATGAAAACTTTTCTTTCGGCAAAAACAATTTAAACACCGAAGAATTTTGTGATACATGAAGTAAATGTCCCAATTATTGAACAGCTAAGGATCTGAGGATTGAATTTGGCGAGAAAAAAATATAAAATCAAGAAAAAAACCATCGCTTTCATGTTCAAATGATACTTTGATATTTTTACTTTCGAAAAATCACCCTTAAAATTATTTTTAAATGATTTCAAAAAAAAAAAAAGAATGACAATGTGAAGCATGCAATTTCCCAATTATTGAACCCTGGAAGTGCCTATGTCCCTAATATTGAACAGGCATGTCCCAGTTATCGAACACTCTCGAGAATTTTTTTTCCGTTCTGAAAATATTATTTTGGGTACAATATTAAGAAATAAAAGCAAAATCAAACACTCAAATAATCTTTATTAATCATGTAAAAATACAAAAATATACATTTAGTCTCTTTTGACAGGTTTTTGGTTCATTCGCATTTGGTTTATTTTTGCTTTTCAACTCGAACTTTATTTTATTTTTATTTTCAGCTTCCTCGTTTTTATATTCTGCTTTTGTTTCATTTTGTCGCAGCTTTCTTGTTTTTCGACGAAAATATCGGAGAGCAAAAAATATTGAACATTACATTCGTATTTTTAGGTTACATTTAGGTTATATTCTCTTTTTACTTTTCGTTTTATGTTTATTGCACGAAAATACAAATAAAAAATATATTTGACGATCTTAGAGTTATTATTAAAAGAATAGAGGTAAGTTTATTCAGGAACTTACAGTTTTTTTTTTAAACAAATCCGATTCACACGATCTGTCACACGTTAACTATCTCGATGTTTTGATGGGTTTAATGACGCCATCTTGGAGAATTCGAGTGTTCAATAATTGGGAGACACTGCATTTTCTATGTCCCAATGATCGAACATCGTATTTTTTAACGAATAATTAATTAAAAAATTTTGTTAAAAATTGTTAATAGTAAGAAATTTTCTGAGGAACCTGAAACGCCTTTACTTTTTGAGATGCAACAGTTTTTGAATTTTTTATACCCTTACGCGTGAAGCGACGCGTCTTAGCAAAAACGATAAGCAGTTACCACGAGACGTCAATTCGAGTCATCGTTGCTGATTAAATAATTTTTTTCTCTATTAATTAAAGCTTTTTTTGCACAAGTAAGGTAACATTTCGATAGCTAAAAGTTCCATATGTAATGAAAATTTTATAAATATAAGTAAATGCATGCAGGTGAATGAGAAATAATAAAAATACAAGATAGTGTTCAATAATTGGGACTCGTTCAATAATTGGGACACTTACCTTATCTGAATTTCGAAAATTTGTAAAACATCATCTTCGCCCAATTTTATTACAAAAGCGACAGTGGCAAATAAAACATACAGGTCTCTGCACGGATGGGATACTTTTTCTTGAGGAAAAGCGCACAAATTCTAATAAAGAAGCGAGCGACCGCGTATATATAGAACCGATAAATTTCCATGAACCGATAAATCTCAGTGAACCAATAAATTTCTGTAGCTCGATAAATTTGAACAATATAAACGGGATGGATTAACGTTAATGCAAGTCGATGGAGCTAATTACTAGAGTGCTGCTTGACCGAGTCATTTTCATTGACATGCAATTCACGGTAATTGAAATTTTAATTGCACATCGGCTCAGACCGGCAACTCTAATAGACCAGACCAGATGAGCGTGAATCTCACGTTTTTCTAAGTGGTTATAAAGTTACTCGCTGGCCATGAATAACGCACACGTGTCCGACACATGCATGTTCATATACAGTTAGTGGCGTTTTAATTCGATAATTAGCTAAACAGCTTTGCAGAATAAAAATTAGAATCGCGTGCGTCAAAGGAGATATTGGTATTGATTTATTCGAGGATTGTAATGAAACAAAAATTGAACACTGTTGGAAAACGTTTTCCCGCTGTGATAAACTGCAAAATTATTACACGTGATGAAACGATCAACTTCGACCACCCTCATTGAAATAAAGTATACTCGAAAGTATATTTTTCGACATATAAGGAATATATAATTCGTATATGGGTCATTCCATGTCAAATCGACCACTTTTGAACCCGACCCCTTTCGATTTGGCTGATTTTTTTTCCTTTTCTACCGCGTTAAAAACATTTTTCAGGAAATTTTCAAATTTTTTTGCCCAACCCAAAATAATTTTTTTTTTCAAACAGCCATAATTTCTTCAAACATTGACTAATTGGGACGTGTTTTAAAAAAAATTTCGTCCTTAAATGTACTTTCCGAAGAAAAATACAAAAACATTTTAAGATATTAAAATCTATTAAATTTTTCATTTTTTCGAGAAAAATCATCTTTTTCTCGAAGTTCGCCATTAAATTTTTTTTTTCTTTCACTCAAAAAATACTTTGATCCATTCTGGAAAAAATGCCGGTCAACATGGAGTGGGTCGACATTTCCTTCTATTTTTTTCTTCACTTTAAAAAAAAAATCAAATTTTTTTCGACGATTATCACTTTCAATTTTTGTTTCTTCTCAATTTTTTAAACTCTGAGGGCCTTTATAAATCCTCGAAAATTTCCAGAGTGGTATATTGATTGATTGATTGATTGATTTTTATTGATGCCTTGATAAACCTTTAGGCACATAGAAATAATACAGGAAAGAGTACAACAAATAAAAGCGCTACATAAGTGAGATAAAAAAAAATAATAATAATACTAAATGAAAATAATAATAATAATACTAATAATAAGAATAATAAAGAATAAAAATGAAAGAAAATGAAAGAAAATCTCCGAAATACAATTAAGTTTACAACAGAGCTATAATAATGGTGATAATAATATAAATGATAGCAAAAATAACAAAAGTAGGAAACAAAAATAAAAATAGATAAAATTAGAAACAAAATAGAGTAGAATATGATACAGCTTGGTAATGATACAACGCTAAAGCCAAACATATTGTGAAATAAGCCCAGATGAGACATTTTTTTTTTCTTCAATCGATCAAAAAAATAGAAGAAAATGTCGGCCCACTCCATCCTGGGTGGCATTTTTTCCGAAATTGATCAAATTTTTTGAGTAAGAGCAAAAAAAATAAAAAATGACAAACTTTGAGAAAAAATGATTTTTCTCGAAAAAGTAAAAAATGTTATAGATTTTAATATCTTAAAATTTGGTTGCATTTTTGTCAGAAAGTACATTTAAAGATGAAAATTTTGAAAAAAAGTGTCCCAATTAATCAATTTTTGAAGAAGTTATATCTTTTTGGAAAAAAAAAGTTTTTTTGTTGATCGGGTAAAAAAATGAAAATTTCCTGAAAAATGTTTTTAATGCGGTAGAAAATAAAAAAAAATCAGCCAAATTGAAAGGGATCGGGTTTGAAAGTGGTTGATTTGACATGGAATGCCCCATATTATCAAATATATGACTAGCGTACTTCATATTAATGGGGCCACTTGTAATTTATTACATTTGAAGAAAAAATGCATCGCAATTCGCCTGATTTTTCAATTGAACTACCGGATTGAAAAAAAAGCTTCAACCCTTGACAATTCTCGTTTCAGTAAGAAAAAAAAGTGCAAGAATCAAGCGAGTTCGGCCGAATGGAACAGCGTTCTCTCGAATATAATGACGGTGAACAACGCCGAGATTCAATCGATAAGTAGAACGATGAATATCGCGATAAAGAGCAAGAGCGGATTGTTGGAGAAACTGGGACACGTTAATGTGGGCAAAAGTCACGCGAAATTGTTGTGGAAGGGACAATCCAAGTCGTCGGAGGAGGACGACGACGACGACGATGACGACGATGACGATAGCAACGAGGATGCCGATTTTTTGCCCGCACGTGTTAAGCGCATTGTATCGAAGGAGAAGGAAAAACGCACTGGTTGCGCGACAACGACCAAGGAAATTAAATCAATGCATGCCGAGGACGATGATGAGGCTGCGAGGGTTTTGCTGACGGAAATGGACGAGAGCGAATGGTGGACGATGGTGAGAAACGAGAATGCAACTTTTTTTTATCATTAACGGGTTAAACGCAATCAGGAGACCAAAAAAAAAAAAATAAAAAAAAAAAAATCTGGAAAGACATTTTCATTCATTAACGCAAAAATTTATAAACATATTTTTGTGACTTTTAACATTATTTTGAAATTTTTCTTTTTAAAATTCAATTTTTCAAGAATTTTTTCTGGAAAGACATTCCAATTCATTAACGCAAAAATTTGTAAACACATTCTTGTAACTTTTAACTTTATTTTCAATTTTTTTTTTAAATCATGGTTCTTGCCGTAAACACGATATGTCTGGATTAGATTATCGAAAATAAAAAAAATTAGAAAAGATTAAAATACAAGGTATAATCTAGTATTTGATCGAAGGAATAAGCAAAATATTTATTTTTAACAAAATGGAGGCTTCGAGAAAAAGAAAAAAAATATTATTATAAGAATTCGACTTATTTATAATCCATTATTCATATTTCAATAAAAAAAAATTCTCTGAGGCAACGTGCGATATATGTATGGGTCATTCCATACCGATTCGACCTGGATTGGACCCTTCCCCTCTCTGATTTTGTCCGCGATTTTTTATGGTTTTGTGGTACATGTGAAAAGCACTCAGGAATTTTTTCAGATTTTTTTGGAGCGATTTGACTTAACTATATATTTATAAACAAATTATTTTTAGCCCAAATTTAAAAATCTAAATAAAATCACAAAAATCCCGTTTTTTATGTGAAAAATTTCAAGCGTTGAGCCAAAGTGCGTAGGGGTTATTTCTTCTGATTATAACAAGATCTTTTGATTTTTTTTTTAAATAGAATAAGGAACCAGAATTGAGTTAACCAAACATTTTTGTATGAATTGAAGGTAATTAAAAAAATGTTTGGGTAAGGGCCCACTCAATTCAGGTTTCTCCTTCCAGTTAAATTTTTTTTTCTCTTATTTTAAAAAATCTGAAAAAAATCACAAAAATCCCGTTTTTTATATGAAAAATTTCAAGCTTTGAGCCAATTAATAAGTGGTTCCCTTCAGTTTATGACGAGCCTTTTCGAAAAATTTTTGAATAAAAATATAAAACAAACCTCAATTGAAAGGGCCCTTATCCAGATATTTTTTTGAACATCTTCAATTCACACAAAAATCTTTGGATAAAGATCCACTCAATTAAGGCTCCTCCTGCTTTAAAAAAAAAAAATTCTAAAAAGCTAATTACAAAACAGAAGAAATTTTTCATGTAAGCAACCGGATTTTTGTATTTTTTTTCATATTTTCAAATTTGGGCTAAATAATTTATAAAATTATACTTAAGTCGAAATCGCTCTAAAAAAATCTGAAAAAAATCCCGAGTGCTCTTCAGAGGTACTACAAGGTCATAACGAATTGCGGACAGAATCGGAGAGGGTCAGATCCAGGTCGAATCGGTGTGGAATGCCTCATATACAAATGGAAAAAAATTGATTTTTTGAGAATCCTGACTGCGCATAACCCCTCAAATTAATCGACAGCAATCAGGCTTATGTCCCGGCGCAACTGACGTTTGATCTGTCGGATTTAGGCTTCCTTTTTCAATTTCTGGGAACGTTCTAGGTTGGAACCGTGAGCGGAGTCGGTGTCGCGATGTTCGTCGTCGGTATACTCGCCGTTTACGTTGTCTACTCGAACATCCGTGGTCCAAAACCCCCCAAAAGCAAGGGACGTGGTCTGGAACGGGACACGAGTTTGAGGAGGGTTGGCAGCGAAAGGGATCATCCGGTTTCAGCGAGAAATCAGAGAACGTCGCGCGTACCTCAGAGACGAGACAGTAACCGAAGCATCAGAAGCACCGTTTCCGACAAGAGCGTGTGAACTTTTTTTTTCCTCCCAATACAATATTTCCCATAATAAATATTTTTCATGGACGAAACAATGGAATGTCCATTCACTTCGACTCGTCACTTTTCATGTCATTGAAACAATATAAAGAAACGTCAATAAAATCTAGGCTAGAAAATAGTGCAAAGGAAATACAGAGCAAAATCGTCATTTTTCTGTTGTATCGTAAAAATCGAGTATTATTTTTCTGTCGTTAACGCGGATTATTTATGTAACTGGAGCGTCAATAGAGGTGCATAGTCGAAATAATAATAATCAACGTTTCTTTGCGTTCGTTGATTAAAAAAAAAAAAAAAAAAAACGAATGAGGGGAAAAAACGCATTGTCAAGTACGTCGGAGAGTATAAATATGTAAATAAAGGTCTGATGATTAAATCAATGGCGCGAGGTGTCGCTTGAGTTCGTCATGTCAACCCGCTTTGTCCTTAATTGTTGAGCATTACCTTTTTTATATATTTTTTCTTTTTTTTTTTTAAAGGAAAAAAACGATATGATATCCAGAGGACGGTCATTAACAAGGCATATGTGATTCGATGCGTAATTATGACTCGCGTGTTATACGAAATATGGAAATAACCGTGCGTGTACCGCAATGTGGGAAGGAATACATTACGCATTTCGATTACAAATGCTCGATATTTTTTCTGACGCAACATCACGCTGTTGTATAATTAGGTCTGCTTGAATGAACGAAATTGAGGGGAGGAAATACAAGAAAAAAAAACGCTTGATTTATCGATCGGATCGAGTACGATGCCGAATTAATTGAAACCGACAATGGAGATTTTTCGCTGATCCGATTGAATTGGTAATTTGTTCAATAGCCGAGGAAATATCCGATCTATGATGAATGACAGAAAACTTGCAGATTCGAAATTTGCACATCATTTCCTCACCATTCGCATTAGCAAAGCCTTATCTTGGAGCAAGCTTTTAAAGTTTTGGTTCCTCGGAGAAGGATTTTTTGTTAATGAGGTATTCCTGCCCAACGGGACCCTCTTTTAGGCCGACCTCTTTCGATTTTCTTGAAACTCGAGTATGTTTTAGTGATGCCTGAAAGTGTATTGTACACCAATTTTCAGATCTCTAACTATAATACTCTTTGGAATACATCAAAAGTAATATTTCGAATTCTTTGCGTATTCAGCTCTTCGGAGCTTAGGCACGGCGTGAAATGAAATCGGAAACATTCTTTTCCAATAGCTTTCGATCGGAAATTTCCCGCGCTTTCCGAAAAAATTATCAGCGATTTCGAAAAAAAACGAATTCATCTGAATTTTGACCAAAAACCGAAAAAATTGATTTACAAAAAAAGAGCATAATTTAATTCAGCGGGACAATTTTTTTCATGTTTTGTATATATCTGAGGGAAAACGATGTAAATTTCAAGTTGGAACTCGCATCCGTTTACTAATGCCAAGTCTTTTAGTAGGATAAAAATTCTTATATATTGTGTTTTCCGTATTCAACAGCTCTCTGATATATTATATAGTTTTTTTTACGAATTTTATAAACTTATTAAATTCAAAATTCAATAAATTTGATTAAATAAATTAAATTTAATTAATTAAATTTAATAAATTGAGTAAATTTGATTATTTAATAAATTTAATTAAATTAATTTAATAAATGTACTAAATTCAAAATTCGTTTAAAAAACGCTATATAACACATCATGGAACTGTTGAATACGAAAAACACGATATTTAAGAATTTTTATCCTACTAAAAGACTTGGCATCAGTAAACGGATGTGAGTTCCAATTTGAAATTTATATAGTGACTTCTCAGATATATACAAAACACGAAAAAAATTGTTCCGCCGGATTAATTTATGCTCTTTTTTTGTAAATCAATTTTTTCGTTTTTTGGCCGAAATTTAAATGAATTCGTTTTTTTTCGGAATCGCCAATATTTTTTTCGAAAAGCGCAGGAAATTTCCGATCGGAAGCTATTGTCAAAGAATTTTTTCGATTTTATTTCGCGCCGTGCCATAACTCCGAAGCGCTGAATACGCAAAAAGTTTGAAATATAACTTTTGGTGTATTCCAAAGAGTATTAAAAGGTAGCGATCTGCAATTTGGTGTACAATATACTTTCAGGCATCACTAAAACATACTCGAGTTTCAAGAAAATCGAAAAAGGTCGGACTAAAAGTGGGTCCCGTTGAGCGGGAATACCTCTAATACAGAGAAATGATGATGGGCGAGTGATATGCAAATTTCGAATTTGCAAGTTTTTTTCAAAAATTTGCAAATTTCGAATTTGCAAGTTTTTTTCAAAAATTTGCAAATTTCGAATTTGCAAGTTTTTTAAAAAATTTGCAAATTTCGAATTTGCAAGTTTTTTTCAAAAATTTGCAAATTTAGGATTTGCAAGTTTTTTTCAAAAATTTGCAAATTTTGGATTTGCAAGTTTTTTTCAAAAAATTTGCAAATTTTGAATTTGCAAGTTTTTTCAAAAGTTTGCAAATTTTGAATTTCCCAGTTTTTTTGAAGCAAATTGAAAACTAGCTTTGTATCGTGAAATTTGCGTACAATAGAGCTATCACATCCACCGAGGTATTCATAGAGAAATTTTGAGATCGACATCATGTCACTCGCATGCTTTTTGCAAAAAGCTCAAAATTTTCGTTCCGGAAGCAATTTTCGCGAGATCTCATAATGGAAAACTTTTCCACCCAAATTACCAGTATATAATCTATATTTTCTTGCCCGTTATTGCAAGATTTGCGGAAATTAGAGTCGGTTTTTTTAAAAATGCAAAATTTCATGTAATTTAAATTCCTCAATCGACTTTTGCGAAATTTAATACCAATTATCTTCGTCTACTGAACTATCCCATATATTCATTTTGAACCTGATATCGCAAAATTTGCAGAAGCCAGAGCGATGAAGCTTTTTTTTTCGAAATTTCAAAATCGCATGAAATCTCAGCTCAAGCGATTTTTGCAAAAATAATTATCAATTAATTACCAAGTAAAATTATCAAGTAAAAATTGAAAATTTTATGAATCACGAACCCTGTAAACGATTTCTGCGAAATTCAACATCAAGAAACTTTATCACTCAAACTATCGGTATACATTTTTTTAACCCGACATCCCAAAATTTTCGGAAATGATCTCGTTTTTTTTTTTGAAATTTTGGAGTTACATAAAATTTGCACACCTTAATGATTTTTTTCAAAATTAATAGTAAACAAAGTAGGCTCAACTTATGTGCAAAATTTCGACTTGCTAATCGAATGTGGGTTTGAGATACAGCTGTTTAAATTTACGTTTGAGTTTTAATTTGAATTTAAACATGAGGTGAAAAAAAAAATTGTTTACAAGAAAATGTCCACTAGGATAAATATGAACATGAAAGATGTATTTTTTTTCCTCTTTGGAGGGGAATCAAGTGAGCAGCATCCGAGTTATTAATCGAGGGAGATTGATTGAAAAATATGGAAGAGGATAAAATTTGCGACAAACGACAGAGCGGAAGTTGACGGAAGTATGAAAAGAAAGATTGTTAAACAGCGTACTTGGGGTAAAGTTACCGCGGATGTAACGGATTAACCGACGTAACGGGGTTACCCGTGTAACTGGGTGAAACGTGGGCCATTGTTCTCGCCACTTGAACCAATCATACGAGCAATCAGGCTCTTGCGTAACATGCAAAATATAAACTCACCCAACGGTCATTATTACTGTAAATCAAAAGCTCGGCCACTGATGCTGCGCTCGTCATCTCTCTCGTCATCGAATATCATCGAGCGTCATTTTGATCGACTCTGAAAGAATTCAAAATCATTCGAGATTAGCCAAGATCAAAATTTAACCACGTCAGACTGCGTTCCATTTATTGGACCAAGGTACCTCATTTAAGGTACCTCACTTAAGGAAGTATTTTGGTCTAGAATTTTGAAACAAATATTTTTTTTGCATATTCTTAACCCTTCGTCTGTAAACCTGGGTCATTTTTGTCCTACCCAAAATTGCTTCCGTCGATTACTTCCGAACGAGCGAGCCGTGGGGACCGTTACATCCACCTAAAAAAACTTACATAGGAGAGGGACTTGACCCCCAAAATGCAAGGCCTCAGCTGCCCTTGAACCACCTTGAACCGTTACGAAGAGTGGACAAAATTTGGGCTGGACATAAATGACCCAGGTTTACAGACGGCGTTTGTCAAAAATCGCAGGTAAGCGAAAATGTTTTTTTTTATTCAAACGTGATTTTTTTACGTAATGAAGGTACAGAATTAGAATTTTTTTTTTTCTATATTACGTATATTTTTCTTGGTGTCAGGACAAAATAGAAAATCGTCAGCTGCGCGGGTTGTAGTAATTTATTTCATTTAAGAACATACAATTTTGTTTATAACAGTTGAATTAACAATTATAAGTTGAAAATAATACAGTTTATAAGAAAAAAAAATGTTTTTCGATAATAAAATACGTTCATTATCGATACATGATTTATTGCCCACACTACTTAAGCATTTAATATTACATCAATGTAATATTTTCTCCTCAAAGGTTCATGATTCAGCTTCAATTTGCCGTAAAGTAAATTAAGATATCTCAATTTTTCGAAAAGTCATGATTTTTTAAGCAAACTACTGATTCTTCGCGGTGTTGCTTCATTTTTTTAATAAAAAATATATGTAAAAATAAGCTCATCACAACTTTTATGGTTGGTATATCAAGTTGAAGGTTTTGAACGGTAGCGCAAATTTTGTTAAATTTTTGGGAGTTCAATAACCCCACAAAAAAACGGCCGGACGCAAACGACCCAGGTTTACAGACGGCGGGTGCCAAAAAAACGGTTACAGACGAAAGGTTAAAGTTTAGATCTTTAAGAATATATTCTCAAAAGGAAATTTTTAAATTCCATTAATTTCCGGAGCTACCGATTTACTTCAAATTTTTAACCAATTTTCAATGTAATTTTACCGTCTCTACTACTTTTGTATCAAATTTTTTTTTTTTTACGATCACAAAAAAATTAAAAACTATTTTTTAATAAACAGCCGAAATAATTTCCCAAATCCAATATTCCAGCTCTCTTCGTTTTGCAATCTTTTCAACAGATATTTTTTCCTCCATCGACCAAGAAAGTCGATGGTAATATCGTTGAAATATTTTGTAAGAAGATAATTAAGTAACGAGGAAAATGAATAAATAGAATTATGTGATATATAAATTATAACCTCGAATGATAAATGCATAAATAATGATGCATGATATAGTATTAATATATGTGTTTATTTTTTTTTTTTTGTGTCGCAAGCAAGTGGCTTTATCTGATATTATCCCAGCGCTATCAATATGCCATACGCAAGACGATCAATACCGCGCATAGATCAGCCATTAATTTCTTATATACGAGCAAAGCTTTTCTTTCTTACTCTTTCGCAGATTTTCCTCAAGATTGTGCGCATTGCATCGAATAACAGGGCGGTTAAAAGAGGCACGTTGCACTTTTGTGCATTTCTTATAAACATTTTTGTACCGTTTCCGTGGTAAACAAATAACTCGAAGCTCCCCTAGTAGAAATTTTATCCGGCTGGACTGATAATGTGTCAGGCACTGATCAGGTTTCGGTAAGGTTTGCCTGATCAGGATATCCAATCCGGCGGCGATCACAACCTGATCCGTGCCGGGTCATATTTTTTCGACGTGTGATCTCAGGCTAGCCTTAACTAATCTATATCAGGAATGAATCGGTTACTGCTAAGGCTAGTCAGGTTAAATTAACTTCCGTCTGATATGGCTAGCCTGATATTTATGACATCCAGGACGGAGCAGGATTCAATAAGGCGTCACTGACCGCAGTAAGAATATCATTTATTTGTAATTACACGGCAGCAATGGGTATGACATCTTTGTTTATTATCACGGTAAAACATATAAATAAAAAAATTAATGAAATAATTACTTTGAGATATAATTTTAAAACACTATTTTTTACTATTTAAATGTATTTGAAAAACACTCTAAACGATTATTTTTTAAACAAATATGTATACTTTTATGTTTTTTATTAAAAGAATAACCGAATAATAATAAATAATTTCATTTATAGGAAATTCAAATTTGCAAGATTAATTATATAAGCGACCAAACAATTTCGTAACACTTTTTCAAAGTATATTTTGAATTCTATTTCTTATGACATTGTGACATATTCTATTTTCGTTTCATTATTTACATATATTAATTAGTTTTTACTATAAAACTATTATGATGAGCTATATGTATAAAACTATACAACACTAAACTCAATTTAATAAGCAATATTTTATATGTGTACCTTTTTTGATTATCAATTATTATTATATATATGTATTGTTAACGAAGCATCGAAGGCCTCGGAAACTTTTTTTAAATTTTTTATTTATTTCTACAATTAAAAAGAAAAGCAGAAAATAATGACACTCGCCAATAATCGAAATAATAATTGAAATGAATTTATGTCTTATTATTTACTTATTATTAGTTATTTATTATTATTTATTTATTCAATTATTATTGGAACACTCGCGTGATAACCCTCGTCTATCGTATTCGCGAATATAAAAAAAAATCAAAGAAAATAAAATACGCCAGCACATTGTCACATGCAATAACTAACATAATGTTTATTTAGTTATTTATTACTCGCACGTTCAATTATTATTCCACAATATTACTTTCTCAAGCGGAACCAAGCGATCGTGTACCAGCCACATACATATTCGTGACGTACGTACAGTATTGTTATTATTATCATCATCATCATCACGTCGCGCGACGTTAGTCCCTTAACTCGCCGCGAGATGTCGCTGTACGGCGGATGCTCGCGCCCATGCGGAATATGTGAATAGCATGCTTATATATACGAGAGCGATCATGAATATTGACTTCTCTACGGCAAGGAATAATACCTCGCGAAGAGCCGTATTCCATACGAAAAGTCCTTTGCTGACACACTCGTACTGTACATATCTTATTAAAAATTCTCGACGAGAATTTTCGATGGCACGAAAACGAATATGCCAATGTTCTTGTCGAGAATTTTTTCTCGCGTTGTAATGCTTTTCTTTATATCTATTATTTTTTTATTATTTTCACGTCTATATCACTATAGTATATTCGTATAAAAGAAAGCTTATTAACCAGTCATGCACATAAAATTCTTATTGGAATACAATAAATAAAAACCAACATAAATTAGTCAGGCTGTGATCAGGCCTTGGCACTACGCCGGATCAGGAGCCGGATCCAGACCGGATCGGAAAGAGCGTAACATTTCTAAAATGGACCTGATAGTTTTCCGCATCAGGGCCTGATAGTTTGCTTTATCAGGGCCGGACTATTAGTTAAGGCGGCCTGACATGGGCCATATCCTAGCCGGATAAAATTTCTACTAGGGTCAAGCTTATTTTTCCTTTTTCCCATTTTATTTTTATTTTATTACAAGCTTTTATTTAGTTTCATCTGTCCCGGTTTCCGATTGAGTCAAAATTTGTCATGCATACGCAAATCGGATGACAATGCAATATTATCACAACAAATTTGCAAATTTTTTGCAAAAAAATTGTTTCACGAAATTTTTATAAAAAATTTGCTTGAAAATTGTTTTGCAGTAAAAAAAATTTCTCATAATTTTGTTCACAAAATGGTTTTAAACAATTGATTTATGACATTTCTCTACGAAATTTTCGCGCAACAGTATTTTTCCAATAAATGTTGTGATAAAATTCTTTCGCATAAATTTAGAAGAAAAATATTGCAAATTAATCGTGTGAAATAATTTTGTCTGACAAAATTTGCAAAATAATTTTTGTGCAACAAATTTTGCGATAAATTTTTTTGCAAAAAATTATGCGAAACTAGATATAAATTACTAAACTAGATATTTATAATCATAAATACTAAAAAGTAAAAAATGAACAAACGAAAACAAAAAAAATTTCAAACAAGCTTTTATTAGCTGTTAATAAAAAATAATTGAAAAGTTAAAAATAACTTCATTCCGATTGGAAATAAGTTTTCAAATAAAATTAAGCGTGTTACATTTTAACAGAAGAGGAAAAAACCGGGTGTAACACGCTTTTATTTGAAAACTTATTTCCAATCGGAATAAAATTATTTTTAACTTTTTAGTTTTTTTCTATTAACAACTAATAAAAGCTTGTTAAAATGTTTTTTTTGTTCGTTTATTTTTATTTGTCACTGAGGTAAATGTCCCAATACCCGACCATCTAAGAGGCGACGAAAAAGTTAACTTGTTTTTCGCGTTGAAAAATAAACTATTTTCTATAACAACTATGACTATTTGAAACCTTGAAGTCTCTATTTTCCAAAACACAGGGTATAGTCGTTGCTACAATTAGTTGTTTATTCATAATAACCGAAAATACTGAGAAATGTAAATGTACCAGTACCCGACCACCCGTTTTTCTATATGACCCAAATTCGACCACACATTATGACCCTATAACCGACCACTCATCTCTGTGGGGGGAAGGGAGGGGGTGAATTGAGAAAAATGCGTCGCTGCTCGGAGAATGTGTCACCGGAATTTTGAGGTTATGCACGAATAATATACATAACAGCAGATGTCCGGTTACTGGGACTAAACATGGTCGCGAGCAAGTACCGATATCCGGACAAATGGTCGGATATCGGTACATGATACATTTCGTATGTACCAATATTCGGACATGAAAATTAAGTACTTAAAGCGAGGCTAAATACCGACATTATTACCGAAGCCCTACATTATCGACTCAAAATCGCTGTCCAAACTTTTTCCAATACCGGTGGATTAATATCAATTAAATTTATGAATTAATGATGAATGAATTACAAAATGCAAATGCAAAACATAAATCAACGTTTTCGTTAATTGCCATTGACTTGTCAAACAGTTTGGATAGAAGTCTGATGAAAGTAATGTTTATTTCATAGGAATTCAACATAGTGCTGCCCTCTTTCGGATTTTTGTGAACTTAATTTCGCCATTTTTTTTTCGATAAAACACGAAATTTATCAACATTTATCTCGTGATTCGGATTCCAAACTTACGTCGCGGTTTTTTCATAAAATAATGTCAAAGATGTATCGATATTCGTACTTTAGTGTTGGTTATGGAGCCCCACTCTTGGTTTTAGCCGAAATGTCGTAAGAACATTATAATTTAATATTTTCGATTACAGATTTTTGATGATAATCAGATCTGTAATTTTTTCTTTCGTTTTCCGAAAAAATTTTGGTGGGGCTTCATTTCTGCCATACTTCTGATGATACTGTCAAAATTTTATTGATTTTCATCCATTCGTGCCAGAGAAAGTTTGGAATCCATTTTCGAGGTGCTAATGTCGGTATTTAGCCTCCCCTTGAGACTCATTTTTTGCTAATTGAGACAACATGATCAAATTAGTGGTATGTTTCCGAATGAAAACAGCTGAAGCTCAGTTCGAAAACAATAAATACCACTTCGAAATAGCTTCAATAAGATATCGCGATTCCTTAGTACTTCAGCTTAGATAATGGCTTCCGTGCCCCGAATAGTGCGCGTGCTGTCATATTTATCTAAAATTAAATTACAGACGATTCTTGAACTATTAAAAGTAGGGTTGTATACGTAGATTATGAATCCTGGATATTAAATCAATTCATAGTTTAAGATTTCTCTTAAGTGAACGCTTAACTTGCTGATATATTGGTTCAAGTGGTCGGGTACTGGGACGGGGTCGGTTATTGGGACATCTACCTTACTACACTGAAAAAACAGTTTATTTGTAGTAATGAAATATACTTAATTGGCATTTTTACTTAAATATTTCTTAATTGTTACAAAAATTGTTAGTCGTTAAAAAATATTCATTTAATTTATTAACTGTTAAAAAATACTTATTTAATTTATTAACTATTAAAAAATAATTGATTCCGCTATATTCAACATTACATTGGTTAACAGTTAACAAATCCTGGTACATTGTTTTCTCAGTATATTTGATATATCAATAAAAATTGCATCGGTTTCAGAATAGACAAAAGATTTAAGTTTGTTGCACAACAATGTTAATAACATTTTTTGCGATATTTAGTATACACTAGATATTTTTTACTAAAACTCATCATCGGAATTACTTTTAGCTTTTCCCCAAAGAAAATTCATGATTTTTTCCTACTTAGGAGATTCCTTATAGAATCCCCTAAAATGCATTGTTGATGTCAAATTTTATCTTTGATGCGATGATAGGAAAAAAAATCATGGATTTTATTTTGGGGAAAAGCTAAAATAATTTCGACAAAGAGTTTCATTTAAAAAAATAGGCTATTTTTCAAAACATCAATTTCCATGAATCTGAAATTACAGCCAAAACTCTCGATCGTGAAATACTGGCCAAGTCACGAGACCAAAAGTAGGTCTACAATCGTGACGAACGTTTTGAATAAAAATCTAGAAAAAAAATCGGGTGGGGGTCGAAGAGTCGACTAACCAATATTTCGAACGGCCGAAATCCCGAATTTCACGATTACGAGCGTTCGAATAACGAAGCGCCGAAATCACAAACGCCAGAAAAGCGAAAGCGGAGAGAGCCGCCCAATGCGTAAGAGAGAGAAAGATGCGCCTCCTCTCTCTCTTACGCATGGGGCGGCTCTCTCGACTTTCTCTTTTCTGGCGATCGGGATTTCGGCGCTTCGTTATTTTCTAACGCTCGTAATCGTAAAATTCGGGATTTCGGCCCTTCGAAATATTGGTTAGTCGACTCTTCGACCCCCACCCAAAAAATCTAGGTAAAAGAATCTATTGTGCCAAGAACCGTTGCAATTTCATTTTTGCAATTTCATTATTGCATATGCCGACGAGGTATTAATAAACCGTAGGAAGCGTTGCAAGACAGATTGTTCGTCTCTTTGTCTCTCTTTCTTTCGATTTACCGTTATGATAAAAGAATGCCAAGTGGTGTAATTATAATTACGTACGTATATATTTTACAACTCCGGTTTACCTCATCGATCTCCAAGATTTTATGACTTTCTACTATCGCGCAGATCTGCGGATAATATTATTTATTATTTTCGTTAAAAAAAAGACATGTTTATGCTCAAACTCGTTACAAATGTCGATCCGACAGATTTATAGTGTTAAGAGATACGGTTGTAAAAATTTTAAATTTTGGAGAATCTCAAAATAAGATAGCGAAATTCTTTAAAAAAATATAAACTTAAAAAAACATATATTTCCAAAATAAAAAAATGATATATTCGAAAAAACGATTTTTACATTTCAACGTCGTTTTTTCCGGGTCTTCCCAAATATCGGAGAAAATTGAAAATACTTTTATTGGAAAGCTGAGATTTTTCTACAAAAAAAAAACACTACGTTACATATTTCAAAAATATTTTCATTATCAAATGTTAACAATGGCTAATTTCGAAATTTTTTATTTTAAAGAATACCAAGATAATAAAAGATTTTAGCAAAAAAGTCTGAAAATTAAGAGAAAAAATATTTTTTAAATTTTTAGGAATAATATATTTGAGAAAAAGCGATTTTTATATTTCAATCTCGTTTTTCCGGATCTTCCCAATATCGGAGAAAATTGAGAATACTTTTATCGGAAAGCTGAGATTTTTCTACAAGAAAATACTGGAAAAAATTAAAGGGAAAAAAAAATTTCCTAAATTTGCAGTGGTTTTTAACAATGCTGTATCTCAGTCAAAAATGGTCGTATTGAGGTATAGAAAAAACCATTTTGAAGCTTCAAGTTTCTAGTTTTAAGATCCTTCACCAAAATTTTTTTTTAAGCTACAGGTTTCACACAATCTTAAGTAATAGTGAGAAAAAAATGTGGCCAATTTTTAGTCCTTTCTTGGCTGCAGTTACATGGAAAAAAAAATTCCAGCTAAACCATTGCATGAACCTGATAGCTTAATCATTTAAAAATAGTCGCATCGAGTTCTCAAAAAAGCAAATTGAAGCTAAATAAACAATAGCTATCTGGTCCATGCAATGGTTTAGCTGGAAATTATTTCGCAGGTAACTGCGGCAAAAAAAAAGTAATAAGCATAAGCCAAATTTTTTGTTCACTATTTCTTAGGATTGCGTGAAATCTGTAGCGTACAAAATTTTTTTTGGTGAAAGATCTTAAAACTAGAAAATTGAAGCAAAATGCTTTTGACCTCGATACGACCATTTTTGACTGAGATACAGCATTGTTAAAAACCATTAAAAATTTAGGAAATTTTTTAGTTCCTCTAATTTTTTCCAGTTGTGTGTTTCAAAAATACTATTGGGTGAATAATATTTTCATTATCAAATGTTATCAATCGCTAATTTTGAAATTTTTTTATTTTGGATAATCCCAACGTAAGATAATGAATTTCTTTAGCAAAAAAGTCTGAACGCTGAAAGTAAAAATATTTCAAAAAAAAAAAAATTATATACTTGAGAAAAAGCGATTTTTATATTTCAATATCGTTTTTCCGAGTCTCCCCGATATCGAAGAAAGTAAAGAACATTTTTATCGAAAACGATTTTTTCACATAAAAAACACTGTAGGTATTAAATATTTCACAAATATTGGGGGATTGATATTTTCATTATACAGAGTTAAAAATTGAAAATTAAAAATTTAAAAAAATCAGGAAAGCTTTGTCATGTACTTTCCAAAAGGAATGTTCATCATTCAGAATTATAGATACGAAGAAATATCCAAGATACAGAACATTCCGTTGTTTATATCCCAAAAATATATCTTCGATATATCCATCTTGAATATATCATTTTTCCGGGCAGGAATCACTTATTAAAATCCCTGTTGACGTGGCTCAATTTTTTGCGACTTTTTTCAACAGGAAAAGGAAAAACATTTCCCGATGACGCGACAACAGAACTGTCCAGGAAAAATCGACGGGTCACAAAAATCGTGTCTCAATTTAACGAGAAATGCGTAATCCAAAAATATGTCATATTATTCTGCAATTATATATCGCGTTGTTGCTTCCTTCAAGTGGGGATTTCCCATCTTCGACTGGGGATTTCCCAAACGACTCTTGAGAACGCAAACGATGAATACTAATGCACAGGGGAAAATATGAGCGGGTGTGTCTCGAGTGTTTACACAAAGTTCAATCGTTACGACTAAAGGGAAAAGAGAAAAAGATTCGCAGCACGTTTTTTGTAGAAAGAATTGGCAATTTTCCAGAAAGAGAAAAAAACGGAAAAGGAATGCAATCCGAAACACTCGACAGCGTTGGAAATATTTTTTAGTGCAGGTCAGAATATATATGGGGCATTCCATCCCAAATCGGACAGTTTGAAAAACTTTTTTTTATGTCCTGAATTTTTTTATATTTTTTAGTACCCATCAAAAGACTCTTGCTGGTAAATTTTGAGATTTTTTTTATAACTCGTTCAAAAGACCAAAAAATTTCTCTTTTTCGGTATTTTGGTTCTAACTTCTTTAATAATAGTCCAAATTAAAAGTTTTTTTTTTGAAAAATTTAGTTTTATTATGGCCTTTTCAGAAAAAAATACAACAAAAATTTTCGACTTGTTTTAAAAAGAGTTTTTTGAGTTTTGAAGTTTAAATCGCGTTTTTCAAAGTGAGTGTATATTTGGATTTTTATTTTAATTTTTCGTTTTAAATATCTATCTATTATATTATCTATTATACATCTATTATACAAAAATATAACTATTATACAAAGAAACCGCTCTTTTTCGGTATTTTGGTCATAATTTCTTTAATGATGGTTCAAATTAAAAGTTTTTTGTCTCAAATGTTTTTTTCTCGTGGCCTTTTCACAAAAAAATACAACAAAAAAATTCAATGAGTGTTTGAATGAGTTTTTTGACTTTTAAACTTTAAATCTCGTTTTTAAACGTGAGTGTATATTTTTTTTATTTTTTGTTTTCAACATCTATTTATTCAACAACTTTTAAGACTAGACCGATCGTGGGTCTTTTATAACTACTATTTTTTTCAATTGTTGAAAATTAAATTATTTTTTCTGTAAATTATTATGAATACCAATTTTCGTTACTGTATAGTATTTTTTTTCATTATTTGGAATTTATTTTGATACTTTTTTTATAAAACTTTTTGAATTAAAAAAAAAAAATTAATTTGCAAAAATCGAAAAAATTGTAGTTACGGAGGGCCCACGATCGGACTAGTCTTAAAAGTTGTTGAATGAATAGATGTTAAAAAAAATATATATATATACACTCACTTCTAAAAACGCGATTTAAAGTTTAAAAGTAAAAAAACTCATTCGAAAACTCGTCGAATATTTTTGTTGTATTTTTTAGTCAAAAGGCCATAAGACAAAAAAAAATGAAACAAAAAAACCGTTAATTTGGACCATTATCAAAGAAGTTATGACCAAAATACCAAAAAAGAGCGGTTTTTTGTTGTTAATTTAATGTTTTTTGAACGGGTAATTAAAAATATCTCAAAATTTAGTAATTTACCAGAGAGGGTGTTTTGATGGGTACGAAAAAAAAAAATTTGAGGGAAAAAAAAAGTTTTTCAAACTGTCCGATTTGGCATGGATCGTCCCATATGCAGTTGAATTAATTTGAATATATATGACCCAGAACAATTTATTAGTTATCCGATTCCATCGACTAATTGAATTTACATTTATAAATATAAGTTTGAACGATGAAATAATCACTTTGCGAAAAAATCAGAGTGCCGCGTACTTTGTATAGTGATTAAGATAACAAACTCGTTTCTTAGTGGGACGAAACGTCAAAATGATCTTCGAGTATGACTGAAAATAGATTATGAAAAATCGCTTTGCTGCTTTGCAAAAAAAAAATCGATACTGTCAGGACGAAAAAAATAGATTATAGAGGCATTTTTCACGGTGTACATTAACGTTATATTCGTGTTTCGAAAGCAAAAACTCGCGCGGTTTTTTTATATTCTCGTTTCAACAATAAAACGAGAGAACCCGCAGGAGATTTACTTTCGAGCGTGCATGGAGCAATTATCTTTGTTGCAACACCCTTTCGGTACACGCTTTCACAGAAAAGCAGGTGAAATATGTATTCGCCTCGCTGTTACGCGACAGGAGCTCCGACAATCACTCGTTGACTTTTATTCATCGAGTTCAGGAGTTTTAGGGGACCGAGTCAGTTAAATATCTCGAATAATCGATTTTTATTTTTTTTATTTCTTATGTTTTGCCTACGCACTTATTTAGGGTGGCCACTAAATTAAGGGGGTGTTCTTGTGTAGAAAGCCAAAATTTAGGGATTTTTCAACATGCTACGAAAAGAAAAATTAAACATGTTTTTTGCATTCATTTTTGCACAACATATTTATTGATTCTTCAAGGTTCGACAAAAATATTGGCGAAAAAAAATCCAATATCTTCACAGATAATATCGGCTGATAAAGTGGGGGTGGAAAAAAAACGGCCTCTTCGTGTTGACATGATAGCGGGCGTTCTATGCATCTGAAAAAAAAATATATATATGTACTTCATCAGGAAGAATGTCATTATAGCCCCTACCTCAGGCAAAAAAAAATCACAAAATGGCGGCTGATTGAAAACAAAAATCATTTTTTGCCATTTTTTTTCATAATTGTGAATTTTTTTAAAATAGTTGAAAACAAAATTTCGGGATAAATCTGATAGGGGCGATAGAGGGGTGTATAGAGAATGTCCACAAAAAATTTCAACTAAATCGGTTGATTACAACTGGAGATATCGTGTCAAACGTTTCGAAAAAAATAGTTTCGAGAAAAACGCGTTTGGCCGTGTTCTAGTGTAGAAAGCCAAAATTTAGGGATTTTTCAACATGCTATGAAAAAAAAACTAAACATGTTTTTGCATTCATTTTTTCACCACATACTTATTCATTCTTCAATATTCTACAAAAAAATTGGCAAACAAAAAATCCAATTTCTTGACAGATACCGGCTGACGAAGTGGGGGTGGGAAAAAAACGTCGGTTATTTCCACCTCACTAATTACCGCTATAACTCCGTTAATATTTGGAATTTCTAAATTTCCTTTGGAGGGTACATTCTTGAGACATCAAACACTGAAAACATGCAAAAAAATCGATTTTTTCAAAATTTCACACAAGAACACCCCCTTAAACGAAAAATATTCCCTGATTTTTTTTCTATTTTTTAATATTTTCTAATTTTTTTTCTCAGCACTGCGCAGAAATGCTGATACCTTGTACTGATCTTAAAAGATCCTGAAATTTTCAGAAAGGGTTTTTTTTTGTTTCAAAAATATAAATTTTTGAATTTTTAAAAATCGTGCAAATCCACGATAAACATTTAATTTTTTGTTAAATTTTTTTTATATAATACCTTGCTCTAATCTTAAAAGATCCTGAAATTTTCAGGATGGTGTGTTTTTGTGTCAAAAATAAACATTTTTAAATTTTGGTAAAAAAAATTATATTTTTGAAACAAAGACACACCATCCTTGAAATTTCAGGATCTCGTAAGATCAGTATAAGGTGTTATATAAAAAAATTTTACCAAAAATTTAATGTTACATTACATAAAAAAAATTAAACCAAAAATAAAATGCGGAACTTGGATTTTCACGATTTTCGAATATTCAAAATTCTCCAAATTCATCATTTTTCAACATTTTTTTTCGGAATATAATTTTTTTCGTAGCCCCAAGTATACTCTTCAAAACGAATTCGGAACGATTTTTCGTAACTATAATGTTTTCGAGATATTTAAAAAATAAACTTGAAAGATTTGAAAAATTGTGAAATTTTAAATTTAAAATAACTTTTGGAAAAAGAATTTATAATTTGTTTCCTCTGGTAGAACTCCGTTTTATTGAGAACGAAAACTTCTGACCAAATTACATCGAAATTAAGAGGGGTCGATTCCAACTCTTGGTCAATTTGACATGGAATGACCCATATATATAAATTGTTACGTTGATAAATTAAAATGTCTTTCCAGAAAACATTCTTGAAAAATCGCTTTTTTCGGCCTGCTGACTGCGTTTAACCCGTTAATACTTAATGGCCGAGCCGCTGTCGCGTCTCTTGATATCTCGTTCCATTCGATGAATCAGAGGCTCGATCTTTCACGGCGACAGACACCGTTCACACCTCCTCCGGCCAATAAAATCATGCTGTCAGCTCTGACAACCACTTGTGAGGATTGACATGAACTTGCTTGGCAGATAATTCTCGAATGCTCTCACACTTGAATGATATCGTGACGTTACATTCAAGAATACTCGTTGACATTATTATTATAAATGAATAAATAAATAAACATTAAAAATCCATGTACCGCGATAAACGGAACCGTGCTTTTAAATACGAAAACTTGTCATTACTCAAATCAGGGCTTTTTCCGATTTTTTCAGATTTTTAAATTTGGGCTAAAAATAATATGTTTTTAAAACTTTATAGTTCAGTCAAATCGCTCTAAAAAAATCTGGAAAAAATCCTGAGTGCTCTTCAGAGGTACTACAAAACCATAAAAAATTGCGGACAAAATCAGAGAGGTGAAGGGTCAGACCCAGGTCGAACCTGTGTGAAATGCCTCATATACATAAATATTGATATATAAATAAAGTCCATTTGAGAAGTAATCAACGTTTTCTAATGTTTTTATTAATGTAAATTTTTTCAAGAATGACAGTTCAACGTTTGAGGAAAGTGAAACTTGAAGGCTAAGCAAGTGTCGGGAATTGTCACGAGAATAACGGGACAGAAGTTAAATAAATAAAATTATATAAATCGTGATCTACCCTTAAGGTAGATTAATTAAGCTAGATCACTAATTAAGTAGATCAGTGTAAAGAAACATTATCAGATAGATAGATAGATCTACATAGATAGATATGTAGTGATCTACCTTAATTGATCTACCTTAAGGTATATTAATTAAGCTAGATCACTAATACCACTGATCTACCTTAATTGATCTACCTTAAGATAAATTAATTAAGCTAGATCACTAATTAAGTAGATCAGCGTTAAAAAACATTACCAGATAGATAGATAGATCTGCATAGATAGATAGGTAGATTTACTAATCCTCCTATATACCCATTAATTAACTAATCTACTTAAGGTAGATTGACCAATGTATCCAAAGTATATCAACGAATCTACTTAAGGTGGATTAACTAATCCACCTAAAGTACTGTATTAACTAATCTATCTTAAGTAGATTAACTAATCCACTTGAGGTACATTAGCTAATCCACCTGAGGTAGATTTATGAATCCATCTAAGATAGAATAACTAATCCATCTAAGGTAGAGTAACTAATCTACCTAAGGTGAATTAACTAAACTATCTAAGATTGGTTAATAAATCTACGTAAGATAGATTTAATAATCTACCTCAGGTAGGTTAAATAAATAAAGTTATATAACTTTGGTTACATAAATCGTTCGAAAATTTCTTTCCTCTCTGTCAACGAGAGAAATCCATTAAGAATAATATAAAAATGATGCTCATGTCGTATGACGAGCCAATTGAATGATTGACCTATTTGTCGACTCTAGAGCATAGAGGCTTCTTTTTGATCGCCTACTTTTATTTTCGAGCGTCAATTTGATTCATCAAAGACAGTGAATATATAATTTTTTCTTCAAGGTTCTGTTTCCCTCTCTTTGATTAATGAAAAGTAAGAAATATGAGGCAACAAACTTTGCCTTTTTTTGTTACAATAGATCCGACGTGATCGAGACTGAAAAATCTTTCATTCGCATTGCATAAAATAACAGCCACGATTCTTGAATGTGGTTGACCTTAAGACTGCACGCATTGGCTTAATTATTCATTCCTCAATGTCAGACATCGCCACCGAATCAAGTATCTTTTATAAGTTAAATGCACTGTGGTTTAACGATCACACTCAAAAAATTGTACAAGTCAAAAAATTCCCCATACATTTGTAATTTTTTTCCCTTTTGCAGAGACTCTTTTATGAGGCAAAAGTATGTTCATCAATTTTGGTCTCCTCTGGAAGAAAGTCTGGATTAAAGACAGGAATTTGCAGGCAAATGTTGAGTTTGCAAGATTTTTTCATTATTTTTTGAAATTTGATCATTTTGTTTGAAATTGTACAATTTCAAAATTCATAAAAATCAAATGTTTCTATCAATTTTGAACGATGCAATGAAAGTTTCAACTGACTGAATTACAAAAGTTAGGTATGTTAAAGACGTTTCTGGTTAAAAAATTTCAAAACTGCCAAAATTAAAAATTTTCAAGAGTTTAAAAAAGTCTACTGAATTATGGATTGATCGCTCAAGACATTCTCTCCATACAATATCGAGGCCACAATACACATATACATGCAAAAAAAAAAGTTTATTCGATATTTCGAAACTTGAAGTTTTTGAAGAGTTTTGAAATAGAGTTTTCAAACCCTTTCTAAAAATATTTATGGATCAATGGACAATGCCCAATCTAATTTATCAATATTAAAATTTTTTTTATTTATTATTAATTTATTTTTTCAATTTTTCTTTTTAGTTTCATTCTCCTCCCCAGAATAATTTATCATGTTTATCTGATTTCGGTTATTCAGAATGTAGTAAATATTCTTCTGAAGATTCTCCATTATCTTGCAGCTCATATTATTATCAGTGATTCAAAGGAAAACTTCCAATATTTACTTATCCGGGGAAAAAAGTCGATTTTTGAACCGATTTTTATAAAAACGATTTATAATATTTAGTATTGAATCGACCAGTGGAAAATTTTTTAATGTCCTTAAACATACTGGTACGAAAATCCCAAAATTATTATTGCACAAAAACAAAGTTTTTCTCATCAGAAAGTAAAAACATTTGAATATTTTCGTTGCGAAAGATCGGTCGACGCAGAATTTGTATTCATCGGTCGAACAATGAACTTTTGAGGTCAAAATACATTGAAATGTTTGGTCAATTTATCGAAAACCATAAATCCATGTTGGAGAAAATAAAAAAAATTTACAGATCGCACGATGTTGGGAGGCCCCTATTCTACATTTTTATTCTACACATGAAATTTCCTACACAAAAGTTTCTACACAAATTATTTTACACGAGAAAAGTGACAAGAAGTGTTATTCTACACAAGAGAAGTTGCAAGAAATATTATTCTACACAAAATAATTCTACACCAGATTCTACAAACATTATTCTACACAAGAGAAGGGGCAAGGAATATATTCTACACAAAATTATTCTATACCGATTTCTACACCCATCATTCTACACAAAAAAGGTGGTAGAAAATAATGTTCTATTCTACAAATTATTATCCTACACATTATTTTTCTACACATTACAGCCCTTAGCAAAATTTACTACTACAATAGATAAAAACGTTGCAGAGTTTCTGTCGTTTTTTTTTTGGTTGGATAAAAAACGTCGCGTGCAGAGTTTTGCTGTAAAGTGTAGGAAAACAATGTGTAGGATAATAATATGTACAATAATAATGTGTAGAATAATAGTGTGCAGAACAGAGTATTATTTCCTGCCATCTTTTTTTGTGTAGAATGACGTGTGTAGAAACTTTTGTGTAGAAAGTGTCATGTGTAGAATAATATATGGGGCATTCCATCCCAAATCGGACAGTTTGAAAAACTTTTGTTTTATTTCCTCAATTTTTCTATATTTTTGAGTACCCATAAAAAGACCCTTCCTATTAAATTTTGAGATTTTTTTTATTACCCGTTCAAAAGATATTAAATTAACAAAAACACCGCTCTTTTTTTGGTTTTTGGTCATAACTTCTTTAATAAGGGTCCAAATTAGAAGTTTTTTTTTCAAAATTTTTTGTTTTTTAATGACCTTTTCAGAAAAAAATACAAAACAACAAGATTCGACGTGTTTTTGAATGAGTTTTTTGAGTGCTAAACGTTAAATCGCGTTTTTAAAAGTGAGAGTCATCTTTGATTTTTTTTTTAATTTTTTGTTTTATACGTCTATCTATTCAACAATTTTAAAGACTAGTCCGATCGTGGGATCTCGATAACTACTATTTTTTCGATTTTTGAAAACTATTCATAATAATTTATTTAAAAAAAAATTTAATTTTCAAAAATCGAAAAAAATAGTAGTTACTGAAATCCCACGATCGGACTAGTCTTAAAAATTGTTGAGTAGAAAGATGTTTAAAAATTATTGAGTAAATAGATGTTTGAAACAAAAAATTTAAAAAAAAATCACAAATGACATTCACTTTTAAAAACGCGATTTAACGTTTAAAACTCAAAAAACTCATTCAAAAACACGTCGAATATTTTTGTTGTATTTTTTTCTGAAAAGGCCATAAAAAACCAAAATTTTGAAAAGGAAAACTTTTAATTTGGACCATTATTAAAGAAGTTATGACCAAAATACCAAAAAAAAGAGCGGTATTTTTGTTAATTTAATATTTTTTGAACGGGTAATCGAGAAAAATCTCAAAATTTATCAGGAAGGGTCTTTTGATGGGTACTCAAAAATATTAAAAAATTGAGGAAATAAAAAAAAAGTTTTTCAAACTGTCCGATTTGGGATGGAATGCCAATATAGTGTGGAATAGAGGCTTCCCGAGCACTGTCTGCCTGTCTATTATAACCCGGTGTAGGATAATATTCCTTGCCACTTCTTTTGTGTAGAATAACGTTTGTAGAAACCAGTGTAGAATCATTTCGTGTAGAATAATATTTCCTGCAATTTCTCTCGTGCAATTCCCTATACATTTTCTTGTGTAAAATAATTTGTGTAAAATGTCATGTGTACAATATAGAGGCCTTCCCACAATGTTTTGACAAACAACGACGATTTATTCACGCGCAGAACGAATCTAAGATTTCGTGAAACGATCACGCTCGATTTTTCCGCTGCGCAGGCTCGATCGTTTTTTTTTTCCTTTTATATTTCGTACGAATGAACCGACGAAAGCCAATTCTCGAATAGCCGGGGCATGGCTACGCGGAGAAGGGCAATCGACGAGCAACTCAATCCAGGGTCCTCGAAGCGAGTATCTCATATAAAAGCTCGACGCTCATCAACAAGAGGAGGCATTCTCTCGCGCGACAGTTGCTTCGCAGTTCGAAACGAAAATAAAGTCTCACGGGGAAACCCAAAACTCTCGTATCAAGTGGATTAATGTGAAAGCGAAAAAAAACAAGAGAAATCATTGGCATCGGGAACAAAGTGAGAGCGTTAAATTCACAAATTGGAATTGGACGAGCCGAGAATAGAGTGAAAAAGAGGAAATCGTTTTGTCGGTCATTGGCAACGAAAAAGTGCGACAAAAGTGATGTTCAATAATTTTTCTTTATTTTTCTTTTTAGTGCAAAGTGCGAATTTCACGGTTGTTAAGATTTCGTGACAATTGGGCGGAGAAATTGCCCCTTAATCAGTGTCCGCGGAATATTAACACAGTCGTCGAGAGAGAGTTAGAGAAATTTGGCAAAAAAAAAAATTCAATTATCAAACGATCGGCGAAGGCAAAGATAGAGAGTGCGGTGCAGTGAATTGCCGAAATAATTGGAAATAAGAAACGGGGGCTTATAATATATTGATCGGGAGAACGAGGATAAAGAATTTCAGCAAAAGGTGAGGATTGGCATGAAATTCGAGTACACGGTGAATTTATATTTTAAACGCTTTGTCGGTTGTTGCGTATAAAATGATAAGGATCGAGTTGATCGAAGCGTGAACGATACTTTCGCGATTGCGCGAATGGTACTTTCATAACGCCAGCAACTTTTACTCTGTGTCTGCGTGTGCTCGTTAAATATTTAATGGGGAAATTTTGGGCTTATACTTTTCATACCATTTCCGGGTGGGAGTCGAAAAACCTTAAGATGAAAATTCATAATGACCGAAATTCAGAAATTTATGTATTCCAAAAATTAATAATTCGCACGTGCATTATATAAAAGTTTAATAAAGGAGAGATTGAAAAATGCAGAAAATGAATGTATGAAAGTCTCAACTACTGGATAAATAAAATGTAGGTTAAATAAATTGTCGAAGAGCCAATTAGGGCGCATTGTTCAAATTCCATAAACTGGATGAATCGGCGTAGTCATTCTGACAAATGTCAAAATTCCGAAAATGTTAATACCGAACTGAAAGTACAAAATTACTGGGATAGCAAATGGTCAAAATACCGAATGTTCAAAATATCGAATGGTCAAAATACCGACTGATCAAAATACCGACTGATCAAATTGTAGGCACCAGAAATGGACGATCATTTCTGGTGGCATTTATTGGGGTTATATTTCGGGATTTTCAGTTTCTGTATTTTGAACTATCTGATCTTTTAGTATCGATAGATTGATGTTCGAAATTTTTCTCCATCGTGATAATGCCTGTTTGGAAATGAGATATTTTGGAATTTGAATCTGCCGTTGTCATACAATTTGTATTTAGCTATGTTTGCTGATTTCAAATCTGAAAAAAAATGTTCGGTATAAACATGCTTTGCATAATTGCATAAATTGTGAAAAAGTAATATAACATTATGGTCATTTAGGAATTTTAAATTATGATTGATAGGCTATTCGTTGGTAATGGTATTCGGGTATCCGATTTTCTGAATTTCGGTCATTATGAATTTTGATCTTTAGGTTTTTCGACTCCCACCCCCAGAAGAGTCGACTAACCAATATTTCGAACGGCCGAAATTCCGAATTTTACGATTACAAGCATTAGAACAACGAAGCGCCGAAATCCCGATCGCCAGAAAAGAGAAAGTCGAGAGAGCCGCCCCATGCGTAAGAGAGAGAGGAGGCGCTTCTCTCTCTCTCTTACGCATGGGGGGCGGCTCTCTCCGCTTTCGCTTTTCTGGCGTTCGGGATTTCGGCGCTTCGTTATTCGAACGCTCGTAATCGTGAAATTCGAGATTTCGGCCGTTCGAAATATTGGTTAGTCGACTCTTCGACCCCCACCCAATTTAGTTGTTTTAACTGAACTTTTTTCTCAGTGTATAATTTTTAAACAATGCAATGCGCAGATAAATCGAAATATCTTTCAAACTATCTTATCTCTATTCCACTACGAAAACTATTTTTTTATTTTAAAATAGTCAAACTGAAAATTATTATGTTTGATTATTTTTAATTTATTTAAATTATTATTTAAAAATATTAATTAATATTAATTTAATAACTAATTAATATTAATTTAATAATCGATTTATAATAATATTAATTTTAAAATAGTCAAGCTGAAAATAACCAGTTGTTTGGTTTGAAAAAAAAAACAACGTTGTCTTTGGGTTACTTTGCAGTTGCTTCTTAATTACTTCGGCAGAAGTCGGTCTGATCACGCGAGCAAATTCTCGCTAATTACCACTTTTTTCTGTCCAGTAACAAAAAAAAATATGATAAACGGAGGATTTTGGAATTTCCAGGAATACAAGTTTTAAAAAACTGACGAGACAGTTCGAAAAGTTAAATTATAATTGGTTTCAGTATTTTTATTTAATCACAATTTTTGATTGTAGTTTGATCTTAAAAGCTAGTTTACCAATTAGCCCAAAAATCATTTTCGATTAGCATTGTCCACAAAAACGTTTTAACCAACCTAAACGATGCAAAATTATGCTTATAACGCAAAGTTTTGCTAAATTGATATCATTTTTGGTTAACCTTGCGCTCTCGACGCTGTCGAAAATGTGGGTCACTTTTTTGCTTGGACAATTATCGATAATTACAGTAAAATTGCCTATCGCGCTATGGATAGCAAAAACACCTTCAACTGGCTTTACTAATGCATGCCCCTGTGTGGCTCATGCATAAAAAACCTATACTTGGTTAACACTTATTGTTAGTGCGGTATAAGAACGGTCACTTCATAACGCTAAAAGTCAAACACTGGAGTAAGAAAGAACTTTGAAGTTATTTCTGCAACATCGATATAGAAAAACCCATCGAATTTGTTGTGTCCAAGAAATCGGTTTGAGGAAACGGCGTAACATAGTTTCGTGAATCACTTTGTGGTCGGATTTCATGAAAACCCGACCACGCGAGTTCACCGAACCAAACACGACGTCAAAGTTAGTTTTCATCGAGATTATTTACGGCTTACGGAAACCGGTCTTTATGTTCCCTGGGAGAAAAACTTCAACGAAGAAAATAACCTCAAATATAAAAGAAAAATGGCATCAACAAAAATGGTAAAATACAAGTTTTCCATATTACAAATATTTACTATTGTCCAAAGTACGTTTTGTTTTGTTTACTCGCTCGGAAAATGCTTGTGCGATTGTACAATCGAATTGCTATGAAATTAGTCAAGATAATTATGCTGTTGATTATCGAGACGGCGAAAGGAAATAGGAGAGAAAGAGAAAGAGAGTCGTTTGTATTGGACTTAAGTTATTCGAAAATTTCATGCACTGAGAAAACAGTTTATTTGTAGTAAAGAAATATATTTAGTTGGCACTTTTACTCAAGTATTGCTTAACTGTTACAAAATTAGTTAAGGTAAATATCCCAATTATTGAACAGGTCCCAATTATTGAACACTATCTTGTATTTTTATTATTTCTCATTCACCTGCGTGCGTTTACTTATTTATGAAAATTTCATTACATATATGGAACTTTTAGCTATCGAAATGTTACCTTACTTGTGCAAAAAAAGCTTTAATTGATAGAGAAAAAAATTATTTAATTAGCAACGGTGACCCGATTTGACATCTCGTGGTAACCGCTTATTGTTTTTGCTAAGACGCGCCGCTTCACGCGTAAGGGCATACAAAATTCAAAAACTGTCGCATCTCAGAAAGTAAAGGGCGTTTCAGGTTCCTCAGAAAATTTCTTACAAATAACAATTTTTAGACAATTTTTTAAATTAATTATTTGCGAAAAAATACGGTGTTCGATCATTGGGACATAGAAAATGCAGTGTGTCCCAATTATTGAACACTCGAATTCTCCAAGATGGCGTCATTAAACCCATCAAAACATCGAGACAGTTAACGTGTGACAGATCGTGTGAATCGGATTTATTCAAATAAAAACGCTGAGTTCCTGAATAAACTTACCTTTATTCTTTTATTAATAACTCTAAGATCGTCAAATATATTTTTTATTTGTATTTTCGTGCAATAAACATAAAAAGAAAAGTAAAAAGAGAATATAACCTAAATGTAACCTATAAATACGAATGTAATGTTCAATATTTTTTGCTCTCCGATATTTCAGTCGAAAAACAAGAAAGCTGCGACAAAATAAAACAAAAACAGAACATAAAAACGAGGAAGCTGAAACTAAAAATGAAATAAAGTTCGAGTTGAAAAGCAAAAATAAACCAAATGCGAATGAACCAAAAACCTGTCAAAAGAGACTAAATATATATTTTTGTATTTTTACATGATTAATAAAAGATTATTTGAGTGTTTGCTTTTGCTTTTATTTCTTAATATTGTACCTAAAATAATATTTTCAGAAGGGAAAAAGAATTCTCGAAAGTGTTCGTTAACTGGGACATGCCTGTTCAATATTAGGGACATAGGCACTTCTAGTGTTCAATAATTGGGACATTTGCATGCTTCACATTGTTATTCTTTTTTTTCATTTGAAATCATTTTTTAATAATTTAAAGGGTGACTTTTCGAAAGTAAAAATATCAAAGTATCATTTGAACCTGAAAGCGATGGTTTTTCTCTTGATTTTATATTTTTTCCTCACCGAATTCAATCCCCAGATCCTTAGCTGTTCAATAATTGGGACATTTACCTTAGTCGTTAAGAAATATTTTAATTGTGTCAAAATAATTTATTAACTGTTAAATAATCATTGATTTCGCCATATTCAACCTTACATTTGTTAACAGTTAACAAATCCTGGTACATTGTTTTATTAGTGTGCTTGAATCCAAAAACAATTTTTAATTTTCTTTCAGGCAAATTAAAATCAAGAGCTCCAAAAACGTTCATGTTCGAATTTTAACAGCATATTTTCCAAAATACTCAAATTAATTAAAAACATAATAATTATATTATGATTGTGCCAACGCTTCATCGAATATTAATTAATTTTTTTGAGCTACTCAAGACATAATATATAATAATAACTAATATTACATAATAATATTAATATAATGAAATATTAAAATAAAAAATAAAAAATAATATAATAACTTTTGTCGCTCCTAACTTTCGATCTTACGGGTAAAGTTTAAAGTTTCATCCGATGAATTTTTTTAATTTACACTCTGACAAAGATACACATAAGGAAGATTTCGTTGAGAATAGATTCTAATAAAACCAGATATTTTCTCAGGGAAATTAAGTATCACTTCGTGTGTACGCATGAATGCACCCACACACAGAGTGTGACCGGTTAAGCGCCATTCAGACTCTTCCAACATTCAATTTTATCGTATCTATCAAAATGACTAATGGTGAATGACACAAACGGACATTAACACGGTTTTCCCCAGGAGACGCGCCGGTGGCAGTCAGCCGCAACTTTTTTGCGTCACGACTTGCTAATCACGAATCTGAGAAAATGTAGACAGTCGCATGTGAGAAAATTACACACGGAGTTCGTTGCACCTCATTCATTGGTTCAATGGTTGCATAATCCTTTAAGGGGTTATACGCAGTCAGGGGTCGAAAAAAAGCGATTTTTCGAGAATTTTTTCTGAAAAGACATTTTAATTTATCAACGTAAAAATGTATATACAATGTATGGGGCATTCCATACCAAGTCGACCTGAGCGTGACCCTCGACCTCGCTGATTTCGTTTACGATTTTTAGCATTCAAAATTCTCAAAATAGCATTCAGAATTTTTTTCAGATTTTTAAAACCAAATTTGAGTACGCTATGATTTTTTGAACATTTTTTTCGAAAACTTCGAGGGCCGTAATTTAAAAACCTGAAAAAATTCTCAAAAATCCGGTGTCAAAAATGAAAATATTTGATCCAAAATTCATGATGGTTTAGGTTTTAGGTTTAGGTTTAGGACAAAACGGTGGCTGCTCCAAAAACAAACGATTTTTGATTAAAATTTTTGCTTTAAATTGTTTATAAAATAGAAAATATTTATCGATAAGCAAAAAAACCTTCGATTAATTACTAAAAAATATATATTTGTAAAACTTGTGTAAAAAGTTGAGATTAATCGATTAAACCGTTTCTGAGAAATCTTGCTCTCCCACTTTCCAATTTTGAAAAAAACGCGTTCAAAGTTTCAAAAGCACTTTAAACATAGTACATTTTATTACTATGCCTATAACTTCGAAAATAATTGTCGGACGGACATGAAATTTTCTGTGTATATATACTAGGGTGTCAGTTATTTGAGCTTTGGCGAAAAAAGTTCGACGCCACCTCAAAAACATAATCAAGGTGTATAAAAAAAAAATCTGTGTAAAGTTTGGAGGCGCTCAGAAAATTGGAACACGCGCCACCGAGCGATTAAAATTTTAAATGTAAAATACATATATTTATCCCACGCATCAATGATTTTTTTTCCGACGATAATATTAATGAGAAAAATTTGAAACTTGATACACTTATTGTACATAGTATGGTGTACAAAACCAAATTTATTCATTTTTTTTCATTCATAATTTTGTTAATGACAAGCTCTGTAGAGATGCCCAAAAAACAAAATATGGGCATATCTCTACAGAGCTTGTCATTAACAAAATTATGGATGAAAAAAAATGAAAAAATTTGGTTTTGTACACCATACTATGCACAATAAGTGTACCAAGTTTCAAATTTTTCTCATTAATATTATACTCCGAGCGATTGAAATTTTAAATGTAAAATACATGTATTTATCCCACGCATCAATGATTTTTTTTCCTAGTATAATATTCATGAGAAAAATTTGAAACTTGCTACACTTATTGTCCATAGTATGGTGTACAAAACCAAATTTTTTCAATTTTTTTCATTCATAATTTTGTTAATGACAAGCTCTGTAGAGATGCTCGAAAAACATTTAAAATTTCAATCGCCCGGTGGCGCGTTTTCCAATTTTCCGAGCGCCTCCAAACTTTACACAGATTTTTTTTGATACACCTTGATTATGTTTTTTGGGGTGGCACCGAACTTATTTTGCCAAAGCCTAAATAACTGTCACCCTAATATATACTTGAATTTATCTAGATTACGAAAATGAAATTGAAAAATCGATTTTTTTAAAAAACCTGACTGCGTATAACCCTTTAACGAGTTCCACACTTACTTTTACTAACTCTTTCTCAATGCTCGATCATACTCAATTTTCACTCTAGATTTAAACTACTGTTCGATGATCAATAATCCGTATATTGATTCTTTTCCGGAATTCCCCCGTTTAGTCCGGTTTAATTTATTCCAGCGTTCTCATTAGCATATGGCCGTGAGCGTGGTTTATCGTTGAAACATAACTCTGAGAGGAAATAGACCGGTTTCAGTCGGAATCCTCGGATCTCCAAATCTCCTAACAGCTAAAATATTTCACAAAATGAACGACGATTTTACGAGATTAAAACGAAGAATTATGGAAAAATAATAAATTCTCATTGTTCTCAGATGGGTTCACTGCAACAGCAATCCGTGCTCAAAGGCAAGAGATTGGCCTGGAGCAGCGATGAGGCTCTGATTCACGAAATGTTTCGCAAAGTAGCAACGACGTGCGCCGATAAAACCGCAATAATCAATGAGAATGAGGCTGAAAATGAGCAATCGTCGGTATCTTATGCCGAGCTCGAGACGACGAGCAACAGGATCGCGAGGACTCTGCGAAAACATTGCAAACCACGTGATAACAGCGATCCGATAATCGCTGTCTCGATGAAACCATCGATCGGTCTACCGGTCACTTTACTTTCCATACTGAAATCCGGTATGGCTTATCTGCCTCTGGACGCGGAATTTCCATCGTCCAGGGTCAAGCACATATTGCAAGAGTCGGAACCATTATTGGCGATAATCGATGATGATGGTGAGTTCATCGATTGATAATGTTAATCTCAAGATTTTTAGTGGAAGCGACATAAAGTTGTGAAAAGAGTTAAAAAACATCATTGAAATCTGATGGAAATTATTCATGCAAGAAGCGAGTCAATATTCTTCAAATTTTAACCGAACTAAATTGATCTTGAATTTTTTGGGAATTTCTGAGAGGTCTTCCTTGTAAAATTGTTGAGATATTTTAGTCAAACAAGATTAAGTTATGGTCAGAAGTTTAAAAACATCGTTGAAATCTGATGGAAATTATTCATGCATGAAGCGAGTTAATATTCTTCAAAATTTAACCAAATTAAATTAATCTTGAATTTTTTGAGAATTTCTGAGAGGACTTCCTTGTAAAATTGTCGAGATATTTTAGTCAAACAACATAAAGTTGTTAACAGAAGTTTAAAAACATCGTTGAAATCTGATGGAAATTATTCATGCATGAAGCGAGTTAATATTCTTCAAAATTTAACCAAATTAAATTAATCTTGAATTTTTTGGGAATTTCTGAGAGGACTACTTTGTAAAATTGTCGAGATATTTTAGTCAAACAACATAAAGTTGTGAACAGAAGTTTAAAAACATCGTTGAAATCTGATGGAAATTATTAATGCAAGAAGCGAGTTGATATTCTTCAAATTTTAACCAAACTAAATTGATCTTGAATTTTTTGGGAATTTCTGAGAGGTCTTCCTTGTAAAATTGTTGAGATATTTTAGTCAATCAACATAAAGTTGTGAACAGAAGTTTAAAAACATCATTGAAATCTGATGGAAATTATTCATGCATGAAGCGAGTTAATATTCTTCAAAATTTAACCAAATTAAATTAATCTTGAATTTTTTGGGAATTTCTGAGAGGATTACCTTGTAAAATTGTCGAGATATTTTAGTCAAACAACATAAAGTTGTGAACAGAAGTTTAAAAACATCGTTGAAATCAGATGTAAATTAATCATGCAAGAAGCGAGTCAATATTCTTCAAATTTTAACCAAACTAAATTAATCTTGAATTTTTTGGGAATTTCTGAGAGGTCTTCCTTGTAAAATTGTTGAGATATTTTAGTCAAACAACATAAAGTTGTGAACAGAAGATTAAAAACATCATTGAAATCTGATGGAAATTATTAATGCAAGAAGCGAGTTAATATTCTTCAAAATTTAACCAAATTAAATTAATCTTGAATTTTTTGGGAATTTCTGAGAGGACTGCCTTGTAAAAATCTTGAGATAGTTTAGTCAAACAACATAAAGTTGTTAACAGAAGTTTAAAAACATCGTTGAAATCTGATGGAAATTATTCATGCATGAAGCGAGTTAATATTCTTCAAAATTTAACCAAATTAAATTAATCTTGAATTTTTTGGGAATTTCTGAGAGAATTACCTTGTAAAATTGTCGAGATATTTTAGTCAAACAACATAAAGTTGTGAACAGAAGTTTAAAAACATCGTTGAAATGAGATGGAAATTATTCGTGCAAGAAGCGAGTCAATATTCTTCAAATTTTAACCAAACTAAATTGATCTTGAATTTTTTGGGAATTTCTGAGAGGTCTTCCTTGTAAAATTGTTGAGATATTTTAGTCAAACAACATAAAGTTGTGAACAGAAGTTTAAAAACATCATTGAAATCTGATGGAAATTATTCATGCAAGAAGCAAGTCAATATTCATGAAAATTTCGAAATTAAATTAATCTTGAATTTTTTTGGAATTTCTGAGAGGACTTTCTTGTAAAATTGTTGAGATATTTTAGTCAAACAACTTAAAGTTGTGAACAGAAGTTTAAAAACATCGTTGAAATCTGTTGGAAATTGTTAATGCAAAAAGGAAGTCAATATTCTTCAAATTTTAACCAATTTAAATTAATCTTGAATTTTTTGGGAATTTCGGAGAGGACTTCCCAGTAAAATTGTTGAAAAATCATGCTGCACTGAGAACGAAGTTAATTTATACTATTTATAGTAATGAGATATATTTAGTTGGCACTTTTATTTAAATATTCCTTAACTGTTACCAAATTCGTTAGTCGTTAAGAAATATTCGTGTTCTCATGGCAACATTTTGTTTGAGTCAAAATAATTTATTAACTGTTAAAAAATATTTATTTCGCCATATCCAACTTCACATTTGTTAACAGTAACAAATCCTGGTACATAGAAATATATTGTTTACTCAGTATTGAATTTTTTTGCATGGATTAATGATCAGCAAAGCATATTCAGTCCTCAAAATTCATTCTTTTTATGATAAAACATCCAAAATGTGTCAGATACTCTTTTTGTAGATTTTATTGCATTTTCTCAATCCAGCGTCGTATCGATTTCCGTACTTTCCAATACCGGAAGTTCCTTGAGGATTTGTAGGTCAGTTATACACTAGATCGATGCAATTTACGAGCTCAGCTCGAGGCAAAAAACCGGTAAAATAATTCGCGATTTTATTGCTCGTTTGCATAAGGAAAATAAAATAAACAAACCGTCGATCTACTTCGTTTGATTTAACTCTTTCGAGTTCCATGACATTGCTCATCAACAATTCCGGAAATAAAAATACTTTGAATTAACTAACAAAATCAATTCTTTAAATACCAAATTTTCACCAAATCCAATGGACTTTGAATTTGTTTACAAAATTCAAGCCTACTTCGAGAATCTTCGAGATTTACCGATGAATTTTCTGCTAAAGCTTTTTGGGTTTAAATAATCAATTGTACTTATCATAGAACAAAAGTTGAAATCAGCAAGATTCGTTTCGTAGAATATTTTGCACTTTCTTAATCGAGCATTTCGTGAAGCGGAAAAACCTTGAAGAAATAATGCTGCGTCTATTATACGCCACATATATAGACCGATGAGGTCAGTGCGAGGCAAAAAAAAAGCTGTAACCTATGAAACCGGTAAAAGCAAGTATGATTGTACCGCTGGTTTGCATTAAAAAAACGAGAGAGAGAGAAAAAAAAACCCTCGTTCCACTTCCTTCGATCAAACTCCCACTTCAGCTCGGCGGTTCAATGATAATTCTTCGAATGGAAAAATGGAAAAACGTGAAATGAGTTTTTCAGAGCAAATCAATCGGTGATCGATCGCATTACTGAGATTGGGTTTGCCGATGAAAAAGGATAGAACGATATTCGGAAATGTACGACACGAATCTCAATGAGATATCCTGATATAGGTGACAGATCGTTGTACGAGGGCACGCCGTTTATCACTTTCGAGGAACTGTGGGAAGGCGCTAAGGGCGAAGAAACTGATCCTCTCGTGATTGATCAACATCCCGAACAAATTGCCATTGTACTCTACACTTCCGGTAGCACTGGAGTACCAAAAGGTAGGAACGACAATTTTGGGTCATTCCATTTCAAATCGACCAAGAGTTGGAATCGACCCCTTTCGATTTCGATGAAATTTTGTCAGAAGGCTTTTAACCAAACAAAGTTTTACCAAAGGAAAAAAATTAAAAAATTGTTTTTCAAAAGTTATCCAGTATTTAAAATTTCACATTTTTTCAAATCTCTCATGTTCATTTTTTAAATATCTCGAAAACTATTATAGTTATGAAAAATCGTCCTGAATACGTTTTGAAGAGTATACTTGGGCTATGAAAAAAAAATGTTCCGAAAAAAAATGTGTAAAATGATGAAGTTGGAGAATTTTGAATTTTCAAAAATCGTGAAAATCCAAGTTGTACATTAAATTTTTGGTTCAATTTCTTTTATATAATACCTTGTACTAATCTTAAAAGATTCTGAAATTTTCAGAGGGGTGTTTTTTGTTTTTTCAAAAATGTGAATTTCCGAATTTTTAAAAGTCGTGTAAATCCACGATCAACATTAAATTTTTGGTTAAATTTTTTTTATATAATACCTTGGACTGATCTTAAAAGATCCTGAAATTTTCAGGATGGTGTTGTATTCTTTAAAAATAAAAAATTTTGAATTTTTGTGGAAAAAAATTTGAATTTTATTGTTAAATTTCGAAAAAAAATATTTTTGAAACAAAAAAAAACACCATCTGGAAAATTTCAGAATCTTTTAATTATGGGAAAAATATTGTTTGTTCTTACCAAGATTCAAAAATTTATATTTTTGAAACAAAACAACACCGTCCTGAAACTTTCAGGATCTTTAAAGATTCTCAGTCCAAGGTATTATATAAAAAAAATTAAACAAAAAATTTTATGTTGATCGTGGATTTACGCGACTTTCAAAAATTCAAAAATTCATATTTTTGAAAAAAGAAAAAACACCCCTCTGAAAATTTCAGAATCTTTTAAGATTAGTACAAGGTATTATATAAAAAAAAATTGAACGAAAAATTTCATGTACAACTTGGATTTTCAGGATTTTTCAAAATTTAAAATTTTCCAAATACATCATTTTTCAAAATTTTGTTTCGGAATATATTTTTTTTCATAGCCCCAAGTATACTCTTCAAAACGTATTGAGGACGATTTTTCATAACTATAATAGTTTTCGAGATATTTAAAAATGAACTTGACAGATTTGAAAAAATGTGAAATTTTAAATACTGGATAACTTTTGAAAAAAAAATTTTAAATTTTTTTCCTTTGGTAGAACTTCGTATGGTTAAAAGCGAAACCTTCTGACCAAATTTCATCGAAATCGAAAGGGGTCGATTCCAACTCTTGGTCGATTTGAAATGGAATGACCCAATTATATTAAAAAATTCAATATATTAAATTAAATATTAATATTGGATATAATTATAGCACCACGAACTTAATTTATTATACAAGTAATTAATTTTAAACAAAGGTGTCAGATTGCCACACGCAACCCTGATGAATCGCCTACAATGGCAATGGCGTGAGCTTCCTTATGCCAACAACGAGGATCGTTGCATATTCAAGACAGCCCTGACTTTTGTCGACAGTGCTCCCGAAATTTGGGGGCCTCTGCTTCAGGGAAGAACGATCGTCGTTGTTCCTCGTCAGATTACGAAAGATCCTGCAAGATTCGTCCAGGTGCTGGGGAAGCATCAGGTGAGATAACCCAATCTTGCAACTGACCCCTACAATCTTTTGTTGCCACCCTTTCCTTGCGCAAGGTTCACTCCGGATGTCCTTTCAGATTCGTCGTTTGGTTCTCGTTCCTTCACTCTTGCGGTCACTGCTCATGTACCTGAATCTCCGGGTAAGCCCTTAATATCACAGTCAATAAATGGAGAATTGAAAATTGCATCAATGAAATTTCACGCAATCGTTTTGTTCGCAGGACAAGAATGATTCATTGGCACTTTTGAGACTGTGGATATGCTCGGGGGAGTCACTTCCCAAGTCCCTGGCCGAGGACTTTTTTACAAGATTCACGTCCGGTCATCATGTTCTCGCCAATTTCTACGGCAGTACCGAGGTCATGGGTGACGTCACCTATCATCTGCTGACGCAAGTCAGTCAATTGGAAAATTTCGACAAAGTACCGATCGGACGTCCCCTCGACAATTGCGCGATTTATCTGGTAAACAAGAAAGCGTGTCTGGTTCCACATGGCGAAGTTGGCGAACTCGTTGTGGCGGGAAGAAATTTGGCTGCGGGCTACATACGTGGAAGGGATCCTCATAAATTTGTCAATAATTCGTACGCTATCGATCCAGGTAAATTGAAAAAAATAGAACCTTGCAAATTGGAATTTTGGCCATCACTTCCTCGTTCGTTTGAGGATCTCTATTAATACACGGAAGAAAATTCAGTACTAATTCATGGATAATACCGTGATGGTTATTGAAGTGTAATACTCCAATATTACTGGATTGGTTATAGTACTTTTTACTGTTACTGTTACTGGAGTACTACAATAATTACTACTATGTACTATTCCTTCCAGTAATTTGCTCTCCATTAATTTCGATACTAATTCATGGACAATACAATGATAGTTATTGAAGTGTCCAGTAATACTCCAATATTACTGGTTTGGTTATAGTAATTTTTACTGATACTGTTACTGAAGTACTACAATAATTACTACTATGTACTATTCCTTCCAGTAATTTGCTCTTCATTAATTTCGATACTAATTCATGGACAATACAGTGATAGCTATTGAAGTGTCCAGTGATACACTCCAATATTACTGGATTGGTTACAGTACTTTTTACTGTTACTGTTACTGGAGTGCTAAAGTAATTATTACTATGTACTGTTCATTCCAGTAATTTGCTCTCCAGTTATATCGATACTAATTCATGGACAATACAGTGATAGTTATTGAAGTGTCCAGTAATACTCCAATATTACTGGTTTGGTTACTGTACTTTTTACTGATACTGTTACTGGAGTGCTACAGTAATTATTACTACCCAGTCCAGTAAGATGTAGCAGTCAGGCCATAACAAAATGAATAATACTCTATCAGTTATTATTACTGGACCTGTACAGCAAATTGTATTGACTATTCGACTATAAGAGTTATTTCCAGTTTAACGATTACTCCAGTATTTTTACTGGCAGTTCCTGAGGAAAATTACTGAAGTGCTATGGTATGCTTACAGTAGTTATTACTACCCAATCTAGTAATATGTACTATTCAAACTATGCACGGAAAAAACGATTTAGCTGCTTCAACCAACTAGCTTAGTGCTCTGAGCGCTAGAAGAGAAATTAGTTAGATCAACTAGATAGTTAGTTGAGTCAACTGACCACCCTTATTTATTAGTTATCACAACTAAGTCGACTAATTGTGCTAACTAAAAAAATGGTTTGGTTAGTTGACTCAACCAACTATCTAGTTGATCCAACTAATTTCTCTTCTGGCGCTCAGAGTACTAAGCTGGTTGGTTGAACCAACTAAGTCGTTTTTTCCGTGTGGAAATTAATGACACCGTATCAGTGATTATTACTGGACTGGTACAGTGAATTATACTGGCAATTCAACTACAGGTTATTTCCCGTTTGAAATTCAAGGAGTACTCCAGTAATTTTTATTGTCAGCTCCTGGTGAAAATTACTGGAGTGCTACAGTAGTTATTACTACCTAATCCAGTGATATGGACTAATCAGTCCATAAAAAATCAATGATACCAAACCAGTGACTTGTAATGAAGTGATACAGTAAATTTTACTGGTTATTCGACCACAAATTATTTCGTTTAAAATTCATGGAGTGGTTAAGTAATTTTTACTAGCAGCTCCCCGTAAAAATTACTGGATTTGCAGTTCGGAATCGCGTAGTACTGGACTAATCCATGAATAATTACTGGACTTTTTCCGTGTAGTAATTACGACTTCCCTATTGAGGAAACTTAGTGAACGACGGAATGAAATAAGAATTGATTGATCATCCAACATTTCAAACTCTTCCAAATGCCTAACCAAAGTCTTCCAGAGTGAAGCTTCCTTTGTGAGGAAGCAAAATAAGGGAATAACGATATTCCATTCTCTTTTCTCGCGATAATTGTCCAATCAAGAAGGAGGGGAAAAAAAATAACACCGACGGCGATCCTCGCTGTTTCACCATTCATCATTTCATTATCGGCCAAGGTTTTCCAGCAAAAAGAAACCCATTATTCCATCGATAATTTGAATAATGCTCCTGGCGCAAGGACAGATTTTCCAACGCGTTCTATACTGAATCGCGGCATTGGTTTGTCCTGCTCGACTCTGCTATAGCAACAATCTCTCGTAACTTGGTACATTTTTAATCACACTTAATTGCAAAAAAAAAATGCAGCCCGATCATTTTTTCTCTCACGGAACTGAATTGAGCTACGAGAATGCGGATTTTTTCCAACAATAGCATTATCGATATACATTCCTGCATCTCTGTGATGGAAAAAAAAGCATTCCAATGATCAATGGGAAGATCCCGTTCGAGAACAATCGTTAATTGAGTCTGCAGACATCTCTCATCAGACACGCATTCTCGTTGAACATAATTGAATCCTACCATTCGCTTCATTATTATTGAATTATTGCTCGGCGACGAGTTTTATGTTTCTTGTGACGGATGAAATTAGAGAGAAAAAAATCGAAAGAATCTCAGAACTTAGTGATCATTGAGTGAAGTGCTGGACAAAAAATATTTATTGAGTCGGTAGTGCCGATGGCATTTACAATTACAATCTTCACTCGTCACTTCTTGGGAAGTTTCTTCGTCCGACTTTTTTCACAAGAATCTCGCAATTACTATACCAACGCATAGCGCGTAACTCCAGTGAGTTTTTCGCGTCGTCAACATTCCCGCAACCAATTTTACACTTCTCTTTTTGTGCTGAATGCCGTATAAAGTATGAACCTCACTATCGGAATCCCGATGAATTAATCATCGTTTCACACGACGTTCGCATTGGTTCCATTTTATTTATTTATTTATCTGTTGTTTTTTTTTTTTTTTTTAGAATTCTCTACTATCTATCGAACCGGAGATTACGCGAGAATCGTCAAGGGTGTCGTCGTTTACGAAGGTCGCACAGATGCACAAATTAAGATACGAGGGCACCGAGTTGATCTTGCGGAAGTCGAGAAATCGGTGGCCGTTGCACCGGGCATCGACAAGGCGGTTGTTTTGTGTTACAAACCTGGTGAACTTTCTCAGGTTAGAATAAACCAGAATTGTAAATAATACATTACTGTATTCATTGCCCATTACACCGCATAATGTGAAATGGATAAGTGTACCATTACAAAATACGAAAGTAATGTGTAATGGATGCATGTTCCATTACAAATAGAAAAAAGTAATGTATAATGGATGCATGTTCCATTGCAAGTAAAAAAAAGTAATGTGTAATGGATACATCGACGGCAGTATGGAAGAACGTGCTATCTCAAATTGTGCTAGAAGAACGTGCTATTTCAAATTGTGCTAGAAAAACGTGCTATATCAAATGGTGCTAAAAGAACGTGCTTTCTCACGTTGTGCTAAAAGAACGTGCTATCTCAAATTATGAGAGAAGAAGGTGGTATCTTCAATTGTGATCAATTGTGATCAATTGGAGATACCACCTTCTTCTCTCATAATTTGAGATAGCACGTTCTTCTAGCACAATTTGATATAGCACGTTCTTGTAGCACAATTTGAGATAGCACGTTCTTCTAGCACAATTTGAGATAGCACGTTCTTCTAGCACAATTTGAGATAGCACGTTCTTCCATACTGCCGTTGACATGTGCCATTACAAATGAAAAAAATAACGTAATTTCATTACGAATAGAAAAGTTGCTGTGCTCGCATTAAAAACTTGCACATTGCTGTTTCATTATTTTATTTCGCTCGAAACAAATTGAGATGGAAGAAAAACAAGTGAGGTCTCACTGTAATATTGTTAATATGTTGAATTAATATACACTGACACCTATAAGTTTTTCTTTAATTGTAATTTTTACAACAATTGAGTAAAAATTACTCCAAAAAATCACTGTTCATATACATTTTACCACTACGATAGTAAATTTAACAAAAACTTGATACACAGAGATTATTTTCATTGAAAAATTATTAGACTTACCTTTAAGCAAAATAATACCTGCTCCAAATTGTCGTAGAACCACACTAACTTGTAATGGAATATTCTCCACTACAAATTACTTTTTTTCAATTGTAATTCGTAATGGAGCACTCATTCATTACACGTTATTTTTTATTTGTAATGGCACATGCACATTGTTTAAAGTAATGTGTAATGCATTACTTTTACATTACTATTTTCACAACCTTGGAGCAAACAACGTTTTCGGCGTTGAGGAAAGGTGTCCAAAATGACTCCCTCAAGAAAAAAATGCTTTCTCAGTAGGAAAGATTAACCCTTACTTGACACACTGGGGTTCAAAACACCCCAGGCCGAAATTTCCTTACTTTTAAGTACCTAAATTTTAAAAAATGGGACCTATAGCTACATCTGTCATTAGTTCGAGGATGCTACTACTTCTTCAAGCTTATAGCATTACTATGAGACAGTAGTTTTTATGTAGTAGCCGCCCAAAGTCGAGCGGTCTCGCCTGTACCTGAGTGTGTCAAGTAAGGTCGAGTGCAAAAATTTTGTGCTAATTTTTTTCCTGTTATATTATTTTACTACTACTATTTTTTTTCCTCTAGTACTATATATTGAGCAAACTCAGTTAAATATTCAACCATTTTTGTCGAAAAATAAAGAAGGTACGATTTTTTTCGTAAAAGTGATCATTTTTTCAGTTTTTCTGGATATTTAATTTTTTTCATCATATTTAACTTTTATATTTTACTATAAATCTTGTATAACTTTGGGAAGGAACCTCTTAAGGAGTTCTAAAAAAATTCCAAGTCAAAAAATTAAATGGTATATTTTTTATAAGAATTTTTATATCTGGGGTACAAACGACCCCAGTGTGTCAAGTACGTTATTCTGCAGAAGTGTGTCAAGTAAGGGTTAAGTTACAAATTCTTCCATCAATATATTGTGAAACTGTGGTTGTTGGAGTAATACTTTCACGTTTCTAACGAGTATTTGATCCTTCAATTTTCAAGTTTTTACTTTTCTTCAAAACTTCTACAAAATGGTGGGTTGGACAAAACGATCCCCCCTCTTACGAGGTAAAATGATCCCCACATAGTTAGTACTGAATTAAAATTATTTATTGCACTCCGTGCGCAAAGTGCCACTTTGCGCACTCGTACAATAAAATTTCGTACGATACTAGGATGTATCATATTATTACTGTTATTTATGATAAAAAAATACAAACATTCTTAGAATTAAATGCTCGAAAGAAAAATCCATTGGGATGAAATGGTCTGGGGGTCATTTTGGGCACCTTTAACCTATCTCTGAGTTTCCAGTACACAAAAAAGTTACCTTTCTAATCGTGATAGCAGACTGATTACAATTGTGTAAGATACGAACATTTTCATTACCAGACACTGATCGCTTTCGTCACGGCGAAAAAGGAAACTTCAATTTCCGCCAACCAAACGGAGAATTATCTGCAAAACCGACTACCGCCCTACATGATTCCTCAAGTTATAATTATCGAGTCCATACCGCTTCTGGTTAATGGAAAAATCGACAGACAGGCTTTGTTACGACAGTACGAATCGTCGAGTCTCGTTGGTGAGTTGACCAATACAATTTTTGAAATTAATGATCTCGGTGGCATTTACAAAGATGTGAAAAGGGTTTTGATTTTTGATCGTTTGATCGTCAAACGTCCTTTTCATGATTGCGATGTCTTCATATAACACCACAAATTCATTCCCCTTTCAATTACTCAAATCAACGATCAATTAATGAACTAATGATTCACGCTGCAGAATACAAATTGTAATGCTAGTTATTCCAATTAGGTAACTGATAAGAAAAACACTTTTTAATTGGAAAAAAAAATAAAAAAACGATGTTGTGACAAGTAAAAAAATCAATGTAACTACAAATTTGCAAATTGTTAAATGATTTTTTTTTTAATTATCATTTCCACAGGAACCGAACAAACGGTAGAGTGCAATTACAACGGAGTATCCGAGGACAATATCGAGAAAGCAAAGATCCTTTTTCCCACAGTGGCGACGGTCATAGGAAAGAGTGGTCGTTCGTCAGTGAACTTGAATGCAAATTTTTACGAACTCGGTGGAAATTCACTAAACTCAATCTACACAGTGACGAAGTTACGGGATCAGGGCTACGAGATCAGCATTACCGATTTCATAGCCGCAAAAAATATGTCCGCTATACTCGATAAGATGTCACCGTGCAGCGACACGAACGAGACGGAAATTGTCGCTGAGGAGGATCAATTCATCATCGAGTCGCTCGATAATTCTCACAAAAAGGAAGTCATAGAGTACGTTTTTCGAATATGAATGAAATATTTTTTAAAAATCATAAAATCATTCTTCGCAGCAGGGTTGGGCACCAATTACTTTGTGTAATAAATTACCCTTAAATTACAAATTACATATGTATTTAGTATCAAAATTTTTGCCAATTACAAATGTAACGAGTATCGATTTTTTCTAATTACTAATAAAAAATGTAATTACGATCAAAATGTTCACTAACTGCACATTACAAATGTGATCAGTATCGAAATTTTCCCTAATTACAAATTACAATACGTTTGTAATTTATAATTAATAAAAATTTCGATACGCATTACATTTGTAATTTGTAATTAGTGAAAATTTCGATAGTAATTACATTTATCATTTGTAATTAGATAAAAATTGATACTAAGTATATTTGTAATTTGTAATTAGATCAAAATTTTGATACTAAGTCCATATATTCTCACAAAAAGGATGTCATATAGTACGTCTTTAGAATATGAATCAACTATTTTTAAAAAATCGTAAAATCATTCTCCGGAGCAGGGTTGGGCACTACCAATTACTTTGTGTAATTAATCACCCTTAAATTACATATGTATTTAGTATCCAAATTTTTTCCAATTTTTTCTAATTACATTTTTTTTAATTACATTTTTTCTAATTACAAATAAAAAATGTAATTGGGATCGAAATTTTCACTAACTATAAAATACAAATGTAATTAGTATCCAAATTTTCACTAATTACAAATTACAATACTCAATACGTTTGTAATTTATAATTAATGAAAATTTCGATACGCATTACCTTTATTACGCATTACATTTGTAATTTGTAATTAGTGAAAATTTCGATAGTAATAACATTTCTCCAGGGTTGGGCACTACTAATTACTTTGCGTAATTAGTTATCCTCAAATTACAATTTACATATGCATTTAGTATCAAAATTTTTTCCAATTACAAATAAAAAATGTAATTAGGATCGGAATTTTCACTAACTACAAATTAAAAATGTGATAAGTATCGAAATTTCCACTAATTACAAATTACAATACTAAATACGTTTGTAATTTGTAATTAATGAAAATTTCGATACTAAATACATTTATAATTTGTAATTAGAAAAAAAATTGTACTTAATCCATATATTATCACAAAATGATGTCATAGAGTACTTCTTTAGAATATGAATCAAATATTTTTTTAAAATCGTAAAATCATTCTCCGGAGCAGGCGGGTTGGGCACTACTAATTACTTTGTGTAATTAATTAGCCTTTAATTACAAATTACATATGTATTTAGTATAAAATTTGTTTCCAATTACAAATTACAAATGTAATTAGAAAAGAATCGATTCTGATTACAATTGTAATTACCAATTAGTCAAAATTTTGATACTCATTACATTTGTAATTTGTAATCAGTCAACATTTCGATACTAATTACATTTATAATTTGTAATTCGACAAAAATTTCAACTAATTATATTTGTAATTTGTAATTAGTAAAAATTTACAAATGTAATTACAAATTACATTTGTAATTACAAATGTAATTAGAATCGATTTTTCACTAATAAAAAATAAAAAATGCACGAGTATCGATTTTTTTCTAATTACAAATAACATTTGTAATTAGAATTCGATTCTAATTACATTTGTAATTTGTAGTTAGAGTAAAATGTTGATACTAAGTACATATGTAATTTGTAATTTGTAATTTGTAATTTGTAATTAGATAATAACATTGAATCGTTAATTTTCAGAATAATAACGGACAGTTTTTACACGAAAGCCGATTTGGAAAGATGGCTTCTGCCGGATCTTGATAGAAACGATTACACCGAATTGATGGAAAAGCTGTGGGATTCGCTGGTCGAGAAGGGCTTCTGTTTCGTCGTGAAATCATCGAGCGATGATTCTCGAGTGCTCGCTTGTTCCTTAAATTTCGACGCTCGCGACGAACCGGAAGTGACGGTAGACTCGAAACTCACGATAATATTTGAATTTCTCGAGAGTCTCGAGGGACCGATACGCGATGGAAAATTGCCGAAGGGACGGGGAAAGATATTTCACACGTTTATGATGGGCACGAACAATCAGCTGAGCTCGGCGGAAAATGTGATAATGATGAAAATCATGGAGGACGAGTGCCTGAGACTGGCAAAGAGGAAATCATTCGCCGGCATATTCACGACGAACACGAGTCCATTGACCCAACAACTTGGCTCTGATATTTACAATTACGAAGTGCTGCTGGATTATCAGGTCAACAAATACGTCGCTCCTGATGGGACGAAACCATTTGGTCAAGCTCCGGATGACCAAAGAGCTCTTTGCTCATGGAAATCCATCACGAATGAACACTGAGTCACGTCACCTTGTTTCCTTCATCCTTATTCCCAATATTTATTGCAAAAGCGAGCACGATCTCGATCCACGATCGAGATCATTCGTCCCTTGGACATCGCTCTTCGGCTGTACATATTTTTTGTAAATAGAGTTGCACAATGCATCGAACATTTTTCAGGTCACCGATGAGAGAAAAAAAAACAGGTGCTCGATGAGTATCGATTAACAATTCACTTTTAATCAATAGATAAGTATGTGTATATATATATATATATATATATTAGGGTGATTAAAAAAAAAAAATTCTCGCAAACAAGCTCAAAAGTTTCAGTCAGGTATAAAAAAGGGCCTTTTAAAATATGAGCTCTTAATATTAATATTAATATTGACCTCATCGCGATTTTCGATTTTCCATAAGAATATCATGGGAAAAGTTAGTTTTACGTCTTATGATTTCTGTAACTAGCAAACAATTTATCATGCGGGAAATATAGACATGTTTTTATAAATAATAAAAAAATAGAACGATTTAAGAAAATTGTGTTGCAGAAATCAGCTTAAAAATTGTTTTTCTGGTTTTTTTTATTTATTTAAAAATAAAATATATTTCACATGAAATTTCATCCACATTTTGTCGATAAAGTAGTTCCGGTGTAAGATCCAAAAATCGGCCAAATTTACAAAAAATTAAACTTGGACATTGACAATAACAAATTACTTTGACATTGTCAATAAATTTTGAACGAGAGGACTTATCAAAATGTAACTCAGAACCTTTTTTGTAGAGCGTTAAATTCTCTAGAAAAATATGTCTATATATGGGGCCTTCCACATCAAACCGGACACCATTTAGCTTTTGCATCTCCGATTTTTTTAAAAATTTTGTATGTTTTAGTATTGGTTGAAAGAGGTCTTCATGATTTTTTTCAATTTTTTTTGTCGAGCTGTTTTCAAGATATCGATTTTTCAAAAATTAGGCTACTTTTTTTTTCAAATGTTTTCAATACGGTTTGAAATTTTTTTTCAATTTTTTTTTATAAAAAGTACGTTCAAAAATAAACATTTTGAAAAAAAATGTCCTATTTGGTCCATTTTTCGCGAAGTTATGGACATTTACAAAAAAAAGAAACATATTTTTTGAAAAATCTATATCTTGAAAACGGATCGACAAAAAAAACTGAAAAAAATTATAGATGCCTCTATCAACCGATACTAAAACATAAAAATTTTTTTAAAAAATCGGAGATACAAAAGCTCAATCGTGCTAAATTTAAAATCGAAAAAAAATAGATCCCATCGTTTACCCATTATCTCGTTAGACTTAAAAGTTGTGGAATGGATGACAGTTTTTTACAAAAAATTTTTAAGAAAATCGATCAGAACGTGTTTTTTGTAAATCTACAATTTATTTTTAAAACTTGAAAATCTCATAGAAATACGGTTTAAAATTTTTTTTCGATATTTGTTATCAAAAGTACGTTTATAAACAAAAATTTTGAAAAAAACGTCCCATTTGGCCCATTTTTCTCAAAGTTATGGGCGTTTGAAAAAAAAAGAAGCGTAATTTTTGAAAAATCGATATCTTGAAAACGTCTCGACAAAAAAAATTGAAAAAAATCATGAAGACCTCTTTCAACCAATACTGGAACATAAAAAAATTTGAAACAATCGGAGATGCAAAAGCTAAATGGTGTCCGGTTTGGTGTGGAACGCCCTTTATATATATTTCCCGTATGATAAATCGTTTGCTAGTTATAGAAATCAGAAGACGCAAAAATAATTTTTCCCATGTTATTCTTATGGAAAATCGAAAAGCGCGATGAGGACAATTTCAATATTAATATTAAGAGCTCATATTTTAATAGGCCTTTTTTTTACACCTGCATGAAACTTTTGAGCCTGTTTGCAGGAATTTTTTTTTTTTTTTTAATCACTCTAATATTTATATATCTCACCGATGAAACACGTGATAATAGTTGATTACTCTCATCTTCCTTTCCCCTCGATTGTAAAAAATCGCGCGGTTTGCACTTTCACTTACGCACTTATGTCACTATGTACTACTTATGAATTGCCAATGTGGGTTGTATTATTTTCTCATAGACATAATTTATTTGTGTAATAAATAAAAAATTCTGGCAAATTTGCAATATTTCAACATTTTTTCCTTCTCCCTCTTTCTTTCACTCTCTCTTGTGCTTATATCGAAGTGCTATAAATTTTTTTTTTCTAAACCCTCTCATTGTTGTACTCGATTAATTACGACGATGTAGAATGGAGCAAGTGTTTGCTTCGTTTGTTTTTTTAAACACACATTTTCTCTGCTATAACGTTTAATATAAACACATGGTCCAACATTTTGCTAGGAAAAAAATTGTCGTCGTTGTCACGATCCTTTTTTCACGAATATAATGTCGTTCGCAAGATTGTTTCGATATTTGACGAAACTGTGGACGTAGTAACCCCGCTTTTCCATAAAATCGATCATGTATTGACGACTCTTTTTCCCATGGATATACTCGACCGACAAAGCCTAAAAAATATATTGGAAAAATCGTTTATTAAAAAAATCAGGGAAATTTGAAATTTCCTCGTTATTTCCTGATTTCTGTTCATTATTCGCTAAACTATCGTGAACCTCTTTCAGTTCATCGATTCTCGGATTTTGCGTGAGAAAACCGCAATAAACGATAGAATGAAATTCTTTATTTGCATAATTCTTTCATAATTTCTCAAAAATTTCAAAATTTTATCAAATTCAAATTCCTTCAGAAATTATAAAAGTCCAAGTAACCACAGACATTTTTTTTGAATAATTCAGAATGGCGACAAATTCAAAATAATTTACAGAAAATGCATGATAGAAAGTTCTACTCAATTAAATTTCAGCTTGATTGCTTAAAATGTTACACATGGGTCATTCCATGTCATATCGACCAAGAGTTTGGAATCCACCTCGTTCGATTTCGATGAAATTTGGTCATAATTTGCCGTTTATCATAAAACGAAGTTCTACCAAAGAAGTTTTGTTTTTTAAATATTAAGCTTACGCTTAAAACGCTTTACCAAATAAATAAAAACGCAAATTAAAATTATGCTTCTGTTTTTACATTCTTATGTCATTAATTGAAATTCTTACTGCTCAAAATTACAAAATTACATGATTGCTCAACTTTCCTTGACTGAGAGGTAAAAAATTTTTTTTTACCAAAATTCAAAAATTCATATTTTTGAAAAAAAACACCATCTTGAAAATTTCAGGATCTTTTAAGATTAGTACAAGGTATTATATTAAAAAAATGTAACTAAAAATTTAATGTTGATCGTGGATTTACAATGTAAAAATTCGTGAATTTTGAAAGATTCAAAAATTTATATTTTCGAAAAAACGAAAAACACCTTTCTGAAAAATTCAGGATCTTTTAAGATCAGTACAAGGTAATATGTAAAAAAAAATTACCAAAAATTTAATGTTGATCGTTGATTTGCACGATTTTTTAAAATTCAAAATTCTCCAAATTTATCATTTTTCAAATTTTTTTCTTTTATATTTTTTTTTCGTAGCCAAGTATACTGTTTAAGCCGAACCCAGCACGATTTTTTCTCAACTATAATAGTTTTCGAGATATTTAAGAAACAAGCTTGAAGCATTTAAAGAATTGTGAAATTTTGAATTTTGCATAACTTTCGAAATTTTTATTTTTTTCATTTTCTAGAACTTCGTTTTATGATAAACGAAAACTTCAGACGAAATTTCATCGAAATTGAAAGGCGTCGATTCCAACTATTGCTCGATTTGACATGGAATGACCCATATACATTTTCTGTATATTATATTTCTGATATTTCTGATATTTCTAGAAATGAATGTGCTGTCATCAAGAAGCGATAAATAAAAATCCAACACATCATGGATATTTTTCTAATTACACTGAAAAATTTTTTTTGTTGAAAATGCAAAAATTTATTTGACTCAACCAAATATTTGTTTCCGGACGTTCAACGAGATCACTTTGGTAATTCAACAAAGATACAGTGGAAGTTTTAGTCAAATCGGTTAAATCGTTGCTTGAATGGGCAAAGTTTCAGTTCAATCAAACAAATATATTTGTACCAAATAAATTGTGTGATTGAAAATACGAATTGTTTTTTTGTTACAGCTAAATTTATCAAGTCAAAATATACTAGAAATCAACGAAATATTTCTGTATAGCAACTCAGTAACGTGTAAATTGAACTAAACTTTATCTGGAAATTGACCAAATAATTTCGTTCACCTCGTATCTTATGGTTAACCAAATCCATTTGTCGAATTAATTATAGTTTCATTATTTCAAACAAATTAATATTGAATCAACTAAATTTTTTTCAACTACACTCGACCTCGATAATCGGAATCCGTCGGCACCGGCTCTAGCAAGAAGTGGGGTTGCGCACATTGCCCAGAACCGTCTCTGCGCCGCTGGTGGCAGACGGCGGCCTGACGCGATTGGCCTGGCGCTTCTCCCACTACGCTGCAATTGCAACGATCGAGGTACCGATTATCGAGGTCGCAGTGTAAATGGATTTAGTTGTTTTAACTGAACTTTTTTCTCAGTGATACTTTCTCAAGATATATTCTGGTACCTTTATAACAAGGCGATCGAACGGTATTGTTTCTAAAATTGCCATCTCGCTGCCCTCGACATCGAGGCTCAAATAATCAATGATTTTGATCCCCAGAGCGGCTACGTATGAAGCAAGAGGAAAACATTGAACGATAATGTGTTTTCCGTTGTGAGCAACGTCCATGTTGTTTCGTGACGTTGCACCAGCTGAATTATCGGGCTCGTGAATACGTCCGATATTTCGTGCCATTAGAAAAGAGACCTGAAAAAATACGAACATTACTCGCTCGCCTTGTTTCGATCGAGAAGCTTCGATAATTATGAGCTTTTTGACGGACGAACGTTCATCGGATGAGACTTTATGCTGAGACAAGTTGGCGACATTTTGGATCGCCGATTCTTGTTGAGCATCTTGGTGAAATTAATGGGATCCGCTTCTATCAGAATTCCCGACCATCCGAGAAATCTCTCGAGAACGAGCGTGTTGCTTCTCGTTTCACCGTCGAAAGCACCGCATTCTATGAAAAATCCATTTTTCTGACGAACAATTTTACGAATTCAATCGCATTCGTTTTCTCAAGCATCAGAAGCTCGCACATTAGCCACTTATTTCTCCAAATACATCTCTACCATAATAAAACACTACTGTAATGTCACTGGGTCATTCCATGTTAAATCGACCAATAGTTGGAATCGATCCCTTTCAATTTCGATGAAATTTGGTCAGACGTTTTCTTTCATCATGGAACGAAGTTATACCAAAGGAAAATAATTAGAATAATTTCTTTCGAAAGTTATGCAAAATTCAAAATATTACAATTTTTTTGAATTTTTCAAGTTTATTTTATAAATATCTCGAAAATTATTATAGTTATGAAAAAATCGTTGTGGGTTCGTCTTAAAGAGTATACTTGGGGCTACGAAAAAAAATATTCCGAAAAAAAATGTTGAAAAATGATGAATTTAGAGAATTTTTAATTTGTTTAAATCGTGAAAATCCACGATCAACATTAAATTTGTTGTTCAATTTTTTAATGTAATAACTTGTACTGATTTTACAAGATTCTGAAATTTTCAGAAAGGTGTTTTCTTTCATAAATATGAATTTTCGAATTATGGTAAAAAAAAAAAAAAAATTTTACCTCTAAGTAAAGTAAAGTTGAGCACTCGTGTAATTTTTACTGCTCAAAATTACGAAATTACATAATTGCTCAACTTTATTTAACTTAGAGGTTAAAAATAATTTTTTTTTACCAAAATTCAAAAATTCATATTTTTAATAATTCAAAATTCTCCAAATTCATCATTTTACGGAATATTTGTTTTCGTAGAACGATTATTTTGTAACGATAATAGTTTTCGAGATATTTAAAAAAGAAACTTGAAAATTTGAAAAAGAACTTTGTTTTATGACAAAAGAAAACTTTTGACCAAATTGAAAGGCGTCGATTCCAACTATTGGTCGATTTGACACGGAATGACCCCGCTTTCACTTAAAAAGTCTACCGAATAACATCTCTGCCAAACAGAAGAGTTTCCATAACGCTGCCAAATAACGAGCCTATAGCTGAATAAATCTCCACACAAAACGAGTCTCCCAGTGAACAGCTCTAAGGTAACATCTCTACCACAAAATCTCTGTAAAACTTGACGGCTCTGTCATTTGACAATGCTGCCATATTACAAGTCTTCGGTTTGTCAACTCGGCCGGTTACTTACCGACGTTGGAGCCCGTTCCAGTGAGAACAAAATAAGGATACACTCTACTCGACTGCCCTGCAGTCGGTAAGTAGGGAATCGCAGGATTTGAAACCCAGAGACTCGTAATCTGGTTCGCTTGTAAAATGGGAGAGCTGTTAAGTAGTAGAATGATTTTGTGGTCGAATGTTACCGCAGCAGTTTACTGGAAAACTTGGTCTTGGAAAAAATGGCAGAGCTGTAAATGTGCCAAAAACCCAACTTTCGCTATTACGTTGAAATCTCTGCCCACTTACTTTGTTCCCAAAAATATCCATGATCGCTTGTGCCTGACCCATCGAGGGATCTCGGACTTCCGGTTTTTGTAGAACATAAGAAGCGCTTAATTTTGATTTACTTATCATCCACGTATCGCGAATTTCCGCGAGCAGAGCCTCGTTGTACATCGACGTGGTTCCATCGTTGTACCATTTTGGGTGGCCAGAAAAATTGTACCATCGTCGTAAAACTGTGAAACGATTAGTTCGCACGGTTTATTTATTTATTTGTTTATTTATTTATTTAAATCATTGTACACTGGACTGATTTAAAAAAAAACGACTATTTTTTCGAAATCCCCTATTGAATACTTTTGGGGAGGTGAAAAAAGATACCTGTTTAGAAGCAGAGCTCTTAATATTAATATTTCGCGGTCTCTCATCACAGATTTCTATTTCCCATTTAAATAACATAGGAAAAAAAAATTCAAACTTTGAAAATTTATGCCTCGGCTTCACGTCAATGTACCAAAATGTGCGATACATATTCTTGTAGGGAATTGAACGCTCTGCAAAAAAGGTGTCTTATGATTTTTCGAAAAACTCACTCCTTCAAAAGGATTCAAGGTTAAAGTTAAATTTAGAGTAAACTACTAAATTACTAAATATCGTAAAATCTTTCTCGAAAAAAAAGTATAAATTGTATTAACATAAATTTAACCTAATTTTTAAAGAAATTAACAACAGTATGGTTCACACATATTCACAGTCTAATATACATATGAAGCATTCTACGACATTTCGATCAAAATCTTACCTTGATGATTTCGATTTTCCTCTAAATTTTTTATATAAAAAAAACCATTGAAAAAAAAATGCCCTAATTTTTTCAGAATTTTTTGATCACGCGTTTTTTGTATTTTTTTTCTTTTTAAAGGGACCACTTTGTAAAATCTGAAAAAATTCAGAATAATCTAATAAAATAAAATTTACTCATAGAGTATTAAAATCTCCATTTTGGAACAAAGCCCAAAAATTTTGCTATATTTTATTAGATTATTCTGAATTTTTTCAGAATTTACAAAGTGGTCCCTTTTTTTCAAAAAAAAAAAAAAATCCAAAAAAGGCGTGAGCGAAAAATTCTGAAAAAATTTGGGAAATTTTTTGTCAATGCGTTTGTTTTTATAAAAAATTTAGAAAAAAATCGGAATCATCAAGGGAAGATTTTGATCGAAATGTCGTGGAATGCCTCATATATATAGTTTCACCGTGAATAACTTTTGAAGGAGTGAGTTTATCGAAAAATCGTAAGAGACGTTTTCTGTAGAGCATTCAATTCTCTACAAGAATATGTATCGTTCATTCCGGTACATTGACTTGAAGCGGAGGTATAAAATGTCAAAGTTTCAAATTTTTTTTCCCTGTGTTATTTAAATGGGAAATAGAAATATGCGATCAGAGACCACTAAATATTAATATTAAGAGCTCTGATTTTAACAGGCATCTTTTTTCATCTTCCCGAAAGTATTTAATAGGGGATTTCGACAAAAAAAAGTCGCTTTTTTCGAATCAGTCTATTGTACACGCAATGATTACCTTCGTGGTAAACTTCGGCAACAACGTCGTCGTTGTAAGTGTCTCTTGACGGGGCTGGTTTTTGAAAATATTTCGTGGAAATGATCAAAGCCGATACGGAAATCGTTAATGCAAGAATGAGCCATTTTTGTCCCCACAAACATCTGGGACAGTGAAGTGAGGATTCCTGATAAAGGAAGAATGGTTATAACGCCACAAATTGACAATGAATACCATTGACAAAATTAATTGTCAAAAAGGGAAATCTTACACGCATCTTCAGAAGATTTGTTGACTCTCGCGAAATCTCGATTGTCACTCGAGCATCATTCCGATGCAATTAAAAGAAGCAATGTAATTTTTTTTGTTTTTTTTTTCGAAAAACCAACTTCACCTTATTATTCGTGCTTGACTAATTTTGTCGATTTGATCACTTATCGGGGCCAACGTCACGGTAGAAACTGAGCGGATGGCAAACGAGATTCTCTAACATAAGACTCTCATCTCTTTCTCTCTCTCTCGGTTGATCTAAAAATAGCTCGTCCCACTGCTAAGTGAATCTAACACTTTGACTTTTAGCTTATCGCCTCAGGTCCCGAACTAACATGACACTTGAATCAATTTTGTTATTTGATAAAATTTGATTTTTTTGACACAACGATCAGGGATGAAAGTTAAGCGATTGAAGGGTTAACTTGGTTGAAATTTTCAAAAAATCAATTTTTCCTATTCTCACAAGTTTGCTCACTCGACTAAAAGTGCCATGAAATTCTCTTCGCAGGAAAATATAATGCTATCGCTGCGGCATTTAACCAGTCACGAGTAAATTTCACGACGCAATTTTACAGCCCGCAAATGTAATAATTCTTCCAGTAGGTAAACAGTAAAAATGAAATCATCACGAAAAGCACCGATAAGACGGCTTACGTGGAGTTTGCCGATAGATTAGTTAATTTTCAAGGCTTGAGCGCAACGAAAAAAATATAATCTCGATTCACGCGCGCCAGAAACGTGCTGGACCCAAATTTTCGTCATTTGCAACCACGCGGAATGTCGAACGGTGATTAAATTAACGATTCATGCGGATAATTCGTCAATTAATGTCGTGGCGATTTGACATTGTTTTAACGTCGAGGAAAAAGCGAAAATATGGTTTTTGAAGGGAGTATGAAGAAACGTTTATTGCAAACGGAAATAGGGGAGGCTGGGGCAAGACGGCCTCCCTAAGCTGGTTACTTTTTGTGGCTTTCAGCCATCAAATCAGTTTACTTTTGTTCTACCTTCAACGAATTCTCCGACATTTTACTTAAATTCAACAAAAAAAAATCTGGGGCACGATGACCTCCCTCTAAAAATGATGATTTTTTTTTCATCAGACACAAGAATTTAAAAATTTATCATTTATCAAAAGAATTTTCAGAAAAAATTGTTAAAAAGTTGAAAATAACGATTACGATTGTCCTTATTGTAATGGACTTTACACGGAAACTAAGGAATCATGGATTGAGTTGCAGGTATAGACAAAGATTATTCCGACGAATATATTTGTGATAATTGTGAAAAGTAATTTATTACAATCTTCACGTAATTTAATGTTGCATTTAAAATGTTTGTTTTTATTACGTTTTGAAACAATTCTAATAAATCATAATTAATGTTATTGTTTATTTGTTTAACATAAAAAATATATAGATCAATTAAAAATTCGTTAAATAATAAATAACTGCTATATATATTTTTTGAATTTTTTAGATAATAAATAATTTTGTTTTCTTTTAAAAATACATTTTTTCACATTTTTTTTGATGGTTCATTTTTCCCTTGATGTAATGGGGCATTCCATACCAAATCAACCACACTTAAACCCGACCGACCCCTTTCGATTTGGCGTAAATTTTGTTTTCCTTTTTTACCCCATTGAAAATGTTTTCAGGAAATTTTCAAATTTTTTTACCCAACCAAAAAACACTATTTTTTTCAAATAGCTATAACTTCTTCAAGGATTGACTAACTGGGACGTTTTTTTCAAAATTTTCGTCTTCAAATGTACTTTCCGAAGAAAAATACAAAAAAATGTTGAGATATTAAAATCTATGAAATTTTTCACTTTTTCGAGAAAAATAATCTTTTTCTCGAAGTTGGACATTTTCAATTTTTTTTTTTCACTCAAAAAATACTTTGATCAATTCTGGAAAGAATATCGCTCAACATGAAGTGGGCCGACATTTCCAACTATTTTTTTCAAAATTTTCGTCATTAAATCTAAATGTAAATGTAAATGATATTAAAATCTATGAAATTTTTCACTTTTTCGAGAAAAATAATCTTTTTCTCGAAGTTGGACATTTTCAATTTTTTTTTTCACTCAAAAAATACTTTGATCAATTCTGGAAAGAATGTCGCACAACATGAAGTGGGCCGACATTTCCATCTATTTTTTTATCAATTAAAAACAAAAATTCCCAGCTGTGTTTACTTCACAAAATACCACTCTGGAAATTTTTGAGGATTCATAAAGGACCTCAGAGTTTCAAAAATTGAGAAGAAAAAAAAATTGAAAGTGGTAATGCTCGAAAAAATTTTGATTAGTTTTTAAAAAAGTGAAAAAAACAATAGAAGGAAATGTCGGCCCACTCCATGTTGAGCGGAATTTTTTCCAGAATCGATCAAAGTATCTTTGGAGTGAAAACAAAAATTAAAAATGGCCAACTTCGAGAAAAAGATGATTTTTTCTCGAAAAAGTGAGTGGTTCAGGAACTTTTTGAGCGGATCAGTCACTTTTTGAAGAACTTATAGTTATTTGAAACTAAAAAGTTTTTTCTTAGGTTGGGTAAACAAATTTGACAATTTCGTAAAAAATATTTTTAATTGGGTAGAAAAGGAAAATTGAGTCGAATCGAAAGGGTTCGGGTTCAAAAGTGGTCAGAAGTGACCCAATGCATCGGCCTAAAAATTGATAAATGCATCAAATTCATCATAATTCGAAGTGGAACAAAAAAAAATCAAACCTAATTTTTAGGGTGGTCCATTATGCCCCAGGTATGGCGGATCGGCCTAAAAATGAGTCAATACATCAAATTTATGATAATTTGACAAGAAACCTTTTTTTTACCAAACTTTTGAGGGGGGGCGTTGTGCCTCAGAAGGGTCGTCTTGCCCCAACCTCCCCCATGTATGTTTAGGTGGAAGGATCGAGAATAAAAAATCAATCGTCTTCCGGCCAGACAATGGATTCGATCCACTCGACATAATGAGAAACCCTCGTGTAAACACCCGGAAGATTGGGAGTGGCGCATGATTTTCCAAAGCTCGTGACACCGACGATCTCGTAGAGGCATTTGTTCGGGAGAGGAGCCTGAATCGGGCCTCCCGAATCGCCATGACAAGTGTCCTTTTTCCAACCGCCATCAGGATCACCGGCGCAGAGCATGCTGGGTACGATCCCACGTGGCACCAAGATCGTGAAATTATGCAAAAATGCGCAGCGAACATTATCAATGACGTCCAGTTTCACCTTGACCAAAACGTCGCTGAGGTCGTCAACTTTTAATGAGGAAAATAAATAATTACCTCGAGATTCAGTTGAGACCGTGAAATGTTGAATAAAACTCAAAATACCTCAATGATGATATTACCGAAATTTCTTAAGCCCCATCCCGTCGCCCAAAGTTGACTCGGTGATGAGTCAAAATCCGTGTCAAGACAAGCGGGCTTGATGCTCGTGTCAAAACTCACCGTCTCGACTAATTTTAACAATGCCAAATCAGCGTACATACTTGGAGGACTGTAGTCCGGATGCTTCTTTATTGTCTTTATTTTTATCAATCTGCCGGATCTCTCGTCGCTCAGATTATTAGAGCCGAGACGCGCAAATATGGGTTTACCGCTGAAACAATTTTTGACTCTTTTGGAAGTGTTTTAAGAATGTTAGGAAAAATTCGCACATAGCTTCCTGATTTTTTTAATGAAATTATGAAATTATTTTTTTTACTATAGTAGAAAAATTAAAAACTATGAAAAAAGTTAGACGACGAACAAACAATTTACAGAAAATACAAAGTCTCGCCGAATTGACAATTATTTTACAATTTTGAAAAAATTTGCACTGAGTAGAGGGACATGGATGATCTACTTGCATACTAAATTTCAACTCGATAACTTAAACCGTTCTCTAGATATATTCATTTTAATGAAAGCGCAAACCGTACACACACACACACACACACACACACACACACACACACACACACACACACACACATACACACATACATACGTCCGGACATTTTTTCTAAATGTGATTTCTCGACGTTGTGGGACATTTTGAACATACTGACATGAAAATTGCGAAAAAAAATTTTTTTGCGAAAACAAAGCTTCCTTTATGAGGAAACAAAAGCGTGGAAAAACGTATTTTTCGTTTAGGCAGCCACCATTTTACGATTTTTTTTTATCTTTATTTGAGGTAGGGGTTATAACGACATTCTCACTGATTAAGAATCTTTTTGTACATTTTGCATCGAAAGCTTAGAAATGTTGCAATCCTGTCAGCCAGCCTTTTTTTAGCCTCAACTTTACCAACTTATGACTTATTTCATTTTCATTTTTTGATCTCGACAATTTTTTTGTTTATTGTCAAAATATTAATAAATATGTTGTAAAAAAAATAATGGTAAAAATATGTTTTATTTTATTTTTATCGAGCAATTCTTTGAGCTAATCTATTACGAGTAGACTAATTACGATTTCTTCTTACACAAAGAAAAAAAAACAGTGATTATTCATTTAGAACTCATTGTCAGTGACACAGCACTTTAGTCACTTTTAAATCCGACCCCTTTCGATTTGGCTGAAATTTTGTTTTCCTTTTCTACCAAATTGAAAACATTTTTCAGAAAATTTTCAAATTTTCTTACTCAACCCAAAAAAAACTTTTTTTTTCAAATAGCTATAACTTCTTTAAAAACTGACGAATTGGGACGTTTTTTTTCAAACTTTCGTTTTTAAATCCGCTTTCCGAAAAAAATACAACAAATTTTTAAGATATCCAAATCTATGAAATTTTTCACTTTTTCGGAAAAAATCATCTTGTCTCGAAGTTGGCCATTTTGAATGTTTTTTTCCCCCAAAAACATTTCCTTCCATTTTTTTTATCGATTGAAAAAAAAAAATCCTAGCTGGGCTTATTACACAAAATAACACTGCAAATTTTTGAGATTTATAAAGGACCTTAGAGTTTGAAAAATTGAGAAAAAAAAATTGAAAGTGGTCATCCTCGAAAAAGATTTGTTTTTTTTTCAAAAAAGTGAAAAAAAATAAAAGGAAATATCGGTCCACTCCATGTTGATCGGCATTTTTTCCGGAATTGATCAAAGTATTTTTTGCGTGAAAAAAAAATCACAATGGCCAACTTCGAGAAAAAGATGATTTTTCTCGAAAAAGTGAAAAATTTCATAGATATCTTAAAAAATTTTGTATTTTTTTTTTCGGAAAGTACATTTAAAGACGAAAATTGTGGGAAAAAAACGTCCTTATCAATCAATTTTGCACTGAGTAGAGGGACATGGATGATCTACTTGCATACTAAATTTCAACTCGATAACTTAAACCGTTCTCTAGATATATTCATTTTAATGAAAGCGCAAACCGTACACACACACACACACACACACACACACACACACACACACACACATACATACGTCCGGACATTTTTTCTAAATGTGATTTCTCGACGTTGTGGGACATTTTGAACATACTGACATGAAAATTGCGAAAAAAAATTTTTTTGCGAAAACAAAGCTTCCTTTATGAGGAAACAAAAGCGTGGAAAAACGTATTTTTCGCGTAGGCAACCACCATTTTACGATTTTTTTTTATTTTTATTTGAGGTAGGGGTTATAACGACATTCTCACTGATTAAGAATCTTTTTGTACATTTTGCATCGAAAGCCTAGAAATGTTGCAATCCTGTCAGCCAGCCTTTTTTTTAGCCTCAACTTTACCAACTCATGACTTATTTCATTTTCATTTTTCGATCTCGACAATTTTTTTGTTTATTGTCAAAATATTAATAAATATGTTGTAAAAAAAATAATGGTAAAAATATTTTTTATTTTATTTTTATCGAGCAATTCTTTGAGCTAATCTATTACGAGTAGACTAATTACGATTTCTTCTTACACAAAAAAAAAAAACAGTGATTATTCATTTAGAACTCATTGTCAGTGACACAGCACTTTAGTCACTTTTAAATCCGACCCCTTTCGATTTGGCTGAAATTTTGTTTTCCTTTTCTACCAAATTGAAAACATTTTTCAGAAAATTTTCAAATTTTCTTACTCAACCCAAAAAAAACTTTTTTTTTCAAATAGCTATAACTTCTTTAAAAACTGACGAATTGGGACGTTTTTTTTCAAACTTTCGTCTTTAAATGTGCTTTCCGAAAAAAATACAACAAATTTTTAAGATATCCAAATCTATGAAATTTTTCACTTTTTCGGAAAAAATCATCTTGTCTCGAAGTTGGCCATTTTGAATGTTTTTTTCCCCCAAAAACATTTTCTTCCATTTTTTTTATCGATTGAAAAAAAAATCCTAGCTGGGCTTATCTCACAAAATAACACTGCAAATTTTTGAGATTTATAAAGGACCTCAGAGTTTGAAAAATTGAGAAAAAAAAATTGAAAGTGGTCATCCTCGAAAAAGATTTGTTTTTTTTTTCAAAAAAGTGAAAAAAAATAAAAGGAAATATCGGTCCACTCCATGTTGATCGGCATTTTGTCCGGAATTGATCAAAGTATTTTTTGCGTGAAAAAAAAATCACAATGGCCAACTTCGAGAAAAAGATGATTTTTCTCGAAAAAGTGAAAAATTTCATTGATATCTTAAAATTTGTTGTATTTTTTTTTTCGGAAAGTGCATTTAAAGACGAAAATTGTGGGAAAAAAACGTCCTTATCAATCAATTTTGCACTGAGTAGAGGGACATGGATGATCTACTTGCATACTAAATTTCAACTCGATAACTTAAACCGTTCTCTAGATATATTCATTTTAATGAAAGCGCAAACCGTACACACACACACACACACACACACATACACACATACATACGTCCGGACATTTTTTCTAAATGTGATTTCTCGGTGTTGTGGGACATTTTGAACATACTGACATGAAAATTGCGAAAAAAAAATTTTTTGCGAAAACAAAGCTTCTTTTATGAGGAAGCAAAAGCGTGGAAAAACGTATTTTTCGTTTAGGCAGCCACCATTTTACGATTTTTTTTTATTTTTATTTGAGGTAGGGGTTATAACGACATTCTCACTGATTAAGAATCTTTTTGTACATTTTGCATCGAAAGCCTAGAAATGTTGCAATCCTGTCAGCCAGCTAAAAAAAGAGCCTCAACTTTACCAACGTATGACTTATTTCATTATAATTTTTTGATCTCAACAATTTTTTTGTTTATTGTCAAAATATTAATAAATATGTTGTAAAAAAAATAATGGTAAAAATATTTTTTATTTTATTTTTATCGAGCAATTCTTTGAGCTAATCTATTACGAGTAGACTAATTACGATTTCTTCTTACACAAAGAAAAAAAAACAGTGATTATTCATTTAGAACTCATTGTCAGTGACACAGCACTTAGAGGTTCAAATCCAGTGGTTTATTATTAACTACAATATAATTATTTATTGACTACAATATAAATTAAGAATCAGAAATTTACGAGAATAAGAAATAATTAATTTAAATTAATTAGAGGAATGTGGAGCAAAATGAGAACTTTAGGGCGAAAAGGGCACCCTTCTAAATGATTAAAAAATCTCATCTACATGGCTTTTTTTATCGAAAAACCCGTGTAGATGAGATAAGAAACTCGATTATTTAAGATATAAAAATATTTCGTAAAATAGAAAAATTTTTGAAAACAAAAAGTTTTGAACAAAAATTCTGAAAAAATTGCATTGAATCCAGAATAATTGTATACAACTTTTTACCCTCTGAGTGATATCACGAAAACCCAGTAGTTTTAGAGCTACCCTTCATTTTAGAAATATGGTCGTTTTTTGCGAAAATCTGAATATTTTTGCGAAAAAAAGTCGTACGAAACTTTTTTTAAAACGAAATTAAAGCTTATACTCCCCCCCGCAAGTTGTTCATGCGAAAAATAGTTTGAAAAAATTTTCATGGCATAGGCGCCAAATTTTCGACGCCAAAAAAAGCCAAAAAACGACAATGTTTCAAAAGACGTATCGAGTTGAAAAAAAAATAGAAATTTTTGTTGGAAAAAGTGAAATGAAGCTAAATATGTCCCCTTTGAAACGCCGCTTGTTGAATTGAAATATCTTCATTTTTAAAAGAGCAGTGAAACTTTTGTGCGAAGCGGAATGCGAGTGTTTTTAAACTTCTGGACTTTTTTGTCCTTTGTACAGAAAACTTATTGAACGATGAAAATAAATCAGAAATCTATGTGCAAATTTGCACAATTTTTTGCAAAAAAAAAGCTTTCCATATGCAAATTTCAGAAAACAAAAAAACAAATTTCCGATAATAAAAAAAATCATTTTCTCACAGTGGTCCGTGTGTGCAGTGAGCTGCAGTCAAGATCCATCGATCCGAGATCAAGCTGCCACCGCAGTGATAACCGATGGTTCGATCCTTCAAAATCCAGCCAATCGCAGCCATGTGAGGGAATTCATTGGGCTGTGTTATCTGACCACCAAAAATCAATGGGTTTATCGAAATAGCGCAACCGAATGAAATTCTTATTGGATCAAAGTCCGACAGTGGCAATATCCATTTGGCTTGTTCAACGGCCTGATAATATTCTTGGCATTCTGTGATACATCAAAAAAAAAATTCCAATCGCGACAAGCTCGACTCTAATCAGCTCAATAATGGTAAATTAAGGATGTTGAGTCCCTATGAAATCTTTTAATGTTAATTGTTCAATAAATAGCTTCTTGATCGTCGTGAAATTTTTACACGACCTTCTGAATACTTCGTGTAAAAACATATTAAATTTTCAGAATTCCATCATCATTACTTCAACCTCCTTAAGGGTTACAATGAAAAATGATGAGAAAATTCTGAAAATCTTGGATGTTTTTGTATGAAGTATTTAAGAGGTCGTGTAAACATTTCACGACGATTAGGAAGCTCGTTATTAAAGTATTGACATTTTGTTAAGAACAATTTTTTGAACAAATAAAAAAAATATTCATCGATAAACTTCGTTTTGTTTCCGTTGCTTTTAATATAGTGTAGATATTAAAAAATTGAGAGGTCAAAAAAAAACTTATCGCAAAGTTATATCAGTTTCCATAAGACTACATATTTAATTTAATTTAATTTGTTAATGTTAATTGTTCGATAACGAGCTTCCTAATCGACGTGAAATTTTTACACGACTTCTTAAATAATTCATCCAAAAACATACCAAATTTTCAGAATTTTCTCATCGTTTGCGATTTGGGACTCAACATACTTAAGCACTTACTCCTCGTAGATTTCCATCGATAACTCTTGTAATCGTGAAATTTATCACTTTTACTATCATCACTGACGCTCGTTCTATTCCCAAACAAACGAGACTGATTCACTCGAGTCTTGATCGACGTAGGACCGTAAGTAAGCAACGCAAAAACTATCAAAATCCAATTTGACAACATCAACATTTCCAGGAGATGACTCATAGCTCACTGTTTTCGTGTGGTTGAAGTAAATCTCTGCTGGAAATGTCGCGGAGCGATTTGAGCGAGGAAAGCTTGTTCAAAGTTTCTGCTTTAGGTTTGTTGTTGAAATCGAGACCAGGAAAACAAATAACAAGAAGAAAACAAAGTATTTTGTAAAAAAATGTTTTAATCGTAACTGTCTTTGCTAAAACTTGGAGGCAGGTTTTAAGGTCTGCTGAGGAGTGATTAAAAAATTTTTTTGATCACGTTGCAAAGGAAAAATTAATTTGGTCGAAGGTGGATCTGAATTACAGAGTTCCTATTTGATGTGGAAACATTTTTACAAAATTTATTTTACAGCATTATAATACGCGAATAAATCCAAAATCATTTTTTAATGTAATTTTCCTGAAGTTAAATCAAATTAAAAATTAAATTAAATAATAGGTAAATTCACTTTTAATTTTATTATTTAATTTAATAGGTATTGATTTTGTTCGGTAAATTTCAATTAAAATCAGAAATTTGAATTTACAAAAAAATTTATAAACATTTGTCCGTAGATTGATCAAGATAAAGTTATTCTTGTGTCACTTTAGTCACTTTTAAATCCGACCCCTTTCGATTTGGCTGAAATTTTGTTTTCCTTTTCTACCAAATTGAAAACATTTTTCAGAAAATTTTCAAATTTTCTTACTCAACCCAAAAAAAACTTTTTTTTTCAAATAGCTATAACTTCTTTAAAAACTGACGAATTGGGACATTTTTTTTCAAACTTTCGTCTTTAAATGTGCTTTCCGAGAAAAATACAACAAATTTTTAAGATATCCAAATCTATGAAATTTTTCACTTTTTCGGAAAAAATCATCTTGTCGAGAAGTTGGCCATTTTGAATGTTTTTTTCCCCCAAAAACATTTCCTTCCATTTTTTTTATCGATTGAAAAAAAAATCCTAGCTGGGTTTATCACACAAAATAACACTGCAAATTTTTGAGATTTATAAAGGACCTCAGAGTTCGAAAAATTGAGAAAAAAAAATTGAAAGTGGTCATCCTCGAAAAAGATTTGTTTTTTTTTCAAAAAAGTGAAAAAAAATAAAAGGAAATATCGGTCCACTCCATGTTGATCGGCATTTTTTCCGGAATTGATCAAAGTATTTTTTGCGTGAAAAAAAAATCACAATGGCCAACTTCGAGAAAAAGATGATTTTTCTCGAAAAAGTGAAAAATTTCATTGATATCTTAAAATTTTTTGTATTTTTTTTTTCGGAAAGTACATTTAAAGACGAAAATTGTGGGAAAAAAACGTCCTTATCAATCAATTTTGGAAGAAGTTATAGCTATTTGAAAAAAAAAAAATTTTGTTGGGTACAAAAATTTTAAAATTTCCTGAAAAATGTTTTGAATGGGGTAAAAATGGGGAAAAAAATAAAGCCAAATCGAAAGGGGTCGAGTTCAAAAGTGGTCGATTTGACATGGAATGATCCATATATTTTTTCAAGCTTAAGAAGGAACTGTTTGATCCAGACCTACCTCAGTTCACACTAAATTATCTTTCATATAAGTGTAAAAGCAAATATTGCAATTTTAATACCCCATTAAATCACCTTCACCGCAAGAACTGCGATTAAACCGCTATACTTATATTTAATTAACCGCTATATTTAATTATAAAAAAAGTAATTGTGTTACAGATTCCTGCTTTATCGGCGTCAGTCGATAAACGTATCGACCAATCACAAAACAGAGAGATCATTTTCCCTCTCAACCGACTGTGGAATAAGCTTGAGATCTTCTTATCCTCAAATGACAAGGAAGGTCACGACAATGCACTTCTTTAGGAATATTGCATTCATTGTGGACTTGGTCGATATATCCGTTGCTTTTTTTTTTTAATATTTAAAGACTATAATTCGCGATTGAAAACCCACGCGATCCAGATTCATTTGGTGTCTTCGACGTCACGTTATAGATCTAAGAATTGAAAGATCAATAAGTTTCGAAGTCCCCCAGCTATTGGCTGACAGTCAGCTGTGAATCTTCTGCTCTCGATCACGTGATAGATCCAAAGTACATAACGCACATCGATTGCCAACATGGCTGCTCTGGGTTGCCAGCAGAGTGACGATCATTCCGACGATCTAGGAAAATCGCCGGTATTGACAGAAGCGGAAACGGAGGACATTGACGAGCAGGACACAGCTGGAATTCCTCTGCAATCCTCGTGGACATTTTACCTCGACAAGTGAGTTTTTGTCCGAACGAGCAAAAACAAATCTTAACGCTTGTCGAAATCAGCGTACGTTCAACTTTGTTATCAGCCAGTCCAATTGCGTTTTTATTAAAACTATAATCCTAATTATTATTATTCTTGTTTATGTCGAATTTGAAACTTGTATTCTATGGCAAATAATGTTGTGAATTTTTTCCAAATTTATTGTGTCCTCGCTTATTTTCCCAACGAATAAAACTCTGCGACATCCCTTTCCCCCACTAATAATAACAAAGACGCTTCTGTGAAAAATGTGTGTGACGCATGATGGATGAGAAGAAAACAGTGAGACCATTTGTGCGAGATATAGGATCGATGAATTGTTTGTCTGATGAATGACGACGGATTACTGCGAGAAATTGTTCAAATTGTCATTGTTGCTACGGCGAATAAAGTTGTTTGGAGAAAGATGGAAGAATCATTGATTTTTTGATCAATAGGGCGGTACCCGGGACTACTGCCGAGGAATACAAGGCCAAGTTGAAGAACATCTACACAGTGAGCACAGTTCAAGGCTTCTGGGCTGTTTACAACAATATTCCAAAGGCCAATGAACTGCAGGTATAAGTCAAGTGAGCCTCCATGTTGAAAAAGACATTCAGAGATGAATGCACATTTAAGGCGGGATCTAGAATTTTGAAAAAATCCATTTTTTCATATTCTTAAAGTTTATACTTTTAAGAATGTATCATTGAAACGATATTTTTGAATTCCAATCATTTACGGAATTACAGCTATTTCAGTGACGTAGCAATGACGCCCGTCATGTCGAGGCATAACTTTAAAAGAATATTCTGGTCTGGAATTTTGAAAAAATCCATTTTTTTCATATCCTTAAAGTTTAGACTTTTTAAAAAATATCGTTGAAAGGAAATTTTTGAATTCCAATTATTTGCAGAGTTATAGCTATTTTAGTGACGCAGCAATGATGCCGTCAGAGAGTAACTTTAAGGGGATATTCTGGTCTAGAATTCTGAGAAAATAAATTTTTGTTTGCATATTCCCAAAGTTTAGATCTTTAAGAATATATCCTCGAAAGGAAATGTTTGAATTCCAATCATTTACAAAGTTATAGCTATTTTAGTGACTTAGTGACCCAGCAATGACGCCCGTCTCGTCGGAGCGTAATTTTAAGGGGATATTCTCGTCTAGAATTTTGAAAAAATTAATTTTTTTTTGATATTCCTAAAGTTTAGACCTTTAAGAATATATGATCGAAAGGAAATTTTTGAATTCCAATAATTTACGGAGTTATTGCTATTTTAGTGATGCAGTAACGACGCCCGTTATGTCGGAGCGTAACTTTAAGAGGATATTCTGGTCTAGAAATTTGGAAACATCAATTTTTTTTGGATATTGTTAAAGTTTAGACCTTTAAGAATATATCTTCGAAAGGAAACTTTTGAACTCTAATAATTTACGGAGTTATAGCTATTTTAGTGACGCAGTAATGACGCCCGTCACGTCGAAGAGTAACTTTAAGAAGATATTCTGGTCTAGAATTCTGAACAAATTAATTTTTTTTTGCATATTATGAAGTTTAGATCTTTAAGAATATATCATCGAAAGGAAATTTTTGAATTCCAATAATTTACGGAGTTATAGCTATTTTAGTGACGCAGCAACTACACTGAGAGAAACAATGATTGAATTTGAGAACATGAATTTATTTATTAAATGAAAGTATTAATTCGATTACTTGTTTGTTGAACTAAGAAAATCACTCTTCATTTAAAAAAATATTTTCACGGATCTATTACTCCATTATATTAAACTCTTGTTTAATAGTAACCATTAAATGCATGATAGATTTGATTAAATTTGTATTCATTGGATTAATTACATTTATCGCATCATAAACATTAGATTATTTGAATCTAAAAAATGACTTCAATACGAAATTATTTTTTTTGAAGAAAATTATTTATGGCATCATAAACATGAGATTATTTGGATCTAAAAAATGACTTCAATACGAAATTATTTTTTTCGAAAAAAATTATTTCTTTGCAATAAATTCATCAATATTTTACTTCTAAAAATATTTCTGTAGTATTTTCAATATTTATTAGATATAAAATTGATTGTGATTATTTTAAAAGAAGCTGTAGTAAAATAAATAACACATTATTTTATTCCAATAGAATATTTGTTTGGAATGATTAAATTTTTATTTCCTTCAAGCAAAGAACTATCATTTCTATAGTATACTTTAATAGTATACATAAATTGTTAAAAATTAAAAAACTGGTTTTTCAAATGTTTTCTTATATTCGAATCTTCTTAACTCCCAACCTTTTTAAAGTGCATATTAGTATTCGATAACGTAATAGGTAACGTGTTAGGTAGTTAGGTAGGATAGGTATGATGGTAGGTAGGGCAAGGGTTCGAATCTCGGTCGGATAGAGAAATTAGATCGGAGAATTGGCGCAGATTTGTCTTTTTTTCTATTTATCTCTTTTTGGGGTCACTAAACTATGCATATTAAATTATTTGGCAAGGGCTATATATTTTTTATAAAATGTTTAGCAACAATTAATAAACACGCATTTAATTGAATCAATCATTTTTCCTGTTCATTGGACTAATTCATTTGTTGATTCAACAAATTTTTTTTCTCAGTGCTTCCTGTATTGAAAGACATGCATGTTTTGAATGATAAAATGTGTTCTTGATTCAAACAACATATTACATATAATTGATAACATACTCTTAGATTCAAGTAAATTCGTTTATTGAAACAGAAATTTATGGAATTGACTGAAAAAAATGAACCAAGTAAATATATAAGGGAACCAATCTAATATGTTTTGGCAAATAATGAAAAAAAAAATGATTTTTTGCCTTCAAAACTTTATTTCATTGGTTCTAGTAATTTTTTCTCTCAGTGTACGCCAAATCGGACTATAGACGTTTTTCTCAAAACTACTTTTCGTTTTTCTCAAACTACAATTCCAGCTTATAACTTATTTAATTTTCGTTTTTCCTCTCGAATTTTTTATTTGTTTATTATCAAAATATTAATAAATATGTTGTAAAAAAAGAATGATAAAAATATACATATATGCTTTTTTTAATCGGTCTCGGCAAACGCTCAAAATGTATGTTTCTAGACCAGAATACCGCCTTAATCCATGGTCTTCTCCGATTAGACCTGAGAAATAAAATTGTAGATATTGAGCCAAAGATTTCGCTTATTTGATTCTTTCCTTCTGCTAGATCAAGTACAGCTATCATCTTATGAGAGACGGGAGACTTCCGCTTTGGGAAGAGGCTGTCAATCAAAATGGCGGAACCTGGAGATTGAAGTGTCACAAAAATGACACGGTAGGATTTTGTCAATGGCTCTTTTTCTTGGTTCATTTTACGATGAATTACGATAAGTGTAATTGCTCGGAAAATTACAGGAAAGTGTCTGGAAGGAAGTTGTGTTGGCCGCGATTGGCGAACAATTTAACGATTGCGTTGCAGAGGGCGACGAAATTTGCGGTGTCACTGTATCGATCCGAGATCGCGATGATCTGGTGCAGGTACAATTTCGTTGGGAAGACTAATGGACTCACAGTCGAAGTCCCCATTTCTTGACCGGACGAATGTAGGTCATTCCCACATCTTGACTTCTCCTACAGTCCCCACTTTCGATACGACGCCATATTGTACGCCGCAAGTGCGCATGCTCGTGGGAGCGCGCACGCGCTGTTCTGATCTCGGCACACTTGCGCATGCGCATGCGTTGCCATGGTAACCCGGTCAAGATGTGGGGACGGTCAAGAAATGGGGGGTTAAGAAACGGGGACTTTGACTGTACTAGAAAAAAGATTTGTTACAATGATATCAGTTTTACACAGATATGGAACGTGAACGTGGCCCTGGCTTCTCAAGCAACCGTGCTCCAGAAGGTTCATCGACTTTTGCCGGAAATCAAATTTCAAGCGGAATTTTACAAACGTGAGCCTCGAATTATCCTGTTCATTAGATTCTTAAGCGGATGTACATTAGGGTGGGTCAAATAAAAAGACTAATTTTTTTTTTTCCTCGATATAATGAAAAATGTATTGTTTGGTATCTCAAAAAGACCCTCTGCAAGTATTAGCCCTTCATATTTAAATTAAGAGGTCCCTCATCGCAAATTTTCATTTCCCATTTAAATAATATAGGAAATTTTTGTTTTTAACTTTGGAATTTTATTAGACTTTAACCGTTAAGGTTAGGAAAGTTTTTTTGCACATTTTTGTAGAACATTTGCTGCTCTACAAAAAGCTCTCTTGTGTCAAATCGATAAAACGAACCGTTCAAAAAACAATCGGTGATAATTAGCTCTGGATTCTACTCACCTCGTTTTGAACGGTTAGTTTTATCGATTAAACACAGGAGAGCTTTTTTGCAGAGCATCAAATATTCTACAAAAATGTGCTAAAAAAGGTCCCCTAACCTCAACGGTTAAAGTCTAATAAAATTTCAAAGGTAAAAAAAAAACTCCTTTGTTATTTAGATGGGAAATAAAAATTTGCGATGAGGGACCTCTTAATTTAGATATAAAGGGCTGATACTTGCAGAGGGTTTTTTTTAGATGCCAAACAATACATTTTTTCATTAGATCGAGGAAAAAAAAATTAGTCATTTTATTTGACCCACCCTAATGTACATTAAGAGGAAAGAAATTGAAAAGCCAGAGTGGATTTTTATAAGCTTTTTTCAACAATTTTATAGCCCATCAGTCACATCACGCGTACATGCGTCACTGATAAACCAATCGACGCTGGAGAAGAAAAAGGATTGGCTTTTTAATTCAGCTTTTTGATACATAAACGGGCAATTAATCAAGGGACGCAGGATAAACGGACGACAACGAAATCTTCGACATTTTTATAGCTTGCGTCTCTTCAACGTTCAACATATACCTCATAATGTAAATCGTTTTTCTTTAAAATGTGAATATATTTTGAAATAACCTTTTGATTCGCTCATTTAATATCCAATTATCATTGAACGATATGGCTAATATTGCAGAAAAAAATTATTGACAAATTAGGGAGCAAAAGCTTTCGTGCTCATTTCAATGAGGCGAGAATTCAGTGGAAACTGAATTTTGAAAAATGTCGATGAATAATTTTAAAAAAAAATGTGGTTCTGTACACAAATTTATAGGCTATGAGCTGTTGGGGGCATTTTTTTTTCTACAATTGAGAAATAATGTTGGCAGATCCTGTGCAGTTCGTGGATTTTTACACGATTTTTAAGAATTCAAAAATTCATATTTTTGAAAAAACAAAAAACACCTCTCTGAAAATTTCAGGATCTTTTAAAATCAGTACAAGGTATTGTATAATAAAATTTTTAAATTGAACCAGAAATTTAATGTACAACTTGGATTTTCACGATTTTTGAAAATTCAAAATAATTTTTTCAGAATATTCAATAATTCAAAAAATTTTTCAAATTTTTTTTTCAAAATATTTTTTTTTCATAGCCCCAAGTATACTCTTTAACACGAATTCAGAACAATTTTTCGTAACTATAATAGTTTCCGATATATTTAAGAAATAAACTTGAAAGATTTGAAAAATTGTGAAACTGCAAATTTTGGATAATTTTCGGAAAAAAATTTTTTAATTTTTTTCGTTTGGTAGAACTTCGTTTTGTTAATAACGAAAACTTCGGACCAAATTTCATCGAAAATTAAAAGGGGTCGATTCCAACTCTTGGTCGATTTGACATGGAACGACCCATATATATTTTAATTTTATAAAAACGGAGTTTTTACCACGGAGATTGAAAAATCGTCTTACTCAACCCGGAGGGATGATTTATTTAGGTCAAATGAATTTATTCAAAATAAGTAAAATTGAAAAATTATAGTATAGATGCTTTTTAGAATTTAAGGTGAAAATCTAAGTCCTAAGTCAATAAAATGTAATGCAAAATGCAATAATTTATTCATCTATACTTTTTCATTCCCAAAATGGCAATCAAAGTTTTGTCCATTACACATTACATTGCAATAATAATATAAATGCTTCTTATAATTATAATATAGATGATTTTTAGAATTTAAGGTACCTGAAAATCTAAGTCCCAAGTCAATAAAATGCAATGCAAAATTGCAATAATTTATTCATCTATATTTTTCCATTCCCAAAATGGCAATCAAAGTTTTGTCCATTACACATTAAATTGCAATGGGTAATGGAAATTTTTTCTATTACCAGGGTTGCAAATAATGCATTACTTTTTTTAGTGCATTCGCATTTTCATTAACCATTAAAATTTAATGGTTAATAGAAATTATTTTCATTAACCATTAAAATTTAATGGTTAATGGAATGTACTTTCATTAACCACTAAAACGTAATGGTTAATGGAAATTATTTTCATTAGCCATTAAAATTTAATGGTTATCGGAGATTATTTTCATTAACCATTAAAATTTAATGGTTAATGGAAATTATTTTCATTAACCATTAAAATTCAATGGTTAATGGAGATTATTTTCATTAACTATTAAAATTTAATGGTTAATGAAAATTATTTTCATTAACCATTACAGTTTAATGGTTAATAGAAATTATTTTCATTAACCATTAAAATGTAATGGTTAATGGAAATTATTTTCATTACCCATTAAAATTTAATGGTTAATGGAAATTGTTTTCATTAACCATTAAAATTTAATGGTTAATGGAATCTATTTTCATTAACCACTAAAACGTAATGGTTAATGGAAATTATTTTCATTAGCCATTAACCATTAAAATTTAATGGTTAATGGAGATCATTTTCATTAACCATTAAAATTGAATGGTTAATAGAAATTATTGCCATTAACCATTAAATGTTAATGGTTATTGAAAATGCAATTGCTTCCAAAAATGTAACGCATTATTTGCAACCCTGCCAATTACAATGTAGTGTGTAATAGAAAAAATTTCCATTACCCACTGCAGTGTAATGTGTAATGGACAAAACTTTGATTGCAATTTTGAGAAGGAAAAATATAGATGAATAAATTATTGCAGTTTTGCATTACATTTTATTGACTTAGGACTTAGATTTTTAGAATTATAATATAGATGCTTTCTAGAATTTAAGGTGAAAATCTAAGTCCTAAGTCAATAAAATGTAATGCAAAATTGCAATAATTTATTCATTTATATTTTTCGATTCCCAAAATTGCAATCAAAGTTTTGTCCATTACACATTACATTGCAATGGGTAATGGAAATTTTTTCTATTACACACTACATTGTAATGGTTAGGGTTGCAAATAATGCATTACTTCTTTTAATGCAATTGCATTTTCATTAACCATTAACATTTAATGGTTAATGGAAATAATTTAAATGGTTAATGAAAATAATATCCATTAACCATTAAATTTTAATGGTTAATGATAATAATTTTCATTAACCATTAAAAAAGTAATGGTTAATGCATTACTTTTTCATTAAAAATTTCGCAACCCTGCTCATGATTATATATTATCGAGAAACAACTTAATGCAGCGGAATTCAAAGATCCAGGCATGGTTTTTTTAAAACTTATTATCTGTTGAAGATCTTTTCGGTGGCGCTGAAAGCTTGTAAATGCACCTTAATTCGAATGGAACAACCTAATTCCATCAGTGCGATATGAAATATTGACATAGCGGACAAAAAGTAAGGAAGCGAAATTGGTAATTAAAGAGACATTATGATTTCCAAAATCCGAGGTCGTGATGCAACCTTAATCTACTCGCGCTTTCCTCCCGAGATCCGCGGCTTTAATGATGAATAATGCCCCGTGGAATAATGAATAATGTATATGTCGTTCGAATTCGTGCGTATTTTATCGTGAAAAAATTCGTGACGAAGATTCCGAAGGAATTTATATAAGCTTGACGCACTAGCACAATAATATATATGGGGCATTCCATCCCAGATAGGACAATTTGAAAAACTTTTTTTTAATATTTCCTCAAATTTTTTATATTTTTTAGTACCCATCAAAAGACCCTTGCTGGTAAATTTTGAGATTTTTTTGATTACCCGTTCAGAAGATATTAAATTAACAAAAAAACCGTTCTTTTTTTCGGTATTTTGATCATAACTTCTTTGATAATGATCCAAATTTAAAGTTTTTTTTTTCAAAATCTTTGTTTTTTATGGCCTTTAAAAAAAAATACGACAAAAAATATTCGACGCATTTTTAAATGAGTTTTTTGAGTTTTAAACTTTAAATCGTGTTTTTAAAAGTGAGTTTATATTTTGGGTTTTTTTTCATTTTTTGTTCTAAACATCTATCTATTCAACAACTTTTTAGACTAGTCCGATCATGGGATTTCCATAACTACTATTTTTTTCGATTTTTGAAAACTACAAATTTTTTTTTATTTGAAACGTTTTATAAAAAAGTATCACAATAAATTCTAAATAATAAAAAAAAATACTATATAGTGACGAAAATTGGTATTTATAATAATTTATTTTAAAAAAAAATTAAATTTTCAAAAATTGAAAAGAAATACTAGTTATGGAAATCTCACAATCGGACTAGTCTCAAAAGTTGTTGAATAGATAGATGTTTAAAAAAAAATTTTTTTTTTTAATCACAATATACACTCACTTTTGAAAACGCGATTTAAAGTTTAAAACTCAAAAAACTATTTCTTAAATTTTTTGTTTTAAACATCTATCTATTCAACAACTTTTAAGACTAGTCCGATAATGGGATTTCCATAACTTTTTTCGATTTTTGAAAACGAAATTTTTTATTTATTTAAAAAGTGTTATAAAAAAGTGTCAAAATAAATTCTAAGTAATAAAAAAAAAAATACTACACAGTAACGAAAATTGATATTCATAATAATTTATGAGAAAAAAAAATTTATTTTCAAAAATCGAAAAGAAATACTGGTTATGGAAATCTCACAATCGGACTAGTCTTAAAAGTTGTTGAGTAGATAGATGTTTGAAACAAAAATTTAAAAAAAAATCATAATATACTCACTTTTGAAAACGCGATTTAAAGTTTAAAACTCAAAAAACTCATTCAAAAACCCGTCGAATATTTTTGTTGTATTTTTTCTGAAAAGGCCATAAAAAAACAAAAAATTCAAAAAAACTCTCAATTTGGACCATTATCAAAGAAGTTATGACCAAAATACCGAAAAAACAGCGGTTTTTTGGTCCTTTGAACGAGTAATAAAAAAAATCTCAAAATTCACCAGCAAGGGTCTTTTGATGGGTACAAAAAAATATAAAAAAATTGAGGAAATAAAAAAAAAAGTTTTTCAAACTGTCCGATTTGGTATGGAATGCCCCATTTATTCTGTTTTGACACGAAACCGAACAGGTCCTCTCTAGGCGTGCAAATTCTCTACGGACTTTTAGCAAAAAATTTTGGAATCTCGTCGGCTGATTAATCGCGTGAGACTGTTATGTTTGTCATTTATTTGTTGTTTCTTTTTTTTTTTTTTCCATCCCCCGATCTTGTATCTGGGGAAGAGCCTGCATTCACCTCGCTCCTTGTTCATTTTTTTTGCTTCTTTTTTGGAAATTCCAAATTCTACGCTTATATTTTCGCTTTTTTCAACGTCGCGCCAACTCGACGCCGAAACGCGTATTTTCTGCATACGCGAATTCGCCAGAGTTCGATCGCACATTCGAAGGTTGTCCCGTTTTGTCACACTTCCATTCTTTGACCCGGACGCTATAATAAATTCATCGCCTTCCTCTGCGAAGAAGAACCAATATAGCCAAAGCCTGACTTCGTCTATTCGGTAGATATAGAAATAATAACGTCAAATTCTTTCCTTCGTCATAGCCTTTTCAACTGTGACGCTCGGATTTTCCAGATGAGTCTCTTCGGAGAAATCATAATTGGGGTGTAAAGTTTACACCCCGAAAATTTGTGTTCTATTAGTATTTCCTTTTATCATGAGGTTTGCAGTTTGATCCTTAAACGGCCAAGCCTCTTTTTCTCAGTTTTAGAGAATTACTTTTCTAAATTTGATCGATACTATTCGGTATCCAAATACATTTAGAATGGTACTCTTGAAAAATGGATTATCCAAGATCTGGGAGAATACAACTACAAATACAAATTTAAATCGAAATACAAAGTCAACTTTAATTAAAAATTTGAAGCAATTTTATTTATTTGGACAAGTTAATACAAGGATTTATTTAAATTTTGTAAGCCGAATTCAATTAAAAATTATGATTTGAAGAAATGTTATGTAACTGGAGATGTCAATACAAAATTTATTTAAACTTTTTTAGGCTGAATTAAATAAAAAATTAAAATTTGAAGAAATTTTATGTATCTGGAGAAGTCAATACAAAATTTATTGAAATTTTTTTAGGCTGAATTGAATTAAAAATTGTAATTTGAAGAAATTTTATGTATCTAGAGATTTCAATACAAAATTTATTTTAAATTTTTTAGACTGAATTAAATTAAAAATTAAAAGTTGAAGAAATTTTATGTATTTGCAGAAGTCAATACAAGAACTTGTTAAAAATTGTTTAGGCTGAATTAAATTAAGAATTAAAATTTGAAGAAATTTTATGTATTTGGAGAAGTCAATACAAGAATTTATTTAAAAAAATTTAAGCTGAATTCAATTAAAAATTATAATTTGAAGAAATTTTATGTATCTATAGAGAAGCTAATACAAAATTTATTTAAACTTTTTTAGACTGAATTAAAATAAAAATTAAAATTTGAAGAAATTTTATGTATTTGGAGAAGTCAATCCAAGAATTTATTAAAAAAATTTTAACTGGAATTCAATTCAAAATTATCATTTGAAGAAATGTTATGTATCTGGAGAAGTAAATACAAAATTTATTTAAACTTTTTTAGGCTGAATTAAATTAAAAATTAAAATTTGAAGAAATTTTATGTATCTAGAGAAGTCAATACAAAATTTATTTTAACTTTTTTAGACTGAAGTAAATAAAAAATTAAAATTTGGAGAAATTTTATGTATTTGCAGAAGTCAATACAAAAACTTATTGAAAAAAGAGTTTAGGCATCGTTTATCAATCGTTAGAACTTTTCTCCTGGATTAAGGATACAATTCATAATATAAACTACGTTTCAGTATTATCAATACACTGAGAAAACAATCCACCAGGATTTATTAACTGTTAACAAATTTAAAGTTCAATGTGGCGAAATCAATTATTGTTTAACAGTTAATAAATTAAATAAATATTTTTCAACGGTTAATCAATTATTTTGACACAAATAAAGAATTCTCAACGACTAACAAATTTTGTAATAGATAAGGAATATTTAAGTAAAAAGTTCTTTACTATACAAATAAACTGTTTTTCCGCGTGTAGCAACAATTTTAAAAAAATCCTTCCACTACTCCTAAAAAATATTTCTACCTCGCTCCTATCGCACAACAACAATTTCTTCAGAAACTTTTCCCGTCCCAAGTAAAATAGTTTGAGTTCCTGTTGTATCTACTGTCGGTAAGTTATTCGCCAATTTTCTAAATCCTATTTACAAAATAGAAAAACAAATCTCAATAAAGAAGGCAATCAAAGATAAGGATTTGTTTACCTCCCCATTCAAAATATATCAATAATAATCTAATATTGATAATAATAATGGAAAAATAGAAATTTAATGTTGTTTCACCGATTTGTCTGATTACAAGTAAAATAGAAAAATATTCGACATTGTCTGAAAATATATTGCAAACATTTTTTACTTTCTATTAAAAAAATAAATATTAATAATATAATATAATAATATAATATAATATATGATAATATAATATAGTATATAATATATATTAATAATATTAATAATCGATTATTTAAAAATTTTGAATAAAATAAAAAATACGATAGATTGGGAGAAAAAAAAGTGTCACTGCCGTTCGAAAGATTTCGTATAATTCTTTCGTCACTGGCGCCAGTGCTAGACGTTTTCGATTAATTATACGATTTATCATGGATCAAAGAGTCCCATGTCTCGTCTCGTCTCTCTTCAGAGTCGAATTCTTCGACTATATACGCGCATTATTATACCTTATTCGTTACTAACGAGCTGGAATAATACATGGAATCGTACATAAGCCCGGTGAATTCATTTCGACGAAAAATCACAAATCTGCTTATTTCGCGGATGATACGAGTTGGTATCAAGCGCGTCATTGAGCTGGCAAATAAAACGATAGAGTGAATAAAAAATTGAAAATTTCTCGAGATTTGCCGTTCCGCGAGATGATTTAATGATCCTCGTTTGCGTAAATGTATCGATTAATAATCCGAAAATTATTCCCTCCCGACGAATGATTAATACGGAATTTGAGTTTTGCCACTGTTTCTAATTCCACGATCGTCATATTTACGCGGAAATCGCATTTTGAATTATTCATTTTTTTTCCCCCCTCGTCTCAGAATCATCGAGTAGGAGTTATAAAAATTTTCGAGTCTCCGTAGATTCAAATCACCGAGCAATCGCAAGTGAAAAAATATTTAATTAATACCTCGTAAACCTGAAAATTATTCTTGTGCATCGGATTAAATTCTACCGGTGCTTGATCGCCTTGAGACTTTTCCAAAATATGTACGATTTTTTCAATGTAAAGTTGAATATGGCAAAATACATTATTTGATTAAAGCTAATAAATTAAATAAATATTTTTTAACAGTTAACAAATTAATTCGACACAAATAAAATATTTTTTAACGACTAACAAATTTTGTAACAGTTAAGGAATGTTTAAGTAAAAGTGCCATACTGAGAAAACAACCAGGATTTGTTAACTGTTAACAAATGTAAAGATGAATATGGCAAAATAAATTATTTTTTTTAAGTGAATAATTTAAATAAATATTTTTTAACAGTTAATGAATTATTTTCACACAAATAAAATATTCCTTAACGACTAACAAATTTTGTAACAGTTAAGGAATATTTATGTAAAAGCGGCACACTGAGAAAAAAATGCTCCAGGATTTGTTAACTGTTAACAAATGTAAAGTTGAATATGGTGAAATAAATTATTTTTTTTTAAGTTAATAAATTAAATAAATATTTTTTAACAGTTGATAAATTATTTTAACACAAATAAAATATTTCTTAACGATTAACAAATTTTGTAACAGTTAACGAATATTTAGGTAAAATTGCTACGCTGAGAAAACAATGCTCCATGATTTGTTAACTGTTAACAAATGTAAATTTGAATATGGCGAAATACATTATTTTTTTAAAGTTAATAAATTAAAGAAATGTTTTTTAACAGTTAAGGAATTTTTAAGTAAAAGTGCCACACTGAGAAAACAATGCTCCAGGATTTGTTAACTGTTAACAAATGTAAAGTTTAATATGGCGAAATGAATTTTTTTTTTTAAATTAATAAAGTAAATAATTTTTTTTAACAGTTGATAAATTATTTTGATACAAATAAAATATTTCTTAACGACTAACAAATTTTGTAAGAGTTAAGGAATATTTAAGTAAAAGTGCCACACTGAGGAAACAATACTCCAGGATTTGTCAACTGTTAACAAATGGAAAGTTGAATATAGCGAAATAATTTTTTTTTTTTTGCAAGTGAAGAAATTAAATAAATATTTTTTAACAGTTGATAAATTATTTTGATACAAATAAAATATTTTTTAACGACTAACAAATTTTGTAACAGTTAAGGAATATTTATGTAAAAGTGCCACACTGAGAAAAAAATGCTCCAGGATTTGTTAACTGTTAACAAATGTAAAGTTGAATATGGTGAAATAAATTATTTTTTTTTGAGTTAATAAATTAAATAAATATTTTTTAACAGTTAATAAATTATTTTGACCCAAATAAAATATTTCTTAACAACTAACAAATTTTGTAACAGTTAAGGAATATTTAGGTAAAATTGCTACACTGAGAAAAAAAAATGGTTGAATGAACTAAATCTTTAGTCGCATACGCACGACTAAATATTTAGTTGTACAAACCCAATTTTTTTTACCTGAATCATATTTTGGTCAACTGAAACGCAGAATTGTTCAAGAAACTAATTATTTAGTTAGACCCAATAAATATTTAGTCGTGCGTACGCAACTAAAGATTTAGTTCATTCAACAATTTTTTTTCTCAGTGTACGCTGAAAAAACAATGCTCCAGGATTTGTTGACCGTTAACAAATGTAAAGTTGAATATGGTGAAATAAATTATTTTTTTTAAGTGAATAATTTAAATAAATATTTTTTAACAGTTAATAAATTATTTTGACATAAATAAAATATTTTTTTACGATCAACAAATTTTGTAACAGTTAAGGAATATTTAATTAAAAGTGCCACAATGAGAAAATAATACTCCAGAATTTGTTAACTGTTAACAAATGTAAAGTGGAATTTGGCGAAATAATTTTTTTTTTAAGTTAATAAATTAAATAAATATTTTTTAGCAGTTAATAAATTATTTTGACACAAATAAGACATTTCTTAACGACTAACAAATTTTGTAACAGTCAACGAATATTTAATTAAAAGTAGCAACTAAATATATTTCTTAGCTACAAATGAACTGTTCTCTCAGTGCAGACGTTAAAATGTTCACTAATGATCCACGACGATGGATTCGCAGGCAATGACCGATAATTTTGTTTATCACAGGACGACTAGAAGGAATGAAAAAAAAAATTCAAAAAAATGAAACTTATGATTGGTCGCGCGTGTTTTCGATCAATCCGGGATTAATAATGATATGCATATACGAAATTTTTAAAGCAGAATAATTTGCCACACGAACAAGAGCGAAGGATCCTCCATTTATATATATATATACAGATATATATTTATCCAGAAGCGTGAAACCCGGACGGCGCCGACGCGCGCGCGGGCGCGGATCAACATTTAATACATGCGACATTCTGAAGATTCGAGGGATCCGCGCGCCGCGTCGTCGCCGCGACAGTCGCCACCGCGAAGAAGCGGTTTCGCGGGATCTCTCTCGCGTCTCTCCTTTGACGTCAGTTTACCCGCGGAGAAACGACGAGATCCCGCAAATTCTCTCTCCACGAAAATAAAAACACATTTTTTAATTCAGGAATCTCGTATCCGTTAAAACGGTCTTAAATTATAGTTGGTGATAGGTATATATAGTTAATTCGTGATGCTCCCCACCAATCGTTATATATATATATATATATATATATATATATATATATATATATATATTAGACTGTTTAAAAAAAACGACTATTTTTTTTCAAAGAACATTGATAAATCGTTAGAGTATACCTAAACAAAGACCCTATCGAAATATGAGCCCTTAATATTAATATTTAGAGGTGGCGATTTTCAATTTTCTTTCTCCATTTAAATAACATGGCAAACAAAATTTCTGAACTTTGGAGTTTTATTACTCAAAAACGAATCACGGTACAGTAATAATAAATATAGATTCTTGTAGGAAATTGAACGCTCTGTAAGAAAGGTTTGAATGAAGATTTGCGTGAGGCGAGCCGTTTCGGAGTTATCAAGCCTTAACCATTGAACTGTTTAAAATAATGTTATATATTATAAATCAATAATTTATATATTAAAATTTATATAAAAAAATCAATTATATCAAATAATTAATAAAAAAATATATTAAATTTATATCAAAAAATTATATATCAAAATTTTATATATTATAATTCTTTATAAATGTTTTGAATGAATTATGTAACCCTAAGTTAAATAATCTAAAACTTATAATTACTCGAAGAATGAAAGAAAAAAAACTTTTCATCGTTATAACTCATTCTTAAAAAACTCAACAAATTTATAAAGAATTAAAATAAATTTTTGATTTATAATATATAAAATTTATGATGAAATTTCATCATATATATATTTGTGATGTACCCGTATTTTTTATTAATGAACAATAAAATTAATCATTCATCGTTGATTAATAAAATTTTTTGATCAACATTCTATTGAAAATTTGCAGATATTTGTTTCAAAGATGGTAATATTGGGTATTTATATGATATGAGTCGATTTTCTCGAGTTTTTAAGTAAATAACATCATTATTTTAAACAGTTTAATGGTTAAGGCTTGATAACTCCGAAACGGCTCGCCTCAAGCAAATTTTCATTGAGACCTTTTTTATAGAGCATTCAATTTCCTACAAAAATCTATGTTTCTCATTACTGTACAGTGATTCGCTTTTGAGTAATAAAATTCCAAAGTTTAGAAAATTTTTTCCCATATTTAAATGGAAAAAAAAAAATTAAAAATCGCCACCTCTAAATATTAATATTAAGAGCTCATATTTGGACAGGGTCTTTATTTATAGATACTCTGACGATTTATCAATGTTCTTGGAAAACAAAAATAGGCATTTTTTTTAAACAGTCTAATATATATATACATATATGTATATGTGTATTATATATAATGCCTATTATTTCAGAAAAAATTATGAGCTCCTGCATCGATACTTATTCACTATTTTTTTGCGAACTTTCTACGGTGAAATTACCAATTTGTAAAAAAAACTCCATTTTCGTTCGGAAGTCCATCATTAATTTTCGATTGGCTCTGATTTTTAGAAACTATTTTTCCAACGAAATTTCAATAAATCGTTTCGGACATGAGAGAATTAAAAAATGAGGAACATGCACTACCGGCGAAAATTTTACGGACAAAACTTCAAAAATTCGGGATGAATTCGGCTTCATTTCCTGTTTTTTAAATTATTTTTACTATTTGTTTCTAGATTTGGGCTCTATTTTGTAAACAACCGTTTTCGCCTTTTCCCCTCTCTTCAGGTGCACCCATCTTCTACAGGAATTTTTTTCTCAAAGATTTTTACGATTGGATTCATAAAGGGGAAAGTTTGCACTTCATTTTGGTTTTTTCAAAAACTAGCAGCCATTTTTTTTTCCAAAGTTATTCTGTTTTTGTGTGAATAAAGAGGAAATTTGAAAAATTCCGTACCACACGAAAACAAAGAGGATTCATGAAAAACTTGAAGAGAGCAAAAAGTTGCGTCTGTTTTCATTGAGTTCAGAAGAATTTTTTCAGATTTTTTTTCCAAAATTTTTTTTTCCGACCGAAAATAGAAGAAAAAAAATTAGAAAAAAATGTGAAAAAAAATTCCGATGTGTTGAAAATAGTAAAATAAAGTATTTTTCCCTCTTGAAATTTTATCAATACTCGTATTATGGTAATTGAATGATCTGAGCTCGGATTCAGAAAATGAGAAAAAAAAATGTTGGAAAAAAGATCTGAAAAAATTCCTCTAAACTCAACGAAAACAGTCGCAACTTTTTGCTATCGAGAAGTTTCTCATGAATCCTCTTTGTTTTCGTGTTATATTTCTTCTTTTTTCACAAAAAAGAGAAAAACTTGGGGAAAAAAAATTGCTCGAAATTTTTAAAAAAAGGAAATTGAAGATCCATTTCTAAAGGTCTAAACTTGAAAAATATGCAAAAAAATTGATTTTTTCAAAATTCTAGATCAGAATCATTTTAAAAAAAGAAGAAACTGAGGTACAATGATAGAATTTAAGGGTCATTGAAAATTCAACGAGTTCTTCGAAAAAAGTGAAACGATTGGAATGGTCGTTAAATTTTCAATTACTTCTGAAATCTTCGGAAATTTTAATTGCTGACATTTCGATAATTTTAATGCATTATTCCCAATGAAATGACGAAATAATTAACGAAACACGTAACGCTATCGATAACGCATTATATATAGACCTTAAGTCATGAAGAAGTAATGATAAGTAGTTTTTTCTTCGCTGAGACGCGCGAATGTCCTAATTTTTATAGATCGTAAAATTCTCACTACCAGTATTATTGAGACGTAAGTGAGATTTTGACGGGTCAAACAAACGCCTGAATTATCGACCATCTATCTCGTGGATAATAAAATATAAAATGTGTAAATATTTTATAGTTCTTACTGGATTCCTCATAGTTTTTTTGCATATAATATACATATTCACATATAATTGTGTGTTTTTTACGTGTCCTTGAATGGCCTTGCTGTGTCTATCCGCTATCATGTTGCCAAGTGATTAACATTTTTTGAATTCACATGATTGAGAGTCGATTTTTTTTTGTTTTTTTATAAATATTGATACGCCGACGAGAGGCTGTTTATTGAATTCGTTTATGGTATAAACAGACGGAAAAAATATAATTAACCATAAGTTTGTCATAAATTATGGTAAATCTGGGAACTAGACTTAAGGAGGTTAAAGCGTTTCACTGATCAAATCAGTGCTAAATTTCGGAAATATTTTCTGCAGATATTTACACTGAGAAAAAAGTTCAGTTAAAACAACCAAATCCATTTAGTTGAAAAAAATTCAGTTGGTTCAATATTAATTTGTTTGAAATAATGAAACTATAATTAATTCAACAAATGGATTTGGTTAACCTCATGATTAACGAAATTATTTGGTCAATTTCCAGATACAGTTTAGTCCAATTTACACGTTACTGAGTTTCTGAACAGAAATATTTCGTTGATTTCTAGTTTATTTTAACTTGATAAATTTAGATGTAACAAAAAAACAATTCGTATTTTCAATCACACAATTTATTTGGTACAAAGATATTTATTTGATTGAACCGAAACTTTGCCCATTCAAGCAACAATTTAACCGATTTGACTAAAACTTCCACTGTATCTTTGTTGAATTACCAAAATGATCTCGTTGAACTTCCGGGAAAAAATATTTGGTTGAGTCAAAAAAATTTTTGCATTTTCAACAACAAAAATTTCTCAGTATATGGACCAATTTTTATTATTTGACAATCGCGTTTTGTACTGCGTGTTTTTTTTTATATCATAAAATATTGATTGCTAAAAAATTTTCAAAAATATCGACAAAGTGCAAATTTTAATAAGCTGTATTGTCGTTTTGGTTTTTTTAAAGAATCATCTCGGGTTATTGTCCCTTTTCGAAGATTTAAGATTTATTATGTTTGTTGAAAGATTGTTTATAAATTTACAGCACAGATTTTTATCAGTTATCGTCAATGGAAAAGTACAGCCAAATTAACAAATTAATAAATTGTTTAAACAAATAATTATTCAACATTTTTTTCGCAAGTTTTTTTTTCTTTTTTCCCCCCTTAAGGGACGAAAAGGGTAAGAAAATCGATTTTTTTTCTGATACTACAACTTACAAGAAATATTGTCAGAAAATTTGAAGTCATTAGGAGCAAAACTTTTTGAGTTGTAGACAATTCAGTCTCCGGTCTCCGGACAATTGAGTTTATAAATAAGTTATTAAGGGGCAACCATATGGCCAAGATTATCAAATAAATAAAAAGAAGAAGCTGCAGGCGAGTTGCTTTATGAAGCTGGAATCGACGATTCTATGTAAGTTAAAAAAAAAAAAATTCTCTATTTCATTCATGTATCAAACTTGAATCGCGTTTTTCTCAAAACTTTTTTTTAAAAATAGACAATTATTTTGCAATTTCAAAAAAAATTGCACTTACAACAGGGACATACCAAATTTCGAGTCGATCGGTCAAAGCGTTCTCCAGACATATTCATTTTAAGGAAAGCACAAAGCGCGCGCGCACACACACACACACACACACACACACACATACATATGTCCGGACATTTTTTCTAAATGTAATTTCTCGACGTTTTGGGACATTTTGAACATACTGACATGAAAATTGCGAAAAAAAAAAATTTCGCGAAAACAAAGCTTCCTTTATGAGGAAGCAAAATACATGAATAGAATTCTCAAAATTTCAAAACGGGAATTTCAAAATGGAGAAAAAATTCTGAAAAAATTCATATGCGTTCAGAAAAATTAACGCATTTGATTTGTTTAAGAAAAAAAAAGAAGTTTATGGAAAAATTGTTGAATAATTATATGTCTAAACAATTTATTAATAACTGTCGAGCAATATTATTATTGATAATTGGTGTTTATGGCATGCCAAATGTTGCTAAATTTTTTCAGATCTTTATTGTATTACAAAATGTAGAAATTTCAATCAGATAAAAGTTTTGGTAGATAAAAAAATGACGGTAGAAGCAAAGCATCGTTAAATTACACCCAAGGTTGAAGAATACCAGGTGTGTAAGTATGAAACCGGAATTTGCCCATAGGTGGCGCTAGATGTCGATGCAGTTACCGACACATCACGTCAGCGGTGTCTTGTTATTGTATTGATATCCGACAAAGATTTCCAACTCACAATAGCACGAGTTTCATTCAGTAGCATTAGTTTATTAGAGATAAACATGTCGAGTTTTGTGCCAACAAATTACGATTTGCGGACAGCCCTACTTTTCTGTTTTCATCTGAAGAAAACCGCAGCCAAATCGCATCGAATGCTTCTGGAGGCATTTGGTGAGCATGCTCTCGGTAAAACACAGTGTTTCGAGTGGTTTAAACGGTTCAAAAGTGGCGATTTTGACGTGAGGAACGAAGAACGTGGAAGACCACCGAAAAAGTTTGAAGACGCTGACCTGCAAGCCTTGTTGGACGAAGACGACGCTCAAACACAACAACAACTGGCGGATCAGTTAAGGGTGACCCGAGAAGCCATCTCCCTTCGGTTAAAAGCCATGGGAAAGATAAAAAAGGTGGGGAAATGGGTTTCATACTTTCGAAATTCCGGTTTCATACTTACACACCTGGTAAAAACAGAGCGAAGAACAGAAAGTGTAAATTTGTTTCTTGTCGTTTATAGTAAATAGGTTTGCAATGAGTTTTAATCGCGTTTGCGGTCATTGATCGTCTATTCATGAGTCATCGATACGTACACGCGAGAGTACATGCGATGATGATCGATTACGGTCAGGGATTTCCAAACGACTCTCTCTCTCTCTCTCTCTCTCTCTCTCTCTCTCTCTCTCTTCTCTTCTCTCGCGGGTCTCTTAGCATAGTTTTTCATTCAAGGAGCACCTGTTTTGCGCCGCGTCTCGTCGTAGTAAGAGGAAATTCGCCGAGAGAAATATAATATCTCTCGGAGGTTCGCAGCCACCGGCAAAAGGACACGCACACAAGTGTTATTTGCACATACGTAAGTGCAAATACGGGAATGCGATTAATCTTGACCTACTGAGACACGCACGTTCCGATCGAGTATAATATGGAAGCATGAGACTTCAAGTACAAGGGAGGAAGAAGGAATTTCGAGCCAGGGTTAAGATGCATTAGCAAAAATGGTGTCGTGTGCAAAATGTCAGGAGAGGCCTTGTTTACAAGCTTTTATTTAGCTTCACCTGTCCTGGTGTCGGATGCATGTTCCATTACAAATAAAAAAAAAGTAATGTGTAATGTATGCATGTTCCATTACAAATAATAAAAGTAATGTGTAATGGATGCATTCGCCATTAGAAATGAACAAAATAACTTGTAATGAATAAGTGCTCCATTACAAATTACAATAGAAAAGAAATAATTTGTAGTGGAGAATATTCCATTACAAATTAGTGTGTTTCTACGACAATTTGGAGTAGGTACTATTTTGCTCATAGGTAAGTCTATTAATTATTCAATGAAAATAATCTGTGTGTGTCAAGTTTTTGTTAACTTTACCATTGTAGTGGTAAATGTATGAACAGTGATTTTTTTTTGGAGTAATTTTTACTCTATTCTTGTAAAAATTACAATGCAAGAATCAAGTAAAAATTACTCTAAACAATCACTGTTCATACATTTACCACTACGATAGTAAAGTTGACAAAAACTTGATAGACACAAATTATTTTCATTGAAAAATTAATAGACTTACAATTAGCTTTGAGAAAAATAGTACCTGCTCCAAATTCTGGTAGAAACACACTATTTTGTAATAGAATATTCTCCAGGACAAATTAATTGTTTTTAATTGTAATTTGTTATGGAGCACTCATTCATTACACATTAGTACATGCATTAATTACACATTACTTTTGTATTTTGTAATAGTAAACTTAACCATTTCACATTATGCAGTGTAATGGGTAATGAATACAATAATGCATTATTTACAACTGTGATAAAAAGTGATTATGATATTAATCGTTTTATATATTTAGTTATATTATTTTTATTTACGATTACACATCGTCAGATGTGTAATTGAGGATTTTTCTGCACTGAAACCAGATGCATTTTGCAAGGCAATTTGTCTCTTGATCTTGGATTCAGTGGAACAAGCGAAGGCGACAAGAAAAACAATGCAAAAAAGTCCAAACAGGAAAGACGAATTATTTATCGGACGAGGGAGAATAGGGGCGTTGGCTCAGATACAGGAAAGTCTAGGAATTTCGAAAATGCAGGTTGATCCATCAACAGGCGCGAATTCACGGATCAATATTGATATTCCATTTTTAAAAAACTTGTTTCAGCGACAAAACACTCATAATTCACACGCTGTTGATGGTTTTTTCTCACAGCTCGGATCGAAACGCTTGTGTCACCAAAACTTGTGAAATTAAGAAAAGAAAAGAAGCAACGATTTATCGATATGCAGGCATCATTGTGGCTTTGGTAACCAAAAGGGCGTAACTAATACGCGTCAATAAATTAAGGATCACAGCCCGTTCGTTTCCTTCAAGAAGTCGATAAATACAATAACCGAAAGAGAGAGAGAGAGAGAGAGAGAGAGAGAAATAGAAGAGATAGGGGCAATTTGATAAAATCCGGATTCGATGGCGAGATTCGTCGCCCACTCGTTCATATTCAATAGAAATGATAATTTTAAAGGATTTATCGATTTTTCAATATTGTATTGTATAACGAAACCTGGTGCGATATATTATTATGTATAGATATAATATCAGAGCAATTAACCCGCTGAGAGCCACCTGGGTCTACAGCGACCCAGTGCCATCTTTAAAGTCCTGTGTGCAGTAAGAGGAATAAGCGAGGGCCCGCGCTTTCGCTCGGTAAATTAGGCAAAAAATATGATCTATCGAGCAGGCACAACATCTATCTCAGTCGGCCTCTGGTCTTCGTAGGAAACAGTTGAATTGCGCTTTTTGGGTCGTTGCAGACCCAGGGTGGAAATATACTTTTCCAAAAACTCATGAAAACGACCTTCACCATCTTCTAGCTGGGATTCTCTAGTTTGCAAATCACTATAATTAAATCTATTTAGCGCGATAAACAAAGGAAGAATCGTTAAAAACGTCCGACTAGTCCTCCAGGCCAATTTTCGCACTTTTTTTGCATTTATTCACATAGGTTTTCAAATAATGAAAATCTCGATTTCGTCCTTGCATATTCTCATTCCTGAGGTTACAACGATTCGATTTTACAACTGACGAGTTAGCAAATTTTGTTTTAAAGGTGTCTTATAAGCAAGAGAAGTTTCGGGTCGCTGTAGACCCAGGGTGGTCCAGGACGCCAGAAAATGGTTTCTGATTCTTCTCTGATAAATATAATTAGTAGAGACCCCGAAAGAAAAATTCAAAAAAAATCAACTCTGCAAAAAATCAGATAACGCTTTGAAAAAATGTTTGGATTCGATAAAAACTTTCTTTTCATCACGAACAATTTATTCTCCAAATTATTCAATTATGTCTGAATCTAGTAATTCTCAAAAAGGCTGTTTTCATCAAATAGCAACGTTGATGCGGCGTTGCTACGAAAAAAAAAACAATTTTTCAGGGAAAAACTGCAATAATCTCGACGAGGAGAGCAATGACCCTGAAGATATCTGCATCTGCGAAATTTCATCTTTGAACAGCCTTAACTCCCGTGTTTTTGATCGTAGAGACTTCGTTCAGGCGTCATTTTCTTCGTTTTTAAATTTCCTAGATGCGCTTTTTTAGATTTTTTCTTTCACAAACTTTTAAGGGGGTGCACATGGCTGGAGAAAAATTCTTTTAGGCACACCCCCTTAAGGGTTGCGAAAAAAAACAATCTAAAGAAAAGCGCATCTAGAAAATTTAAAAACGAAGAAAATGACGCCTGAACGAAGTCTCTACGATCAAAAACACTGGAGTTATGGCTATTCAAAGATGAAATATCGCAGATGCAGGTATCTTCAGGGTCACGAAGAGCGATGGAAAAAGAACGTGCTTCTTTCAATCGTCCCGGTGGAATCTATAATGTATCAGCATGCACCATAAACATGTGTGTCGGAATCTAATAAATTCGTCTCACGCGCATTGTTGCGAGCGTGTCGGGTGAAAGTGCCATTTCTTAATCGTCACGAGCTCATCTTTATGGATAAACGCGACATAATCGTCATTGTATATCGTTAAGCTGAGCGATGTACCGACCGTTATCGTAACATTTGTTTTTGAGAAAAAACCAGGGCAGAGCTCGGTGCAGAGCTTGACCAATGCGAATCTCATTAACGTGCCGCGCTCAACAGTGAAATCAACGAGACTGGAATTTCTAAAGAGTCACGTGTGACGAAAGATTTTTGCGAAAAGCAACGATCAAAAGGCAAAAAAGGACGCGTTTGAGAATGACAATTTCATCCTCGATGGAAAATCTCCGAAGAGTGTCAACGAACTCGAATCTTCGCTCTTCGGGCAAACACAATCGAAGACCACACAACAATTTTTTTTCTTTTGGTTTTTCAAATTCGCATCCATGAATATAATTGTACGTGCGGGAACCGAGATCATCCGCGCTTGGCATTTATATTTGTACGGATTTATAGAGATAGGAGAGACGCGATCGAGAGAGGAACATATTCGAGGATACGTTTTTTTTTTCGCTGGAATGTCCCCAAAAACGAGACCCGCGTGAGAGATTCCTCGTTATTATACTCGATGAAGAAGACGCCTCGACGTATAATGCGAAGTGGCGCCAAGTTGAAAATGTCGCATACCGCAGACAGAGTCACGCAAACACGAATATACTCGGACGAAGAGGTTACCCATGTCTTTCCGGTGTAACCCATCTGATATATGTCCTCCTCTCTCTCTCTCGATATTAACTTCTTCTTTCTCGTTGGCAACTAGCGCCTCCAGCGTCTCTCACTCGAGACCAAGAAACAGCGTCATTTATCATTGTTTATTAATTTAATCACGATTTTTGCCTGTACAATATTATAACCTATAATAACCAAAGTTCTCGCGAATGATATCGATCATGCTTTTGATTATGACGTTTTACTGATGTTTTAATTTTTTTAGCATCTTGATTTAGGATAGCTTCAATTTGAGGTAGTAGCCAACTGTGACGGGTTCAAAAAATCGATTTTTTTTTCATTTTCAGACCGTAATTTAAAATATTTTTAAAGTTATAGCCAAAAGAAGAGAGCAATTAACTTGTAAGTTAATGTTAAAAATGACTAATTACTACGGTTTGGCAATCACCAGAAACTGTAAATCTCTCGAAGAAATAAAAAGAGCTTTGAGATAACTTTCAGGAAACGGAAGGATTGCTCTTTGCACCAGGCTTAACTGATTGATGTAAGTATAATTTTTTTATACAAAATCCGTTGTCAAAACTTTGAACGTGATTTTCTCGAAACTACGTTTTCGAAATTTCGGGGAAGCACTGACTAAAATCTATTCAACGGATTTAGCTAAAAATTTTACCCGTTATTTTAGACACACATAGCTAAATACCTGACCTTTAAAACATTCAATTTTTCAATAATAAATGAATTTGTTTAAACAATTTATAAAAAAAAATTAGATTTCGAAGACCTTTTTTTTACAAGTCCGTCATTTCGTTTTTTTTTAAATATGCATATTGAAGGTTAGATCACTAGAATTAAGCCTACAAAGCAATAATCTCTTTGGATTTTTTATTTCAACTGACTACGAAAAACGGTGTGCTTCCCCGAAACAAGTCACCTTTTTTTCGAGGACTCCACTTTGACGTACAAATTCATAAACAAATTAATGTAAAATTAAGTAATCAAAAATCACAAATTCATAAACAAATTCGTGTAAAATAAAGTAAGCAAAAATTTTGTTGTACTCTTCAAGATACAAATAACAACATGAATATTTTCAAAACGATCGCATTTTATTTTGTTATTCAAAAGAGTTAATGAAAAAACGTCGAAATTTCGGTCATCACACTGGACTACTACCTTAAGGATGTATTGCCTATACAGTCCCAGCCAAAAGTTTTATCCGATTGAAATTTCCGTACTTCGTGATACAATAAAAATCTAAAAAGATTCAGCAACATTTGGCATGCCATAAACAACAATTATCAATAATAATATCGCCCAAATGTTATTAAACAATTGTTTAAGCAAATAATTATTCAAAAATTTTTTGCTAAATTGTTTTTTTTCTTAAACAAATCAAATGCCTTAATTTTTCTGAACCCATATGAATTTTTTCAGAATTTTCTCTCTATTTTGAAATATTGTAAAAAACATTCTGAAATACAAACAAAAAATTGCCAATTTTGTATGTTTTTGCATACAGATTTATCGTCAGTTTTGAAAAGTTTCAAAGACACACTAGGTCAAAAAACACACAGATGCAGCGATTCTAAAAATTTCGAAACGGGAATTTAAAAAATAGCTAATTTGCGTATTCCTTCGATTAAATACTAGATTATACATTGTATCAACGAAATCTTTTTTATTTCTTTATTTTGGATTCTCCAATCCTTACCGCAAGACGCCTTTTTTTAGAAGACTTCTCGGAGATCGGCCACAGCGGCTTCAAGAATCATGATTTTTTAGAAAGAAAAATTTCAAAACGAAGTTAAAAGTTACAAAAATATTGATATAAATTTTTACGTTGATAAATTAAAATGTGTTTCCACAAAAAATTCTTAAAAAATCGCTTTTTTTTTTACCTCTTGACTGCGAGTAACCCGTTAAATAGTGAAATCGGTGCTAAATTTTAGAAATCCTTTTTAAAGATATTTATGAATAAATTAGCGAAGAGAAGTAATTGTGTTTTGCATCCTTGTTGATGAGAAATATCAATTGCAACGGATTTTTTTTTCAATATCGACTATTTTGCGATTAACTCCAAAAAGGTTTATTCTAGGTTAGTTTTATCCAACAAGTACTCAATTTTTATCTGATTTCAGTGATTCTCGGGTCTTCCATGACCCAGTGCGACCGCAAAGGGTCAAAATTCTACGTTACTTCTTTATTATTTTTACACCTTCTCTAAATTATCTGCGAACAAAATTCTTGCCTGATGTCAAAAAAAAATTGACAACTTCACCTTCTCGATTTATTGTATTACTTCTTTATACGATATTAGAAAATTCCGGCAAAATTAATACCAATTTTATTTTCGTATTCGACTCTTTCTGCCTTTTGTAGTCTCATCGTAGTCTAGACTGGAAATTATCGGCGCGTTTTTTGATTTCGGATACGAAATTTTTGCGAGATAAAGCGAGATTTTAGGCAAGTTCTTCCATTAAAAGATTCGAATAAAATTTCCATCGATCAACGTGAAAGCGACACAAGCACGACATCTTATCTACGTTGGTAATATAAATACGTGAGTAAGGACACGTCCATTGTTCTTTGAGGAAAAGACACGAGAAATTAAAAATTTACGGGACGTCTGTGTGAGAAAAAAGGTTGATGCCTTCTCTCTGCAGAGATATCACGATTAGTGTTTCATAGACGCAATTGTGTGTATTCTCGCATTTAATATTATTTCAAAGCAACACAAAACGGAAGTAAATCATTGTAATTGAAAAAACAGTTTATGGGATGATTTCTCGAATATCAATCGTTTGTAGGGTAATAAGGTAAATGTCCCAATTATTAAACAGCTAAGGATCTGGGGATTGAATTCAGTGAGAAAAAAATCTAAAATCAAGAAAAAAACCATCGCTTTCATGTTCAAATGATACTTTGATATTTTTATTTTCGAAAAATCACCCTTTAAATTATTTATAAATGATTTCAAATGAAAAAAGAATAACAATGTGAAGCATGCAAATGTCCCAATTATTGAACACTGGAAGTGCCTATGTCGCTAATATTGAACAGGCATGTCCCAGTTATCGAAAACTCTCGAGAATTCTTTTTCCGTTCTGAAAATATTATTTTGGGTATAATATTAAGAAATAAAAGCAAAATCAAACACTCAAATAATCTTTTATTGATCATGTAAAAATACAAAAATATATGTTTAGTCTCTTTTGACAGGTTTTTGGTTCATTCGCATTTGGTTTATTTTTGCTTTTCAACTCGAACTTTATTTTATTTTTATTTTCAGCTTCCTCGTTTTTATGTTCTGTTTTTGTTTGATTCAGTCGCAGCTTTCTTGTTTTTCGACTGAAATATCGGAAAGCAAAAAATATTGAACATTACATTCGTATTTTTAGGTTATATTCTCTTTTTACTTTTTTAAAATGATTTTGCACGAAAATACTAATAAAAAATATATTTGACGATCTTAGAGTTATTATTAAAATAATAAAGGTAATATTATTCAGGAACTTACAGTTTTTTCTTTAATAAATCCGATTCACACGATCTGTCACACGTTAACTGTCTCGATGTTTTGATGGGTTTAATGACGCCATCTTGGAGAATTCGAGTGTTCAATAATTGGGACGCACTGCATTTTCTATGTCCCAATGATCAAACACCGTATTTTTTTACAAATAATTAATTAAAAATTTTTTTTTTTAAGTGTTATTTGTAAGAAATTTTGTGAGGAACCTGAAACGCCTTTACTTCACTCAACGTCAATTTGGATCACCGTTTCTGATTAAATAATTTTTGTCTCTATTAATTGAAGCTTTTTTTTGCACAAGTAAGGTAACATTTCGATAGCTAAAAGTTCCATATATGTAATGAAATTTTTATAAATAAGTAAATGCATGCAGGCGAATGAGAAATAATAAAAATACAAAATAGTGTTCAATAATTGCGACCTGTTCAATAATTGGGACATTTACCTTAATTATTTTTGAAAAAATATGGGCAAAAATACACCAACAAAAATCCTGCACAATTGACAATTAAAATAATTGAAATAAAATTTCATAAGTTCAATTCATTTTTAAAACTGAAATAATCGTAATGTCGTCTTCTTCAAAAAGCCAGTTTGAATTTTCAAAATCGTTAAATTGCCCAAAAAATTACATATTTTAGGTAAAATCTGGTTTTCGTAGCTTTTATATATTTTTCGGTCTTCCAATGAATTCTTCGCTCACTAATTTTCGATTAAATCATTATTATTTATCGGTATCTTTTGTTTGAGAAAAAACACGAAATTTTCTGAACATTCAAGGCCTTCTATCTATGAGGAACCGGTTTTACAATTCTTTTGAAACTTTGGGTCATTATTGACCCTACTGATGCGTTAGACGATTTAAAAAAAAAGTGGCTCACGAATTCCAGGTCTAATTTCCCTTCGCCCTTGATTTTTAATACTAGACCGACAAACTTTGACGAAAAAAGAGAGAAAGAAAAAAAAAGGAAAAAATCGACCTTGATAGCTGCAAGAAATTCGCGAGTCTCACTCGGGGAATATAAAATTATTCCGGAGTCGAGAGGAGATCGTCCAGACACACCGGTCTCTCGTCGGTGAGTGATTAATATCAGGAATGGAATCTCGAAACGACCTTTCGAGGACGTACACGGGTCGTCCGGATTTTTTCCATCGGATCGCGTATGTATATCCATATATAAGCTCGATCTTTTTATTACGTAAACATAAAACGTTCTAACTGGCAATATACATATATATATATATATATATATATATATATATATATATTAGGGCGATTTTTTCGACTTTTTTTATTTCTTTCACTCTCCACCCGAAATTTGGTTGTATATGTCTGAAAGAAAATTCCCTGAAAGTTACAGCCCTCAATATTAATATTGAGTACTTTCCCTTCGCGTGATATGTTTTTCCATCTAAAATACACGTAAATCAAAAACTTATTTTTTCAAAATTTTACCACTCCGCGGTTTTTTATGCTATCGCATTGATTTTGGTCACAATTTACGCAGAATTGAACAGTCTTTGAAAGTGTCCTGAACAGGGTAAGTGTAACTTACACTGGTGAGATAGTACGAGTCCCTAAAGTTGATTTTTACCCAGAATTCTCGTTTTTTCGCCGTTATCTCCGAAATAATTAACTTTATTGAAAAAATGTGAAAGAAAATTTTTCTGGAAATTTAATTTCCTACAAAAAAGGTCCCTTAGACCTAATTGCTAAAATTAATATTTCTTGAGATATTGAACCTTTACTTATTTGTGATATGAAATTTTTTATGGTTAATCGAACCAAAAGTTTCACATTGTTGATATCACATATCATATCACCACTAGTGATATGATATGTGATATGGTGATATGATATGGAATATCAATAGTTTAAAACTCAATAATTTAAAACTCATATCTCAAGAAACATTAATTTTAGCAGTTGGATCTAAAGGACCTTTTTATTAGCAAATTAAATTTTCAACAAAATTTCCCTTAAAGATTTTTCGGTCATTTCGGAGATAACAGCAAAAAATCGAGAATTTTGGGTAAAAATCAACTTTAGGTACATGAACCATCTCACCAATGTAAGTTACACTTACGCTGTTCAGGACACTTTTAAAAATCGTTCAATTGTACGTAAATTGCGACCAAAATCAGTGTGATAGCATGAAAAACCGGGGAGTGGAAAAATTTTGACGAAAAAAGTTTTTCATTTACATGTATTTTAGATGGGAAAACTTGTCACGCGAAGGAAAAGTACTTAATATTAATATTAAGGCCTGTAACTTTCAGGAATTTTTTTCAGACATATACAACAAAATTTCGGATGGGGAGTGGAAGAAAAAAAAAGGAAAAAAAAATCGCCCTAATATATATACACATATAGATCTTGGACTCTGCCGGTGATTCGCATCCGTAATTATAATAATCTAAGAACGGGAGACGCGGCTTAGCAGATTTCCTTCAACGACCTTTCCCCGTTCTCTCTTTCTTTTCCCCCCTCACTCTGTCTCAAGTTCGTTAACCAAAATCATGTTGAAAATATGAAATTATCGGTAACGAGAGATATTCATTGTCAAAATGGTCAGTAAAGATTTTAAGAAGATTAAGAAATTCGTCTTTGTTAACCCTCCGCGGTCGTACTGGGTCATTGAAGACCCGAGCGCACTTGGGGATTTCTTCGCTCCGATAAATATTTACAGCGCAAAAAACGATAACTTTTCGGCTTTAATGAACATTGATTCACGTTCTACAAACACACCCAGAAAAAAGATCTAGTCGTAGGCACTATAATCGTTTATTTGATTATTTTTTGGTTACTTTAAAGAAAATTTTCTTTCCATCCAATTTTGGGCGATATTTACTTCCACTATATTTATTTATTTGAATTCCCTGTCATCGAGAAACAGGCGTTGAAGAAAAATTCTATTCGTTGTTACTTCACCCGTAATCTCATCCGATCATATCTGCAGATTTGTCAGTACCCCAAAAATCCGCCAGGTGGCTACCTCTCGCACAAGCGAAGCTGCCTCTCGACGCCTATATCCTTTCCAAGCTCGTCCAGGTTTGATATCCTTATTTTTCAGTATGGATATCTAATATATTGAACATTGCGGCAAAACGCAAGATGGTCGAATCCCCGAAAAGGATTCCCATAAAAAAGGGTTTTTTTTTTTCATTTTCCTTCTGTTAAAGAAGAGACGAAGCTCAACGAAATTGTAGACTTCATACGTGTAGCTATACATTCAAAAATTGAAATGTTTAAAAATATATATTGTGTAAATATTAAAAAACAATTATTTCATTTAAATACATATTTGTTCAGTTTGAAATAATATTTATTAATGTTAAATAAAAATTTATTAGGTCGCAATATATTTTCCTAGTAGGTCATTCAAAAAAAAAATTTCGTTGACATGAATAGAGTTGTATTAGGCCGGCCTACAACTAAAAAAATTTGTTTGGCTTGACTAGGATTTAGTTAAATGTACTAGATCTTTTTTCTGGGTGCATTGAGGAGTAGTCAGGATTTTTTTAAATATTTTCAGAAGCAGTTTAATCCGTTGAAAATTGTATGCGGACACAGAAGACCCAGATTCAAGAAATCATTTCACATCCTATAATCATCCGGAAATTTGGACGGAGTATTTTGATAATGAACATTATTTTGGTACAATGACTCAACTATCTCAAAATAACTGATGTAAAAAAATACGTACAGGAATGCAAACGGTAAAAACGTGAACAAATTTTGTTTACCGATCTCAAGATATTTCGCGCATCCTGAATTTTTCCTTATTATATGAGGAAAGAATCAAGCGGTCGATCAAGCTCAAACCTTGATTCGAGGGGTGTCTGTTTTAGCCTTTTAATTATTTTAATTATTTGCTTTTAAAGCCTTTTAATTCTTCATTCGCAAACTTTTCCTGGGAATAATCGTCAGTTCAGCGCGATGAGACGAAAGCTTAATTTGATTATCGCCAATCTACAACGCGGAATTCAAAGGAATATCCTTCTCATTCCCCAGCCTTATCCTCCGTAACTCGCGCATGACTCTGGTTCGAAAATTGTGGGAATTTACACGAGGCGCCGAGTCATGATTATTTTTTCAACTTGCCGTAACAAATGAGCAATTAAGCCCAAAGTATCAGCCGGAGAATCTCGACGAGGTATTCCGTAATCGCTTGTCACGTGCGAATATTACGTGTAGATCCGGATCCGGTGATTGTACATTTTTCGCCCCGATCAGAACCGGTTGTGATGAATTTTTATTTTCACGTGTCACTCCCCATCGTTAAGGTTTTCGATGGGATTGTTAATTGTTGTGTATTATATAAAAAAAAAAATTGAACAAAAAATTGATTGCTGATCGTGGATTTGCATGATTTTAAAAAATTCAAAATTCTCCAAATTCATCATTTTTCAAAATTTTTTTTCGGAATATTTTTTATTTTTTCGTAACTATATTGGTTTTCGAGATATTTAAAAAATAAACTTGAAATATTTAAAAAATTGTGAAATTTTGAATGTTGCAACTTTCGAACAAATTTTTTTAAACTTTTTTCCTTGAGTAGAACTTCGTTTTATTAAAAACGAAAACTTCTGACCAAATTTCATCGAAATTGAAGGGGGTCGATTACAACTCTTGGTCGATTTGACATGGAATGAGCCATATCTGAGGCATTCTTCATCAACTCATTCTCATTTTTTTGCCAAATTTCAGCTTTTTCAATGCAGAAAATTATGATTTTGATTTTTTTCGATAAAGCGGAAAAAATAAAAAAGTTTTTATTCTTATGTTTTTTTTTGTTTGATGAATATTTTTTGAGATACAGTGTTCGAAATGAAAAATTGAAGATCCTGAATGGACGCCTAAAAAAATATTTAAAAAATCACAGACGTTCCTTTTGACTAATATTTCAAGCAGATGGTGAACAAAATTGGAGAGGTTGAAAAAAAAGTGGCTCGGTTGATGAAGAATGCCTCATATATAATATAATATGTAATATATATAATTATATTATATTTTTTATATAGAAGAGATTTTAGCAAAATATTTTTCATCTGTTAAATTTTTTAAATATATTTTGCACACCAAAATTAATTGATACTTTGAAATAAATGGATAAATAAATTATTTTTTTTATGAGTGAAATATATGCAAAATACAGGAGGAATAAATAATGAAAATGAACAATATGAGACACTGTTTTGCTAAAATCTTCTATATTGCACACATATTTTCTGCAAATATTAAAAATGCATAAATTGCATCGAGTGTCAACTGCAAATTTTAACAATGTCAACCATTTCAAAAAACACTTCGAACAACAATCGAACGAGTTCTAAGCAAACATTGTAAAAGCATAATCGAAGCCGTTTATAAATCTCCGCAAAGAATAATTTACAATAATATCCATTTTTCTTCCCCTGATTATCTTGTCGGGCATTGAGAAAGAAAAAACAAGAAAGCATTGAGAAATCTCTTGCGACGTATAGAGGAGGGTGGGGCAAGACGGCCCACCTAAAAAAAACGGTCAAACAACAAAAAGTTGGCTTCTTGCCAATTATCATAAATTTGATGTATTGACTCATTTTTAGGCTGATTCGCAATGCCTGGGGCATAATGGACCACCCTAAAAAAATAGGTCATACAATTTTTGTTTTTCTTCAAATTATGATGAATTTGATGTATTCATACCGTCAAAAAGACCAACATTTTCAACGTTGAATACAATTTTTTAAGATTAAAAAAAAATCATTTATCATTTTCTAGAGGGTGGCCATCTTGCCCCACCCTCCTCTACACCGCCTGACAAAGAAAGATCAGGATAAAAATCTCGGAAATATTTTTTTTCGCTCGCTCACAAATGTAAGGGGGTGCAATAAAATATATATTGATCGAATAATCGATCTGCGATCGCGTTTGCCTCGGTTTTCGATACAACAGAAGGGAGAGAGAGAGAGAGAGAGAGAGTCAAAGAGAGAGAGAGTCAGAGAAAAAGAGATGTCCAGACGAATTCGCCTTGACACGTTTGCCTAATTTGCGAAATTATATGGTACAAAATATATAAGTATGGAGACACTGACACATGGGCGTTTAAATGATTCTGACATTCTCTTTTTTGATCGACAATCGCTCGCACAAAAGTCTGATACTCTCTTCAGAGGAGCCTGCGAGAGTGTAAAACCAAAAAAATCATAATAATAATAATAATCTTCTTTTTCCAAATTTCATTTTTAGGCACCGGCATCTTCTCCCGCGAAAGCGTCGATCAATTTATATGGGGCATTCCGCGTCAAATCACGCGGTCATCGGCCTGACCCCCTCGGATTTTGATGTCCAATGAATCGTGGGTTTCGTTAGGCCCAAAATATGACCTCAAATTTTTAGAAATTTTTATTTCATTTTTTGGGGGTTGCCCGAGCTAAAAAATAATTCAATCGAGGGAAAACATAACGGGGGGCCTTTTTCAAATTGATGAAATTTTTTTACAGAAACTAGGGCCTAAAACAGATATTTTCGTCATAGTTCGATAATGGGCCAAAAATAGCTATTTTTTTTTTTCAATTTTTTAATTGTCTTTGAATCATCCGTTTTATTTCAGGTCATCGCGGCATTTTCGAAAAATGTTGTCGCTTAACTCTTAAAACAAGAAAAAATATCAAATTTCACTAGAAAAATATTTTTGTTGTTGTATAATCTCACTATAAGAAACAATCAAAATAAGAAAATTAAATAATAAAAAAAACAGTAATTATCTTTGGCCCATTATCGAACTATGACGAAAATGTCTGTTTTGGGCCCTAGTTTCTGTGAAAAAATGTCATTAATTTAAAAAAGGCCCCGCTTTACGTATTCTCTCAATTTAAGGATGTTGAGTCCCTATGAAACTTTTAAATGTTCATTGTTCAATAAACAGCTTCTTAATCGTCGTGAAATTTTTACACGATCTCCTGAATACTTCATGTAAAAATATACCAAATTTTCAGAATTCCATCATCATTACTTCAACCTCCTTAAGGGTTAAAACAAAAAATGATGAGAAAATTCGGAAAATTTGCCATGTTTTTGTACGAAGTATTCAAGAGGTCGTGTAAAAATTCCACGACGATTAAGAAGCTCGTTATTAAAATATTAACATTTATTTGTTAAGAACAATTTTTAAACAAATAAAAAAAATATTCATCAATGAACTTCGTTTTGTTTCCGTTGCTTTCAATATATTGTAGATATTAAAAAATTGAGAGGTCAAAAAAAAACTTATCGCAAAGTTATATCAGTTTCCATAAGACTACATTTAATTTAATTTGATTTGTTAATGTTAATTGTTCGACAACGAGCTTCCTAATCGTCGTGAAATTTTTATACGACCTCTTAAATACTTCGTCCAAAAACATACCAAATTTTCAGAATTTTCTCATCATTTGCGATTTGAGACTCAACGTGCTTAATGATTTTTTAGCTCGGGGAACGCCTAAAAAATGAAATAAAAATTTCTAAAAATTTGAGGTCATATTTTGGGCCAAACGAAACCCACGATTCATTGGACATCAAAATCCCGGGGGTCAGGCCGATGACCGCGTGATTTGACATGGAATGCCCCATATACAAACCACGACACACACACAGATCTCACCTTTACACAAATGAAATCCATCAAAGGTAAGTCCCAAATATAATATGGAGATTCGCGCGTGCGTAACTGGAAATTCCACCTCGAAATAGTCGAAATTCCAAAGCGCGTCGCATCTCCTTATTTGGATGGATGCTCGATCGTGAATATATGGAGAATGAGACTTGAGGCTTATCGAGATTCCAGGATGGCGCCAAATTCGAATCACAAGATATTTCGACGCGACGAACTTTGCTTCATCGAGAAAAAAAATGACCAGTCACTCGCTTCCTCATTCTTACGGGTCCCGCTGAAAGAGGACCGCTTTTTCAGAGAACCGCGATATGAATTCTCTTTTTCCCCTCTTCGTGATAAATAATCCGCCGTTTATCAGATTCGAGGAGACAGCGGAACCATTCGATAGAATGAGAAGCTGCAAGTTCATATTTTGGAGTCAAAGTACACTTTCGTGATGTAAAAGGAGAAAAAAAAAGACGGTGCAGCTGCTCCGAGAAAGGGTCAGGGTCGTATTGGTTTGAAATAACTCATATATTGGTTGCGCAGAGATGTTACCGATGACCTTTAGAAATCTTCAAGACCAGACGGCGAGAACGCGATCGGGCCATGGTCCATGATTATAGCATATAATTCATTATTTTACATAGCAAATATGTAAATATATATGGGGCATTTCATGTAAAATCAACCACTTTTAAATCTGACCCCTTTCGATTTGGCTGAAATTTTGTTTTCCTCTATATCCCATTAAAAACATTTTTCATGAAATTTTCAAATTTTTTTACCTAATGCCAAAAAAAAAACTTTTTTTTCAAATAGCTATAACTTCTTCAAAAATTGGGACGTTTATTTTCAAAATTTTCTTCTTTAAATGTTCTTTCCGAAAAAAAATACAAAAAAAATTTAAGATTCTGAAATCTATGAAATTTTTCACTTTTTCTCGAAGCTGGCCATTTTCAATGTATTTATTTCACTCAAAAAATACTTTGATCGATTCCGGAAAAAATACCGCCTAACATGGAGTCGATCGACATTTCCTTCTATTTTTTTTTTATCGATTGAAAAAAAAAATAATCCCAGCTGAGCTTATTTCACAAAATACCACTCTGGAAATTTTTGAGGATTTATAAAGGACCTCAGAGTTTGAAACATTGAGAAGAAAAACAAATTGAAAGTGGTAATCCTCGAAAAAATTTTGATTTTTTTCAAAAACGTGAAAAAAAATAGAAGGAATGTCGGCCCACTCCATGTTGAGCGGCATTTTTTCCAGAATTGATCTAAGTATTTTTTGAGTGAAAACAAAATTCTGAGATGAGGTTTTTCGATAAAAAAAGCAATTTAGTTGGGGCAAGACACCCGATTGTTTAAGATAAAAAATATCTCGTTAGCAGAAAAAAATTTTGGAAAAAAAAAATATTTGAAAAAAAATTCTGAAAAAATTTCATTGAATCCAAAACAATTATATGCAACTTTGAACCCTTTTATTGATTTCACGAAAATCCAGTGGTTTTAGAGTTACGCTACATTTTACAAATATGGTCGTCTTTTGCGAAAAATTGAATATTTTTGCGAAAAAAAATCGTACGAAACTTTTAAAAAAATGAAATCGAAGCTTCTCTCAAGTTTTCGATGTGAAAAATCGTTAAAAAAAATTTCATGGGTCGTGCGTCAAAATTTCAACGCCAAATAAAAAGCCGAAAAATGACCATTTTTAAAAGGGCGCACCGAATTCAAAAAAAATCGAAAAAATTTTTTAGAAAACGCGAAATGAAGCTAAATATGTTCTCTTTGAAACGCCGCTTGTCGAATTGAAATATTTTCATTTTTAAAAGAGCAGTGAAACTTTTTGTGCGGCGCGGAATCGGGACGAGTGTTTCCAAACTTTTAGACGACAGTGTATATTATATATTATATATATATTTATAGAAATATATTGACACAAAAATACCCGCACGCTTAGTGAAAAACTGCCGCGAAAAATTCCTCGCGTGTGCGCCCACGCATTTTCACGAGAATCTTCCTGTGCCATGTTTTATATAAACACGATATTGCGCGTTCGTCCTTTTTTTTATAGCCCGCCCCTTTGAATTATAAATAATTACACAAAGGCTCTTATTCTCGTGACTCACGTGCACCAATGTCCGGAAGAACGACGAGACGAAAATAGAATGGAATCTCGGCTTTTCCCAAAAAGTCGCGCGTGTACATAATATATATATTAGGGTGGTTCGTTTCAGGACAACTTTTTTTTTTACCCATCGTGCCCGAAAACCTTAAGTTAGTACCCAAAAACGAAGTTTCGTGAAAGGGGGGTGTTGTCAAAAAATATTTAGAGGTCGCGAATCAAAATTGAAGGTTTCCCATTTGATTAACATTAGAAAAAAAAATTCTCATTATTAGTGTTACCATTCCGCGAATTTTGATATCGCGATATTTTCCAAGCGGGTTCTTATAGGAAATATGATACTCTACAATAAAGTTCATTGAACCATGTCCGTAAATTCAACCGTTTTAGCGGTATCATTATTTCAAGTGAATATTGTATGAAAATATCTATTCAAACAGCTGTAACGCCTAAGCTATTAGATATATCGAAAAAATTCAAATGAACACTTTGTAGAGAAAGTAATTTGCTACAAAAAAGTCTCATAAGCCGAGCCCGTAAATTTAACTCTTTCTCAAGTAAACGTGTATGAAGTAAAATAAATAGATATTTTTTATTTTATTCAATCAAACGAACTCCATTTTCTATGAGATAGCATGTACAAAATCATCAAAAAAACCATTCAACAAATGTTACAAAGAATTCCCTATGCAAATAAATCAATAAAACAAAAACAAAAAATCTATTTATTGCACTCCGTGCGCAAAGTGCCACTTTGCGCACGCTGCGCGTGCTCAAACTGGCACTTAGCGCACTCGTACAATAAAACTTCATACGATACTCGCGCGAGAAACTTTTTCTCAACTCGTGTGATTGCAACATTCGCCTTCGGCTCATGCGCAAACTCACACTCGTCAGAAAAAATTTCATCGCACTAGTATCGTAATATACTATTATTTTACTTCATCCACCTATAGATGAGAAAGAGTTGAATCTACGGGCTCGGCTTATAATACCTTTTTGTAGCAAATTACCTTCTCTACAAAATTCTCGTTTGAATTTTTTCGATATATCTAATAGCTTAGGCCGTTACAGCCGTTTAAATAGATATTTTCATACAATATTCACTTGAAACAATGATACCACTGAAACGGTTGAATTTACGGACATGGCTCAATGAACTTTATTGTAGAGTATCATATTTCCTATGAAAACCTACACTGCAACCTCGATGATCGGAATCCGTCGGGACCGGCTCTTGCAAGAAGTGGGGTTGCGCACATTGCACAGAACGGTCTCTGCGCCGCTGGTGGCTGGCGGCGGCCTGACGCGATTGGCTTGGCGCTTCTCCCACTACGCTGCAATTGCAACGATCGAGGTACCGATTATCGAGGTCGCAGTGTACTTTGAAAATATCGCGATATCAAAATTCGCGGAATAGTAACACTAATAATGAGAAATTTTTTTTTTCAATGTTAATCAAATGGGAAACTTTCAATTTTGATTCGCGACCTCTAAATATTTTTTGACAATACCCCGCTTTCACGAAACTTCATTATGGGACACCGACTAAAGGTTTTCGGGCACGATGAGTAAAAAAAGAAAAGTTGCCCTGAAACGAATCACCCTAATATATATATTAAGGGAAAAAAGTCACTGTAAAAATGAGAAAAATAAAATTTCCACCATTTCTTTATAGTATATATTTTCAAAAACATGTAGGTAAAATTTTTTATTGAATTTCTGAAAAATTACTGAATTGCAGTCTCTTTAAGTGGTATGGATTTTTTTCAAAATTACTTTTTTGACCTTGTCCCAGTGAATACTCGAAAACTTATGGGCCGATATTTTTTTATTTTTGTAATCGCACTGACTAAGTCTGTACATAGCAGATTTTGAAAATGTTGATAAATAGTGTTTTCGAAACCTGCTTGAATAAAAAAAAGAGCTTGAAATAGAAAAAAAATCAATTCACCGACATTTTGTAAATAATAAAAAAAAGGTTACCCGTAACGATAACTGCATTCGTATCGATACATTTTTCATATTTTTTATGTTGATACATTGATATTGATATTAATACATTTTTTTAAATTTCAGATAACCTTTCATGAAGATAATGGAATAATGGAGAGGAAATTTTTTTTTTTTAGTCGTTAAGATAATATCTATAGCTCTGTTTTAAAGATTTTTCAATGAACATTGGTCTAAAATGACTTGAATGTATATTCAATAAAATGACAATAACTCGATCCTTTAATATAATTAGTTATGTCTGAGAGCAAAATTCTTGAACATTGACAATTCTTTTGCCACTTAAAGTGGCTTTTCCCCCTTAAAATTCCTGTATTTCTTACTCAATTCTTCCGCCGAACGCGAAAGTAGTTTTCTGCTAGCACTGCAGCGCACTTGCCTAAAATAATTTGAATTTTATCTCATCTATACATTTTTCGTTCCAGAAATATTTTGTATTCAGTTATATAAGATATGTAGTTTTTGTCGTCCCTGAACTCTCGAGGACGTGAATTGTCGAATTATCCATAATATTTTTCAAGTGTATTTTTCAATAATATTGATTAACTTCATTTCTTCCTTCAACATTTCGAAAAAAACTGTTGAAACCATTTAATTAGCATATTCAGATCGGCCAATCGATTCCGCATCGATTAACACTTTAATCCGAACGACCGGAGAAAAAATAAATACTTTACACGCAACTTTTTTTCATGTTTCAAATTAATTGTAACTGACTTAGTGGTTTTTTCTTCGATAATCCAAAAAAACTGCTGACTACAAACCGATTTATTCTGCGACAGTCCATCGATTCCGCATCGATCAACACCTAAATCCGAACAGCCGAAAGATTAAAAATATAGGAGGCTATTTACTTCTCAAATTTCATATTAATGTAACTGACTGTAATTTTTTTTTTTAACAATTAATATTCAAACACCCTGCAAATTGAAATTTGCACATTGCTTCCTCATCTTTATCCATAGTTCACATAGCTTCCTTTAACACACGGTATGGCGATCAAATTTGGCTTCCTCATAAAGGAAGCTTAGTTAACTATTGAAAAATATTAGTAATCAATGTGCAAATTCGATCATTTTTCGCCAAATTTGATCGCGAACAAACCTTGATAGCTATACAAGTATTGTACAAAGTTTCTGTGAAATATATTGAAAATTGTGTAAGTTAGAGTGCTTGCGCTATTTTTCAAAAAATTCAAAATTTCATAAAATTTTAATCCCTCGATGGATTTTTTCCAAATTCAATAGCGAACAACCTTGATAGCTATACAAGTTCTGTACAAAGTTTCTGTGAAATACATTGAAAATTGTGCAAGTTAGAGCGCTTGCGCTATTTTTCAAAAAAAAACAAAATTTCATAAAATTTTAATCCCTCGATAGATTTTTGCCAAATTTAATAGCGAACAACCTTCACAGCTATATTACCTCTGTGCAAAGTTTCAGTACAATATCTTCAAAATTGCGCAAGTTAGAGCGTTTAGGCGATTTTTCAAAAAATTCAAATTTTCATAAAATTTTAATCCCTCGATGGATTTTCGCCAAATTCAATACCAAACAACCTTAATAGCTATACTAATTCTGTACAAAATTTGAGTGCAATATCTTAAAAATTGCAGAGGCTCGAGCGTTTACGCCATTCTGGCAAAAACGAAAAAAGTCGATAAAATCTGAACACCCGTTATAATTTTTAAAAAAAAATTTCATAACGAAGAGCAATTCGTGCTCGACAAGTGTGCCAAATGTTAGCTTGATATCTCGAAGCGCTTTCGAGTTATTAATCATTTACATCTGAAACTCAGGATACATACATACACACATACGCACACACACACACACACACACACACACACACACACACACACACACACACACACACATCCATCCGGACATTTTTTCTAAATATGATTTCTCGATGTTTTAGGACATTTTGAACATATATTGGCATAAAAAACGCGAAAAAAAATTTTTTCACGAAAACAAAGCTTCCTTTACGAGGAAGCAAAAGAAAAAAATATTCACTATTTATTGTCAATATTGTCGATTTTATTGGCAAATTGCCAATCCATTCTGCATCGATTAAGACTGTAATCCGAAACCGGACACTAAAAAAATCTTTGTCAGGAAGCAATAAATAAATCTTTTGTCATCTTTTTCAGGTGTTGAAGTAATTTTGAATAAAGGGAGAACCCCACTGTGATGGGTCAAAAAATCGATGTTTTTTTCATTTTCTTAAAGTATATATGAGGTATTCCCGCTCAACGGGACTCCCTTTTAGGCCGACCTGATCTCTCGATTTTCTTGAAACTCGAGTATGTTTTAGTGTTGCTTGAAAGTATATTGTACACCAATTTTCAGATCTCTAACTATAATACTCTTTGGAATACACCAAAATTTATATTTCAAACTTTTTGCGTATTCAGCTCTTCGAAGCTTAGGCTCGGCGCGAAATGAAATCAAAAATATTCTTTAACAATAGCTTTCGATCGGAAATTTCCTGCGCTTTTCAAAAAGAATATCAGCAATTCCAAAAAAAACGGATTCATTTGAATTTCGGCCTAAAACCGAAACAATTGATTTACAAAAAAAGAGCATAATTTAATTCAGTGGAATATAATAAACCACAAGCGAGGCGTTTGAATAATTCGCGACCGAGCCTCTCGACATTAATGATTCATTGTTTAGTGCCTTTTCATTGTTTTTTTTTCTTAATTCTTATCTAGTCGCTGTCAGTAACGCGCTTCTCTCCGAAAAGAGACTCATTATGTTTTATGGCCAAAAAAACCACAAAAAAAGACAGGTGTGACAAGCCTGTTGCGACTCTTAAGGGGAGGTTGAGGCTGTGAATTATCAATTAGAAGCGTTCACTATGACGTTGGTTATTACGTCAATCTTGTTTTTTACTTTGTCATAAAAGAAGCTGTATATATTCGTAAAACAAAAATGTCAAAATAAGTGTCATGCCAATGTGACCACAGCATCCAAAAAAAACAATGATTTTTTGAGTCGTGCAAAAAATGCAAAAGAATAATTTCAATGTATCTTCAAAAATTGCACTATATTTTTCATTCGATTTTGAATGACTTCCAGAGAGAACCTCGAGAACTTGAATAGAATTTTGTAAATTATTAATTTTCGAAGATATATATGAGGCATTCCCGCTCAACGGGACCCCCTTTTAGGCCGACCTCTTTCGATTTTCTTGAAACGCGAGTATGTTTTAGTGTTGCCTGAAAGTACATTGTACATCAATTTTCAGATCTCTAACTATAATACTCTTTGGAATACACCAAAAGTTATATTTCAAACTTTTTGCGTATTCGGCGCTTCGGAGCTTTGGCACGGCGCGAAATAAAAACGAAAAAATTCTTTGACAATAGCTTTCGATCGGAAATTTGCTGCGCTTTTCGAAAAAAATATTAGTGATTCCGAAAAAAACGAATTCATTTGAATTTCGGCCAAAAACCGAAAAAATTGATTTACAAAAAAAGAGCATAATTTAATTCAGCGGAACAATTTTTTTCATGTTTTGCGTATATCTGAGAAGTCACGATATAAATTTCAAGTTGGAACTCACATCTTTTTACTAATGCCAAGTCTTTTAGTAGGATAAAAATTCTTAAATATCGTGTTTTTCGTATTCAACAGTTCCCTGATGTATTATGTAGCGTTTTTTTAACGAATTTTGAATTTAGTAAATTTATTAAATTTATTAAATTAAATTTATTAAATAATCAAATTTATTCAATTTATTAGATTAAATTAATTAAACTAAATTTATTCAATCAAATTTATTCAATTTTGAATTTAATAAATTTATAAAGTTCGAAATTCGTTAAAAAAAACTATATAATATATCAGAGAACTGTTGAATACGAAAAACACAATATTTAAGAATTTTCATTCTACTAAAAGACTTGGCATTAGTAAACGGATGCGAGTTTCAACTTGAAATTTATATCGTGACTTCTCAGATATATACAAAACATGAAAAAAATTGTCCCGCTGAATTAAATTATGCTCTTTTTTTGTAAATCAATTTTTTCAGTTTTGGGCCGAAATTCAAATGAATTCGTTTTTTTTCGGAATTGTTGATATTTTTTTCGAAAAGCGCAGAAAATTTCCGATCGAAAGCTATTGTTAAAGAATTTTTTCGATTTTATTTCGGACCGTGCCAAAGCTCCGAAGCGCTGAATACGCAAAAAGTTTGAAATATAACTTTTGGTGTATTCCAAAGAGTATTATAGTTAGAGATCTGAAAATTGATGGACAATATACTTTCAGGCAACACTAAAACATACTCGAGTTTCAAGAAAATCGATTCTAGGAAAAAATAGTACAGGAAAAAATACCCGCGGAAAAAATAGTACGGAAAAAATACCTGATGGAAAAAATAACCGCGGAAAAAATACCCGTGGAAAAAATACCCGATGGAAAAAATACCCGATGGAAAAAATACCCGCGGAAAAATACCCGATACGTGCGTCCATGGCATACGTGGATTTGTGGGGTGGGTTTGGAGCACCGGGTGGGGTGCGTGCGTCCATGGGGTGCGTGCGTCCATGGGGTGCGTGCGTCCATGGGGTGCGTGCGTCCATGGGGTGCGTGCGTCCATGGGATACGTGGATCCGTGGGGTGGGTTAGAAGCATGGGGTGGAGTGCGTGCGTCCATGGGGTGCGTGCGTCCATGGGGTGCGTGCGTCCATAGGGTGCGTGCGTCCATGGGATACGTGGATTCGTGGGGTGAGTTAGAAGCGTGGGGTGGGGTGCGTGCGTCCATGAGATACGTGGATTTGTGGGGTGGGCTAGAAGCATGGGGTGGGGTGCGTGCGTCCATGGGATACGTGGATTCGTGGGGTGGGTTAGAAGCATGGAGTGGGGTACGTGCGTCCATGGGATACGTAGATTTGTAGGGTGGGTTTCGAGCACCGGGTGGGGTGCGTGCGTCTATGGGGTGTGTGCATCCATGAGATATGTGGATTTGTGGGGTGGGTTCGGGCATCGAATGCGATGCACGGAATCGGATATTTTTTCCGCGGGTATTTTTTCCGCAAGTATTTTTTCCGCCGGGTATTTCTTCTGTACTATTTTTTCCGCGGGTATTTTTTCCTGTACTATTTTTTCATGTTACCAAGAAAATCGAAAGAGGTTGGCCTAAAAGGGGGTCACGTTGAGCGGGAATACCTCATTCATAAGTGTCAAAATTCCTGTCACCTGAGGCCTTAATGTTCCGTTAAAGTCTAACGAACAAAAATCGACCTTCAGTCTACCTTTCAGTGTCAACAAAAAACGACAAACTGCGCACATCCCAACTTTTCGTTAAATTGATTTTTTAATATATTATTCAAATAATTTGACCTTTCGATAGTTAATGTGAATTTTCATGCCCATGGAAATGTATATATTCATTTGGAAGGGCACTAATGAGAAAAAAATTTGATTACCCGAAAAGCCTTGGTAAGTGAAGTGAAATAATAAATCGATGTAAAAATTCAATTTGCATTGAATTGCCTCGAATTTACGTTCCTCGAATAAAGAGAGAAAGAGAGAAAGAAAGAGGTACTACAAATTTAAAAATTCAATCAATCAAGTATTATAAAATGCGCTATAAATAGTGAAATCTGATACGTCATTCTATACTGAGAAACATTCGCATCGATGATAATATGCGTTGATTGCATAATGATTGTAATAAATCTCGCCATCTATTTACGGTTCTATTTACATCGTGAGTCATTGACGCTGGTTTCTGCACAATAAGCTAAATAATGCATCTCCAGTCTCATTTTACCAACGTGTCAAAATATCATAATTTTCGTCGTATATGATTCCCTGAAAATTCACGAGTTGCATTGTGGTCGTAAAAAAAAAAAAAAAAAAAAAAAAAAAAAAAAAAAAAAAAAAAAAAAAAATTCCAGTTATGCAATTGTAGCAGTTAAGCAAAGAATAAGCCTAAAACAACCGCGTGGGCAAAACATTTCTTCGAAAAAAATGGTTACAGCTTGAAAAATATCCTGAAAGATAATCTGGATCAAAAGATAATTTGCAAAGTATTTGTAGCAATTAATTAATTTTTTTTTTACAAAGAAGCGAAATGGTCTCATTCAGAAAAAATTAAAACATTTTTCAATGACAAGCGATGACTCTAAAAATTTGATACCCATTCCACAACTTTTAAGAATAATTTAACAATAATAATAATAATAATAATAATAATAATAATTTAATAATTTAATCATACGCTGTAAAAAATTTCTGTTGAAACTTCATAAAAAAATATGAAGTTTTTATGCATATGGACTATTCCATGTCAAATTGACAACTTTTAAACCCGACCCCTTTCGATTTGGCCGAAATTTTGTTTTGATTTTCTACCCAATTGAAAACATTTTTCAGGAAATTTTCAAAATTTTTTAGCCAACCCAAAAGAAAAAGTTTTTTTTTTAAAGACTATAACTTCTTCAAAAATTGACTAACTGGGACGTTTTTTTTAAAATATTTTCGTTTTTTAATGTACTTTCCGAAAAAAAATGCAAACCAATTTAAAGATATTAAAATCTAGGAAATTTTTCACTGTTTCGAGAAAAATTATTTTTTTATCGAAGTTTGCTATTTTTTATTTTTTTCTTTCATTCAAAAAATACTTTGATCAATTCCGGAAAAAATGCCACTCCAACTTGCAATGGCATTCCTTTTCCTTCTATTTTTTTTTTCATTTTTTTGAAAAAAAAATTAAAAAATTTTCGGCGATTACCACTTTCAATTTTTTATTTCTTCTCAATTTTATAAATTCCAAGATCCTTTATAAATCCTCAAAAATTTCCAGAGCGGCACTTTGTGAAATAAGCCCAATTGAAATTTTTTTTTTTTCAACCTTTAAAAAATAAATAGAAGGAAAAGGAATGCCACTCCAGGTTGGGCGGCATTTTTTCGGAATTGATCAAAGTCTTTTTTTAGTGAAAAAAAAATTAAAAATGGCGAACTTTGATAAAAAGATGATTTTTCTGGAAAAAGTGAAAAATGTTATACATTTTTGAATCTTAAAATTTGTTCTATTTTTTCGAAAAGTACATTAAAAAACATTCAAAAAGTCATTTCAGAAAAAGGAAGCCTTTTCTTTTGGGTTGGATAAAAAAAAAATTGAAAATTTGCTGAAAAATGTTTTTTAATTGGATAGAAAAGGAAAACAAAATTTCAGCCAAATCGAAAGGGGTCGGATTTAAAAGTTGTCAATTTGACCTGGAATACCCCATATACAGTATATTAAATTTCATATACATATGTGCAGTAATATTCCAATATAAATTTTAATTTTCAGAGTTTATTCTCTTAATTTCAATATACAAATATTGAATTTTAAGTTAAAATTGTTAATTTTTCAATCGATGTCTATTAATTTCGATTTCGTATACTTGTTATTACAATTTAATAGAAAAAAGAATATGAAATTTCGATAACAAGTATATTGAATATAAAGACATTTTTGCAGTGTAATTTTGGAATATTATTCTATCTTGAAAATCAATTTTTCAAACATTTTTAACAAATTCTGAAAAAATCGAGACCTGTCAACGATATCGACGCGTCTCTTGTTTTCCTCAAAAAAAAAACTGAGTAAGTAAATCTGACCACGATGACTAAACACTCGAGATCAAGTATGATCCAACAAATTGTTCAAGGTCAAAACAAATTGAAAACTTGAAAATATTCGGACTGGTTTGCATACCGGTCTCTTATTTTTCATTTGTTTCTTTTCCGTAACACAAGTGTGATTCTCTTGAGAATAATTTCAGGGCTATCGTTAATGATGGATTCTCGAATCAAAACACGAGCATTATAAACCACTAAGAAGAATCGTATGAATATTGAATAACAACGAGAAGACGTGAAAAAAGAAATAAGAGTTTTGTGGAACGACGAAAAACGCTTTTGACGCCATTAAGGGAGTATTCTGGTATAGAATTTTGAAGTTTTTGCATATCCTTAAAGTTTAGACCTTTAAGAGGATATCCTCGAAAGGAAATTTTTTAATCCTAATAATTTACCGGGTTACAGCTATTTTAGTGACGCAGCAACTGAGAGCAAATCGGACTATAGACATTTTTCTCAAAACTATTTTTCTCAAATTTTTTCAAATTTTTTATCAATCTTTAATGTATAACTCTCTATCGCCTCTACCACTTTTGTATCAAATTTATTTTTTTATCGTTGTAAAAAAATTAAAAACTAGCTAACTAACTAAAAATAAAAAAATTAAAAATTAGCCCCAACTCCAGCTTATAATTTATTTAATTTTCGTTTTTTCTCTCGCATTTTTTGTTTGTTTAAGAAACCTTAAGGTTTCTAACTAGTCCCAAAAATTTGTTCATTTGGTACCTCAAATGGTGGACATAACATCATATTTGTAAGTATTCTACAAAAATTATAATTTATTATTAAAAATCGCCGTTTTGACGCTGACTCGACCCCCTTAACGAAAAAATACGTGGCTTTTCCTTTTCAGAATACTTTTCGGAAAAAAATTTTCTCAATTATTTAAGAGGGTCCGGGTTCGGACGTGAAAATTTCAGCGGGAATACCCCATATATATTTTTTTTCGGGCTTGACAAACGCTCAAAATGTATGTCTCTATCTTCCCGCACGATTTTTCATTAGAACAATCATTCTATTTTATTTTCATTTTCAAAGACTTGTGACATCACTAATCGTTATTCGATTGCTATATGACAGCGAACATTTGGAATTGCGCAGTCGGATGAGTCTAACGAAAAATAGCGGCAGAACCTCGAAGGGACATAAAAGGTCTTCTGGATTATTTAAACGAGCCAAGTCCGCATGAAGGACCCAATCGATGATATTCTTGTGGCCCTCGGATTTGGTTCGATGAGGCCCCGATACGTCGATCCCTCGATATTATATCACACCAAACGAAACACGACGACCTTCTCGCGGGAAGACGATTCAGGAAACGAGAGAATTCCTCGTCTTCGAGGTCTGGAGCGTCGTTCTCCATTTTGTAAGAGACGCTCGATTTAATTGAGCTGGATCGTAAATTTTCGTACAAAGGGCAACGAGCTTGATCGTATAATATCAAGAAGAACATGAAGAAGAGGGAAAAAAAAAATTTACTCTTTCTCGTTAAAAATTAGCGAAACAAGGAGATGTCTCGGAATGAAATGTCGATTAAAGTAGATCATTGCTTGTAACGAAGTTGTCGAGGCAGAAAAAGCGCGAATAGGGAACATAAAAAATCTGTCAATTTTTTTAACGCTCCCGCTGTTCGAATCAGAGATTCAATCGATGCCAAATCGATTGGGGATCGCAATCATCTAGATTAAAAACGTTCGGTAATTAATTCAAAATTAATTCAAATAAAAATAAAAATTAATTCAAATAAATTAATTTAAATAAAAATTGATAGAAATAAATAATTTAAATAAAAATTAATTAAAAATTATGTTTCAAATTTTTTTAAGAGAATGGCCTGGCAAGAATTTATTTAGTGCCTGGCTTTTCGGATTGAAGTGCCAATCGATGCCGAATCGATTTGCGATAGGGATGTTCGATTCCGATTCGATTCTTTAAAAAATCGATTCCTTTGTTCAAAAAATCGATCTTTTTAAAAGATTCTTTACCTTTCGATCTTTGGGTGAATCGATTCTTGGCCGTAAAAATCGAAAATTCAATTTTTTATTAAATTCATTATCGATTAAAGATTGGCAACTCAATAAAAATTGACAAAAGTCTATGAAACATCAACGTCGAGGTTAAAAGAAAAAAAAGTATGTGAAATTGGGAAAACGTGGGGAAAAGAGGAAAAAAAAGTAAAAGTTAAAATATTGAAAACATGATCCAACGAAAAAAATTATCTAAAGTGAAAATATACAAAATATGTTAAAACAATAGAGACTTATGTAATAAAAAAGAGTCTGATTTGTTAAATATATTCATAATATTTTTAAAAATATATTAAAAAGTGCAAATGTGTAAAAGAATCAAACTATGTTTAGCCAGAATGAAAACTGCTTTATATTTGTTACTGTGTATTCATAATTTTGTATTAAAAATAAATTAATCCAATTTAATCGTTTTCCATAGCAAAAACTTAATAAACATTTACGTAAGTTTTAATTAGCAATTAATTTTTTTTGCGATTTTTACAAATCGATTCTTACGAAATCGATTCTTGGGATTCGATTTTTCATGAAAATCGATTTTCTTTATTCGATTCAGAATCGATTGGAGAATCGATTTTTTCCAAACAATCGAACGTCCCGAATTTGCGGCTGTGTTAATTAAATTGACTGATGGTCAATATTTTTTTTTTTTTTAATATTGTAAACAAAAAATTTAGCCAGTTACAATTAAATTTGAGAGGTAAATAGCCTGCCCCATTTTTCATCTTCCGCAGAATCGATGGACTGTCGTAGCTAAGCTGATTAAATCGATTCGCAGTCAATAATTTGTTTTGAATATTGAAGAAACAACAAAAAAAGAGAATGACAAAAGATTTATTTAGTGCTTCTTGACTAAGATTTATTTAGTGTCCAGTTGTTCGAATTACAGTCTTAATCGATGCAGAATCGATTGGCAAATGTGCCAATTAAATTGACTGATGATCAATTAATATTTTTTTAATATTATTAAAAAAAAATTAAGTCAGTTACAATTGATATAAAATTTGCGAAATAAATAGCCTGCCATATTTTTAATCCTCCGACTGTTCGGATTTGGCTGTTAATCGATGCAAAATCGATGGACTGTTAAAGCTGATTAAATCGGTTTGTAGTCAATAGTTTTTTTGGAATATCGAAGAAAAAACACCAAGTCAGTTACAATTAATTTGAAACCTGAGAAAAAGTTGCATGTAAAGTGTTTATTTTTTCTCCGGCAGTACAGATTAAAGTGTTGATCGATGCGGAATCGATTGGTCCATGTAAATCTGCTAATTAAATGGTTTCAAACGTTTTTTTTTCTAAATATGGAAGGAAAAAATGAAGGAAAACTGAAAAAATGAAATTTTTCAATATTATTGAAAAATACACTTGAAAAATATGATGGAAATTCGCCAATTTAAATCCCGCGTGAGTTCAAGGACGACAAGAACTACATATATGAGGCATTCCACGTCAAGTCGGCCACCCCATTTTTTTGAATCACCAAAAATCACATACAAATTTTTATAAAGCAGTTCTAACTGTCAAGAAAATTAGTGATTTTTTTCAGATTTTTAAATTACATACTTTAGCCGGAAAAAAATACAAAAAAATTCCTTGTTCGATTTTGTAACTCAAAAATTATTCATCGTACGAAAAAAAAAGTAGAACATGAAATTTAGGATTTTCAACGTACTTTTCACTGAATTTTTTTACAAACTCCTCCGAAAGCTCTATATGTCATTTTCGGAGCAAATAATGTTTTGATATTTTTTTTTCTCAGGATTAACATCTTCGATTTGTCTGTAGTTCTAACAGTTTTTTACTTGATATATTTACAGACTATAAAAAAATTGGCTTAGTGGAAAACCCATTCCCCCGCATGCGTTTTTCATCCCAAACGAATGCACAAATTTGTCTTGAACATTAACAGGGTTGAGACTATTTATAGACATTTTCTACTGCCCGCATTTTTATTTATTTTTTGTACTTTTTCAATTTTTCAAACCTTTTTTCATTTTTATTTTTTTAAATATCTTTTTGTACATTTTAATAAACTTTATCAATGGATCCATGTACACTGATAAAGTCTGTTCAAATTAAAGTCAGAGGCTAGTCACGTCTCTCGATTGCAGAAAAGAATTAATTTACCCTCTTTGGATACACCGACGTTTCTATGGCCAATGAATACTTTTTTAGTTCGATCTGGGCATAATTTTTGGGAATGAAGCAATGATTCTGCTTTGTTCCTGGAATCGTCTTCGCAGTATCAAAACGAGATTGTTTTATTATTTTTCCCTGTCTACGATTAATAATGATAAGATATCAATATCTACACTATTTCGTTAAATCACTATATACTGATCCATTGTATCAATAAAAATGCATGCGAAGGAATGGGTTGTCCACTAAGCCAATTTTTGTATAGTCTGTAAATATATCAAGTAAAAACTGTTAAAACTACTGACGAATCGAAGATGTTGATTCTGAGAAAAAAAAATATCAAAATATTATTTGCTCCGAAAATGGCATATAGAGCTTTCGGAGAAGTTTGTAAAAAATGTCAGTGAAAAGCACGTTGAAAATCCTAAATTTTATGTCGTACTTTTTTTTTTCGTACGATGAATAATTTTCGAGTTACAAAATGGGAGAAACAAAATTTTTGTATTTTTTTCCGGCTAAAATATGTAATTTAAAAATCTGAAAAAAATAACGAATTTTCTTGATAGTTAGAACTACTTTCTATAAATTTGTATGCGATTTTTGGCGATTTCAAAAAATAGGGTGGCCGACTTGACGTGGAATGCCTCATATCTTATATGAGTGAATGCAAAATCTTTCTGGAGCGATTTAATTGAGCTGGATCGTAAATTTTCGTACAAAGGGCAACGAGCTTGACCGTATAATCAAGAAGAGCGTGAATAAGAGGAGAAAAAAAATGTTTACTACTCTCTTTCTCGTTAATAGTTAGCGAAACGAGTCGATGTCTCGGAACGAAATGTCGATTAAACTAGATCATTGGTTATATTAACTAAGTAGTCAGTGCGCAAAAAGCACGACGAAGGACAAAGCATAAATCATCGAAGGCGTCGAAGGACCTGTGAATAAATTTTTCATCGAAACGGTCGATTAATATTTAATTAAAAACAGTCGATAAGTGTTCAATCGAATCGGTCGATAAAATTTTAATTGAAACAGTCGATAAATGTTTAATTGACAGATTAACATCGAAATATCACGCCATGGCGTAATAATTAAATACGATTTTGTGAAACGTCGAGGTTGACTTTTGGTCAAAAAAAAAAATCAATGAAAAATAGTGGAGATTTTTGGGGCCAGTAATGAGAAATTTGGCCCGATTAATAAATAATTGTTGAGAGGAATCGGGCCACAAAAACAGCGTTTCGTTTCTCTTTTTCCTCTGAACAAGGGCAACTCTAAAAAAATGCTTATTTCAAGGTCATCGCGTCTAATAACGGTCAAGGACGGGTCCCGAATGTCGGATTGACGAATATCAGAGATTCCCGCAAAGAACAATGAACTTTCTGTCGATTGGTCCAAATATTGTTTCTCCTTTGATCTAAAAATCGGAAAAAAAAAATGCTCACTATTCATACGCTGGGTTGCGAAATTTTTAATGAAAAAGTAATGCATCAACCATTATTTTTTTAATGGCTAATGAAATTAATTTCCATTGATCATTAAAATTTAATGGTTAATGGAAATATTTTCCATTAACCACTAAAATTAAATGGTTAATGGAAATTATTTTCATTAACCATTAAAATTTAATGGTTAATGGAAACTATTTTTATTAACCATTAAAATTAAATTGTTAATGGAAATTTAATGGTTAATAGATATTATTTTCATTAACCATTAAAACTATTTCCATTAACCATTAAATATTAATGGTTAATGAAAATGCAATTGCATTAAAAAAGTAAAGCATAATTTTATTAGTATTTATTATTTTATTAGTGTGTAATAGAAAAAATTTCCATTACCCATTGCAATGTAATGTGTGATGGACAAAACTTTGATTGCAATTTTGGGAATGGAAAAATATAAATGAATAAATTATTGCAATTTTGCATTGCATTTTATTGACTTAGGACTTGGATTTTCAGGTACCTTAAATTCTAAAAAGCATCTATATCGCGTTACAGCTGCCATAAGGGCGTATCACCTCTTTTACGCCCTTATGGCATCCGGGAGCCATAAGGGCGTATCGAATTTTTTTTTTCAGGAATCGACGTAATTATGACCGAAACGTATAGAACCGATGAAAAAAAAATTTTCCCAATTTTTTTTATTTTTTTATACGCCCTTATGGCTTTCCGAGTGGGTGTCGAAAGCCATAAGGGCGTATCGAATTTTTTTTTTCAGCAATCGACGTAATTATGACCGAAAAGTATAGAACCGATGAAAAAAAAATTTTCCCAATTTCCCAAACGGGATTTTGAAGCGTGAACGATTACGAAGAGAATAAGCTCTTGCTCAAGCCGCAATTCTATCTAGAAAATATTTTTGTTTTTCGGCCTCATATCAATGTATTTTTGCCCCCTAAACACGAATCTATCAATAGTTTTTTCAAAAAATCAAAATTTTCATGAATTTCGATAAAAAACTGTTTTGCTCAATTTTGGGCCTATTTTCAAAAACCCGAAAATAGCGAAATTTCAAGTGCTCATAACTTCACTTTGGTTCAACCGATTTCAAAATTTGTTTTTCGTACGCAAAGCTTGTGACCAAACTTAGAGAATGCCGTTAAGTTCATCCCGATAACTAATTTTTTGTAGAAATGAGAGCAGTTTGAAGATCGCCGAAAAAAATGGAAATTCAAAAAAAAAAAAAAAAAATTATTTTTGTTTTTCGGGCCTCATATCGATGTATTTTTGCTCCCTAAACACGAATCTATCAATAGTTTTTTCAAAAAATCAAAATTTTCATGGATTTCGATAAAAAACTGTTTTGCTCAATTTTGGGCCTATTTTAAAAAACCTGAAAATAGCGAAATTTCAAGTGCTCATAACTTCACTTTGGTTCAACCGATTTCAAAATTTGTTTTTCGTACGCAAAGCTTATGACCAAACTTAGAGAATGCCGTTAAGTTCATCCCGATAACTAATTTTTTGTAAAAATGAGAGCAGTTTGAAAATCGCCGAAAAAAATGGAAAGGGGTATACCTTAAAAAATTTACAAAAATCTATTGTTGAACTTTAAAAATCTGCCAAATATCGAAAAACGATCGTAATGGGATGAACCAAACGGGATTTTGAAGCGTGAACGATTACGAAGAGAATGAGCTCATGCTCAAGCCGCAATTCTATCTAGAAAATAAATTGCAGCCATTTTAGTGAACCGATTGAATTTTGGCCAAAATGCAAAAAAAAAAAAAATTATTTTTGTTTTTCGGGCCTCATATCGATGTATTTTTGCCCCCTAAACACGAATCTATCAATAGTTTTTTCAAAAAATCAAAATTTTCATGAATTTCGATAAAAAACTGTTTTGCTCAATTTTGGGCCTATTTTCAAAAACCTGAAAATAGCGAAATTTCAAGTGCTCATAACTTCACTTTGGTTCAACCGATTTCAAAATTTGTTTTTCGTACGCAAAGCTTGTGACCAAACTTAGAGAATGCCGTTAAGTTCATCCCGATAACTAATTTTTTGTAGAAATGAGAGCAGTTTGAATATCGCCGAAAAAAATGGAAAGGGGTATACCTTAAAAAATTTACAAAAATCTATTGTTGAACTTTAAAAATCTGCCAAAAATCGAAAAACGATCGTAATGGGATGAACCAAACGGGATTTTGAAGCGTGAACGATTACGAAGAGAATGAGCTCATGCTCAAGCCGCAATTCTATCTAGAAAATAAATTGCAGCCATTTTAGTGAACCGATTGAATTTTGGCCAAAATGCAAAAAAAAAAAAAATTATTTTTGTTTTTCGGGCCTCATATCGATGTATTTTTGCCCCCTAAACACGAATCTATCAATAGTTTTTTCAAAAAATCAAAATTTTCATTAATTTCGATAAAAAACTGTTTTGCTCAATTTTGGGCCTATTTTCAAAAACCTGAAAATAGCGAAATTTCAAGTCAACGTAATTATGACCGAAACGTATAGAACCGATGAAAAAAAAAATTTCCCAACTTTTTTTTTTTTATACGCCCTTATGGCTTTCCGAGTTGGTGTCGAAAGCCATAAGGGCGTATCGAATTTTTTTTTTCAGCAATCGACGTAATTATGACCGAAAAGTATAGAACCGATGAAAAAAAAATTTTCCCATTTTTTTTTTTTCATCGGTTCTATACTTTTCGGTCATAATTACGTCGATTCCTGAAGAAAAAAAAATCGATACGCCCTTATGGCTTTCGAGACCCACTCGGAAAACCATAAGGGCGAATTAAAAAAAAAAAAATTGGGAAATTTTTTTTTTCATCGGTTCTACACTCTTCGGTCATAATTACGTAGATTCCTGAAAAAAAAAAATCGATATGCCCTTATGGCTTTCGAGACCCACTCGGAAAGCCATAAGGGCGTATAAAAAATTTAAAAAAATTGGGAAATTTTTTTTTCCATAGGTTCTATACTTTTCGGTCATAATTACGTCGATTCCTGAAAAAAAAAAATTTCGATACGCCCTTATGGCTTTCCAGCCCTACCTTTGGCTGGCATACGCCCTTATGGCAGCTGTAACGCGATATCATAATCATAAAAAGCATCTATATTATTATTGCAATGTAATGTATAATGGGCAAAACTTTGATTGCAATTTTGGGAATGGAAGAATATAGATAAATAAATGATTGCAATTTTGCATTACATTTTATTGACTTAGGACTTGGATTTTCACCTTAAATTCTAAAAAGCATCTATATTATAATTCTAAAAATCTAAGTCCTAAGTCAATAAAATGTAATACAAAACTGCAATAATTTATTCATCTATATTTTTCCATTCCCAAAATTGCAATCAAAGTTCTGTCCACTACACATTACATCGCAATGGGTAATGGAATTTTTGTCTATTACACACTACATTGTAATGGGCAGAGTTGCGAATAATGCATTACTGTTTTTTATGCAATTGCATTTTCATTAACCATTAACCATTAAATTTTAATGGTTAATGACAATAATTTCCATTAACCATTTAATTTTAATGGTTAATGGAAATAATTGCCATTAACCATTAAGTTTTAATGGTTAATGAAAATAATTGCCATTAACCATTAATCATTACATTTTAATGGTTATTGAAAATAATTTCCATTAACCATTAAATTATTAACGTTAATGGTTAATGAAAATGCAAATGCATTAAAAAAGTAATGCATTGTTTGCTACCCTGTTCATACGACATTCTTACGTCGAAAAACAAAAAATTGAGTTTAAGGCCGCCATTATTGAAAGTAGGACAAAAAATTAAGTTATAAAATTCGCGCGAGGAACAAAGATGGGGAAAGAAAAAACGTAACGATGCGATAATCGAGATCGCAGAATCACACGAGCATTAAAACAGAAGAGATCTTTACGACCTGCTAACAGGAGTGTCCAGAAATGAGGTACGATTAATTCTTAACGATCCAACGAAGCCAAGGACGCCTTCGAGATTGAAATATCTCCGATGGGAATTATACATCGATGGGGGCAAGTGCAACGATATTTTGCTCGTAAATCGTGAACGATATAATCGAGAGATATACAGAGCGACAAGCCTTAAGGTTTATCGTTGAGGGATAATTATCGAGGAGAATAAATTATTATTGGATAAATAGATCGCGAGGTGCAGAATGCACTAAAACGCTCATAATGCGAGGAATAATAAAACTTCTTGAGCTTCGGAGGATCGGCAAATTCATCATGATGAAAAACAATTGACCTCTGTGGACGCGTTATATTATGGAGCAAATTATTTTTTTTTACGATCTGCGAACGAGCAAAGATTCGTTCCAAGAACGAAAAATCATTGGGGCAAGTACCCCCCCCCCCCCCCCCTCCACCGTCGGTGAGCAACGGATATGGAAAATCGCTAATTCCATACCTCATTATATTATCAATAATATCTGGGTCATTCCATGTAAAATCGACCAAGAGTCGGTATCGACCCCGTTCAATTTCGATGAAATTTGGTCAGAAGTTTTCGTTATTAACAATACCAAGTTTTACCAAAGGAAAAGAATTAAATTTTTTTTTTTTAATTTATCAAAAATTTACAATTTCACAATTTTTCAAATCTTTCAAGTTTATTTTTTATATATCTCGGAAACTATTATAGTTAAGAAAAATTGTTCTGAATTCGTATTAAAGAGTATAAGGAGCTATGAAAAAAAAATATTCCGAAAAAATTTTGACAAATGATGAATTTGCAGAATGTTGAATTTTCAAAAATCGTGAAAATCCAAGTTGTACTAAGTTTTTGGTTCATTTTTTTTTTATATAATACCTTATACTGATCTTAAAAGATCCTGAAATTTTCAGAGAGGTGTTTTTTGTTTTTTCAAAAATTTGAATTTTTGAATTTTTAAAAATCGTGTAAATCCACGATCAACATTAAATTTTTGGTTAAATTTTTTTCATATAATGCCTTGGACTGATCTTAAAAGGTCCTGCATTTTTCAGGATGGAATCGTTTTGTTTCAGAAATATTAATTTTTGAATTTTGGTAGAAAAAAAAATTTTGTTACCAATATTAAAATATTCCGAAATTTCCAAGATGGTGTTTTTTTGTTTGAAAAATATAAATATTTGAATTTTGGCAAAAAAAAAATGTTGTCTACAAAAATTCAAAAATTTATATTTTTGAAACAAAAAAACACCATCATGGAAATTTCGGGATCTTTTAAGATCAGTCCAAGGTATCATATAAAAAAAATTTAACCAAAAATTTAATGTTGATCGTGGATTTATACGATTTTCAAAAATTCAATAATTCATATTTTTGAAAAAACAAAAAACACGTTTCTAAAAATTTCAGGATCTTTTAAAATCAGTACAAGGTATTATATTTAAAAAATGGAACCAAAAATTTAATGTACAAATTGGATTTTCACGATTTTTGAAAATTCAAAATTCTCCAAATTCATCATTTTTCAAATTTTTTTTTCGGAATATTTTTTTTCGTAGCCCCAAGTATACTTTTCAAGACGAATTCAGAACAATTTTTCGTAATTATAATAGTTTCCGAGATATTTAAAAAATAAACTTGAAAGGTTGAAATTGTAAAATTGTAAATTTTGGATAACTTTCGAAAAAAAATTTTTAATTTGTTTCCTTTGGTAGAACTTCATTTTGTTAATAACGAAAACTTCTGACCAAATTTCATCGAAATTGAAAGGGGTTGATTCCAACTCTTGGTCGATTTGACATGGAATGACCCATCTGAATCTGAAAATCTCGGATGATTTTCTATTGCACTGAAAAAACAGTTTATTTGTAGTAAAGAAATATATTTAGTTTTACTTAAATATTCCTTAACTGTTTCAAAATTTGTTGATCGTTAAGAAATATTTTATTTGTGTCAAAATAATTTATTGATTATTATAAAATATTAATTTAATTTCCTTAACTATTAAAAGATAATTGATTTCGATTAAAAAAATTTAGCTCTAATTTCATTAATGTGCAGCGCTCCAATAGCCTCAAAGTATCCAAAATATACGTTCTATATACGACGCCTGCGTGTATAATTCATTATCACACTGAGAAAACAGCTTATTTGTAGTAAGGAAATATATTTAGTTGGCACTTTACTTAAATATTCCTTAATTATTACAAAATTTTTTCGTCGTTAAGAAATATTTTATTCGTGTCAAAATAATTTATTAAGTATTGAAAAAAATTTATTTAATTTATTAAGTGCTAAGAAATATTAATTAAATTTATTAACTGTTAAAAAAAATTGATTTCGCCATATTCAACCTTCCATTTGTTAACATTTGTTTTCTCAGTGCATGAGAGCAGCGACGCCCCAAGCGCGTTCCCCTCTATAATAGCGTTATAGTTTGGTGAACCAGGATTCGTTTGATGACGCTGGAGGTCGAATCCGGTATAAAAAATATGCGAAGACGTTCGTCGGGCAAAATAATAGATCCCCGTAGCCGAGGCGCTTGGGTTAGTCCAGAAATCTCATTCCAGAATTAGAATCGTGGTTGATATGCGCGCGCTTCGTTGAAAAGTGCGCAGCAGTCCCATATCTACATATATAGACGCACGTGTATGCGAGAGGAGGACTTTGCTGTGGCTCTTTTGCCGCTATACTCGCTCATCTCGTAAACACTATCTACGTCATGGCCTCAGGTAGGTCGCATTCGAGCTCAGCCTACCGTGTGCGTCGATGAATTAAAAAAATAAAAAAGATGAAAAAAAAGAGAGGAGAAAAAAACACGGATGAAACGAGCGACGGAAGGCGAGGAGAGAGGGAAGAAGAATGCGCGTCGGTCCTCGAGCCGGCAAACGTGGGCTATTCCGGCGACACGGGCAGCTCTCGAAGATAAAACCGACCGTTCGACCACGCTTGTCTTCAGTTTGTGTCGAACGCTCGGAGCTGCAAAAATACGCGGACCCGATAATTGACCAATAAAATTTCGCATCGTTTTCGGTTTTATTTTTTCATCGAAACGAAGAGAGCAAAAAGCTCACTTTTAGTGACTCTTCGTGAGACAACGGAACATCGACGAGAGAAAATATTCGATATTGTGCCGAAAACTCTGCAGAGAAGCAAAAATTGTGCTATAATTGTTGATGAATAAACAGTGAGACCGGAAGAAGGGAGTGCGAGATATTTTGTGATTTTTTTTTTGAAACTTCGGTTGGTTCTCTCCAAGATTCGTTTTCTTGAACAAAATGACGACGCAGAAGAGATGTAATAACGCGATGAGATGCCAGTTTGGATCTACCATGGGAAATTGGACCGCGGTCATGGTTGTTCTCGTGTGCTGTCTCGCAATGAGAATCCAGGGATCGGCGATACCAATGTGGGAATTTCTCTCGAAAGAAGAAAAGGTAGGTTTTTTAAGTTATTTTTTCCTTCTTTAAGGTCTGCAATTATGGGAATTTGAATTTTGAGTTTCAAACGTTCGGATGAACGAAAAATCAGAAGTATGTATTTATTTAACGAAAAATTGGAAGAGCTTTCAAGTATTTGCTTGATAATATTTTCAAAAATTCGAAGATATTTCAGGAATTATTTCCAAAGTATTCACCCTTCGCGGTCGCACTGGGTCATTGAAGACCCGAGCGAAATTTCACTCGGGGATATTTACAACGTAAAAATCAATTACTTTTAGGCTTTAATAAACATTGATTCACATTCTACAAACATTGAGGAGTAGTTAGGCATTTTTTAATGATTTTTTAAAGGAGTTTAAACCGTTGAAAATTGTGTGCGGACACAAAAGACCCAGTGCGACCGCGGAGGGTCAACAAAGTCTCAAAATGAGTGTAAAAGAATAAATTTATCAATTATTCGTTCATCTGAACGTTCAGAACTTCGAGTCCATAATTTGTGTACACTCCTGCTTGAAAGTGATTAATTGGAATTTATGTTTTTATTTCAACTTTTGTTTAACTTAATTTAATTTGAATTAATAACATGAAATTTCATGTTTACCTCGAAATCCTTATTATTTTTGTAATTTTTTGCTGATAATTCACTTGAATTCGTTCGATATTTAATTAACCCTCCGTCTGTACACTTAAATTTTGGGACGTCTGTACTCTGGGTCGTTATAGTCCTGCTCATGTTTTTTCTAAGAAAAAAACGTCGAAAAAATCTGAAAATATTCTGATTTACGTTTATAACATTTTTTTCCACGATCCAATCATTTATTTAACCATTTATAGAAGAAAAAAAATTTTTACAATTTTTCTAATTCATTCAATTTGAAAATTTGGCTTGTGCCTTAAAAGACCCAGTGTACAGACGGAGGGTTAATTAAAATGAAAACTTGTATTTTAATTGAATAAATTGCCTCGAATAGATGAAAGGAAGGTTTGAAAGTAAAAATTTTCCTATCGATCGACTAAATATCGTATCATCTCTATTTCCTGGCCGGATGGAATAAATTAATGTTCTCGGCTCTCGAGAGGATAACCGCGGTAAAACTTTCACCGAACAATCGGTGTGCGTTTCAGAGAATTTTCTCCGACGATACGGTCGAAGCATCGATTTTTTTCAATCCGCACGGAACTCGATAACAATAAGTCGCTTGAATTAAGATAATCCTTTCAATGAGCGCGGAGTTGAAAATATGGGGCATTCCATGCCAAGTCGAACTGAGTGTGACCCTCAACCTGGCTGATTTCGTTTACGATTTTTTATATGATTCCTCCAACTCAAAATAGCATTCAGAATTTTTTTCAGATTTTTTAAACCAAATTTGAGTACGTTATGATTTTTTGAACATTTTTTTTTTCGTTTTCTTCAGAAAAACCTTAAATCGAGGTGGAAGCGAAAGCCTGGACATAATGAATTTTGAGTTGAAAATTTTCATTTTTGACACCGGATTTTTGAGAATTTTTTTCAGATTTTTAAATTACGGCACTCGAGGTTTTCAAAAAATCGGAACGTACTCACATTTGGTTTTAAAAATCTGAAAAAAATTCTGAATGCTATTTTGAGTTGGAAGAATCATATGAAAAATCGTAAACGAAATCAGCGAGGTCGAGGGACACACTCAGGTCGACTTGGTATGGAATGCCCCATATATAAAGAGTGCGTTGGACGTGGGAAATGTTTTGTTTTCGAGCGAGATGATTTTATGGAAATTGAAGGGATTTTGCGCTCACGAAACATTCGCGGTAAGAGGCTTTTTAGCCGCAGAGTGGAGCCTCAGCAATGTGCAGTGAGAGTATAGTAAAACGTGGTAGAAGCGATATCTCGAGGATCGTTCGGTCTTCCTTTTGGTTGAAGTTCATGAACACAATCTCTCTTCATCGATACAGCCGGTGCGTTTCGAACCAGACCGGATCGTACGGAGAGCTATACGAGTTTCGCCCAACTCTATATACAGGGTGTTCCAGGAATGAAGGGCAAATCCGTGAGAGAAGATTCGTGACATAATTTCGAGTAGAAAAGTCCTTTGGAATTGTTTGATGGCTTGAAACCCAAAATTGTTATTAATTAATGAAATTAATAATAATTCAGCGGTTTAAAATATCAAAAAATGGCAAAGGACTTTTCTACTCCATATTACGTTAATAATTAATTGAATTAATAACACCTCAACGGTTTAAAATATCAAGAAATCGCAAATGACTTTTCTACTCCATATTACGTTAATAATTCATTAAATTAATAACAATTCAGGGGTTCAAAATATCAAAAAATGGCAAAGGATTTTTCTACTGCATATTACGTTAATAATTAATTAAATTAATAACATTTCAGGGGTTCAAAATATCAAAAAATGGCAAAGAACTTTTCTACTCGATATTACGTCACGAATCTACCCTCGCGGCATTGCCTCTCATTCCTGGGACACCCTGTATATACCTTATTAAAGGCAATCCTTGCGGTACAGTCGAGTCGATCGAGTACGGAAATCTAAAAAATTCTTTCCAAGCGTTCAGCACGAACGTTTAGCGCGGATCTCGTTGTAATCGAATTTTCGAACGTTCAGTTGAATAAAAAATCAATAAATTTATTTATTTAACCCTCCGTCTGTACACTGGGTCTTTTAAGGCACAAGCCAAATTTTCAAATCGCATATCTCTGGAATTAGAAAAACTACAAACAAATTTTGTTTACTATAAACGGTTAGATAAATGATTCTGTCATCGGAAAAAATATTATAAAAGTTTTTCAGAATTTTTTCAGATTTTTTTGACGTTTTTAAGTGAACAGGCGGAGGATTAACGAAAAATAAAATAAATAACAATGACTGAAATAAATAAATAATGAATGATAAATAACAGAAAGGTAAATAATCTCAAAAATTGAAAGATGTTTCTAGAATTATTTTGGAAGTTTTAACAAGTTAAAAAATTATTTTTTTTAAAAATAAATTCATTGATTTTGAGTTCATCCAAAAGTTTGAAACTTCAATTCCATAATTCTAGGATAAATCGATGACTTTATTTTTTTTTACAGAATAGTTTTGAGACTCTGTTAATACTTTGGAAATAATTCTTGGAATATCTTTGAATTTGGTTAATTATTATTTACCAAATATTTGCCAAGTCTTCTAATTTTTCGTTAAACTCAACATTCGAAATTTCAAATGCATGATTAATTAGAATCAAGTTGGTATAGAAAACAAAATTTTACAATAATTTTAAAGATAGAATAATTCAGTTTTTAAATCCATGAGCGCAATTTCTGCATTTGTTCAAGTCAAATTTACAGTAAATTGATTAATTTTTATGCAGTCATTTCACGAGTTTTTCTACATTGATTAACAAAATCATTGATACAGATCCACCCTAGATTGCATTAACTTTCTCCGTCAGAACTTATAATTTTTTAGATTCCTATAAAAAAAAATAATAAAAGTTATAAATTTTTAGTCTATTCACGTCAATTTAGTACTGCGATTTTGAAAATTATTTTTACACGTTGTAAAAGAAAAATTATCGCGAACTAAAGTTGTTCTGAATTAAACAGTCAATCATCTTTAATTGACTTGAGCAAGTAAATTAATATTTAAAAAAATGTACAAACAACATTATCGAAAAAAAACTAAACTCATGCCAGTAAATTCACTGGCATCTTTCTACGCAGTTTTTGCGAAGTGAAATTTGCAATTAAAATTCCATCTAAACGAGCAAGAGCTCGTTTTGTTTCTTCATAAATATTCTATGAATTCACTGTGAAGCATTTATGAGAATATTCATCGTTCACAAATGAGGGCCATTTGTTTATGAAAGAAACTCGGAGCTACAGCATCAATTAAACATTTCTTTTGACTAACGATACAATTTTAACGAATTACTCGGTGAATTCACAGAATATATTTCAATAAACAAAATGGGCTCTCGTTTATCAAGTTCGAACTTGAATCACGAATTTGATTTTACAAAAACTCTAAAAATATGCAAAATCTCTTATTGCAATAAATGTAGCAATTTTTAAGCAATCCTTGTTTAATATTTTTTTGTACATTAAGTCTTTATTTCTATTTAACCCCGTTTGAGAAGGGTACAAAAAAGATTTTTTAAATCTTAGTTTTTCAATCTTTTTCAAGATTTTTAAAATCTTAGTTATTAAATTTTAATTCCAAAAATTAAGGATTGAATAAAAAAATAAAAATATTGATCGACTTGACTGTACCGCAAAACTACCTTCACATTTAATTCCGGTCGTTTTTTTTTTACGCTGACTTTCTTCTTCGACCTGTATTTAGAAATACGTCAATCTCTCTCGTGATTGCTTCTCGATGATAAATCGATCTCTCTGGATTATTCGGAGCAGTCAAAGAAAATAGAGCATGAACTTGAAGTTCTGAACTTTCGGATGAACAAAAAAATCTCGAGACTTTGTTAACAAGTTGAGAATAATTCGTGGGATATTTTTAAAAAATTTTAATTGTTATTTATAAAGTATTTGCAAGCTTTTATAATTTTTTTGTCGAATAAATAAATAAATAAATAATAAATAAATAATAAATAAATAATAAATAAATAATAAATAAATAATAAATAAATAATAAATAATAAATAAATAAATACTTTTTCTGATTTTTCGTTCCAAACAACAAAATTTCAAATAAATACACGAACGAGAATACCAAAACTAGAAAATCGTTCTCGGACGAGCTAATAAACGATACGCGTTGACGATCAATGTCCTTAATCACTTTTTCAATATAGAGATCTCTATCTGCGTAACAATCGAGCTCTTCGTCGACGAGCGTCATCCGTAACTTTCTCCCAATTTCCGGATGAATAAATAAATAAAAAATACCAGCCCATATACTTTGCTCTACACAGCGAAGAATACGTAAGTTCGAAACCCTATTCTCGATTTTCTCATGCGTATCCTGGAATAATTAATCTTTTCGTCCAATTAAAGAATCGAAAGCTCTTAATGAACCAAATGATTGATTATTTTTGAATATGAAAAAAAAAGTCAATAAAATTTCAAAATGAATTTTTTTGCCATTGATGAAAATAATCTCGACAAAATAAAAAACAAATCTGTATTGGATTGAAATTTTCAATAAAATAAAAAAGCCATAAATGATAACTGAAATGGAAAAATTGAAATACGTCGTTAAAAATCAACTCAAATTTTAATAAATTTTATATAGACAATTGCAATTGTAAAAGTTTGTAATAAAATGAAATAAATTATATTTTCAATGAAAATACAAACGAATCTCATTTGAAATATTCAATGAAATGAAAGATAAAAAATTATGAATTGAATACAATAATAAAAATACGTCATCGATAATCAACTTCAATCAATATTCAATCTTCAAAGAAAAATTGAAATTGCCAAATAACGCTGCTAATAAAATGAAGAACAAAAAAAAGTCAATAAAATTTCAAAATAAATTTTTTCACAATTGATGAAAATAATCCCGACAAAATTTTAAAGAAAATCTGGATCGGATTAAGATTCTCAATAAAATAAAAAAGCCAAAAATTATAACTGAAATGGAAAAATGAAAATACGTCGTTAGAAATCAACCTAAATTTTAGTAAATTTTATATAGACAATTCTAAAAGTTTGTTATAAAATTTAAAAAATTATATTTTCAATAAAAATACAAAATAAATTTAATTTGAAATACGCAATAAGATGAAAGGTCAAAAATTATGAATTGAATAAGAAAATAAAAATACTTCATCGATAATCAACTTCAATCAATATTAAATGATCGAAGAAAAATTGAAATTGCCAAATAACGTTCCTAATAAAATAAAGAATAAAAATTATTCATGACTTAAGGAAAATGCATAACTAAATCGAATAAACAAAACATTAAAAATTACTATTTCAAGGTTTAATATTATTTAATATTATTTTATAGTTTGCATCGCTGCAATGCAACAAAAATTAATTCTTAAAAATGCATTTTTGGGGATATTTAAGCTTTGATCGTGCATTTAACGTCCCAAGTCCGTTAAAAAGGCCCCAAAATCCATTAAAACAATTATTAATTCAAAAAACTACTTAGGATGAAGGAATCATATTGAAAAATAAACTATATTTTTGCACTTAAACGATGTAAACTTCAATATCATGAAAAATGAATAAATTAAAAACGAAACTCTTCGAGACCGAGTAATAAAATGGTCGAACATGCAAATTTCACGCTTGGCGCGCATATATGGGTCGTGGCTTTAATATTGCGCATACCGGTGGTCGATTCTCGTCTTGATAGTGCAATAATAAATTGTAGTCGGGCACGTTTCGCGGTCGCTACGTGGACGACAGCGATGATCGGTGGTTTATTGTGTAAAAAAAAAAAAAAAAAGAAGCAAACGTTTGCAATATGATACACTTGATCGTTGCAAAGGGGACTCCTCGCTATACGAAGTGTAAACTTTTCGCTCACATATTGACCCGAATAAAATTGAAAAAGGTGGATTTTACATGCTTGTGGGAAGCATTTGAGCCCTTTTTATTTTGAGGTAAAACGCATGTGTAACGGTTCGCTCAGGCGTGTTAAACATTGCGGCGAGTTTCACCGGACGCGCTTGGAATTCCCGATATTGTCCCATTGACCCAACCACCAATTGTCAGGGATAGAATGAAAATTTTGATCAACGACCAAGTTTCAGGGATAGAATGAAAATTTTCTCAACTCGAATCAACGACCAATTTTCAGGGATAGAATGAAAATTGTCCCAACTCGAATCAACGACCTATTTTCTGGGGTAGAATGAAAATTTTCCCAACTCGAATCAACGACCAATTTTCAGGGATAGAATGAAAATTGTCCCAACTCGAATCAACGACCAATTTTCAGGGATAGAATGAAAAATTGTCCAATTCGAATCAACGACCTATTTTCTGGGGTAGAATGAAAATTTTCCCAACTCGAATGAACGACCAATTTTCAGGGATAGAATGAAAATTGTCCCAACTCGAATCAACGACCAATTTTCAGGGATAGAATGAAAATTGTCCCAACTCGAATCAACGACCAATTTTCAGGGATATAGGATGAAAATTTTCCCAATTCGAATCAACAACCAATTTTCAGGGATAGAATGCAAATTTTTCCAACTCGAATCAACGACCAATTTTCAGTGATAGAATGAAAATTTTCTCTACTCGAATCAACGACCTGTTTTCAGGGGTAGAATGAAAATTTTCCTAACTCGAATCAATGACCAATTTTAAGGGATAGAATTAAAAATTTTCTAACTCGAATCAATGACCAACTTTCAGGGATAGAATGAAAATTTTCCCAACTCGAATCAACGACCAATTTTCGGGGATAGAATGAAAAATTTTCCAACTCGAATCAACGACCTATTTTCAGGGATAGAATGAAAAATTTCATAACTTGAATCAAGGACCAATTTTCAGGAATAGAATGAAAATTTTTCCAACTCGAATCAAGGATCAATTTTCAGGGATAGAATGAAAATTATCCCAACTCGAATATCGACGACCAATTTTCAATTATGTTGAAGTTTGCATCGCTTCAATGCGATGAATATATATTTTTTAAATTCATTTTTAGTGAGATTTAAGTTTTGCTCGTGCATTTAAAATCCTAAATACTTAATAGAGGTACAAAAATAAATTTGAATGATTTTCAATTTAAAAATTTCTTAGGAAGAATGGAATTTCATTGATAAATTTCCAATTGCCGTTGCATTACAACGATGCAAACTTCAGAATCATAATTGTCAGGGATAGAATGAAAATTTTCCGAACTCAAATCAACGACCAATTTTCAGGGATAGAATGAAAATTTTCCCAACTCGAATCAACGACCAATTTTCAGGGATAGAATGAAAATTTTCCCAACTCGAACCAACGACCAATTTTCAGTCGTTTTTCTTTCTAATCACTCCTTTTGTCTCTTTTGTCGCAGATGAGTCATCTCTACCGGATATTCAGCCAACAAGTGACGAGATACTGCACGGACTCGCCATTGCCGGATTGCAACAAAAATCTCCTCATCACTGGTCTGAGAAATCTCGCCAATCTGGACGAGAATGACATCGACAGAATGGACCCTTATCAACGCGATTCCAATGATTTGAGTAAGTTATTGTTTTCGTTAAAAAATAATTTTGTAAAAAAATAATAATAATGTAAAATAAATTTAGATTATATGATGTAAGTGGAAGATGTGGGACATATTATTCCATAATTTTTCATGGAGCATTTTTAAATTTTTTAACTTATGACCAGGATCAATATAGATTGATCTTTTTTCAGGATAAAATCAGTAAAATCGTAAAATCATCCCAAAAAATAAGGGGCGTTAATGATACACGAATTTATTTGTTTTTTGATCGAGAAGAGAATGCGATGAATTTCATCCAAATTAAAATGTACGCAAAATTATATTTTTATTTTCTTAATTGTATTTTTGTGTCAGTAAAATAAATTTAAATGATATGAGATGTTTATTTTCTGCGCCAAAATCTTCAATATTACACATTTTCTGCAACTATATATTTTAGTTTTTTTATTATCTAATTCAGCAATATTATATTGCTTATTCTCTAATAACAAAACTTCTATACTTCAAATCTATACATTCAAGTATTTAAGAAAAAGTAAAATTCAAGAAAAAATAACCTGTTCGAAAAATCGTAATAAATTTATTTTTGTCAAGTTGCAAAAATAGCATGACAAAATTGTTTAAGAAAAAGTAAAGTAAGTTTAAAAAAAACTTGTTAGAAAAATCCTAATACATTTATTTTTGTCAAGCTCCAAAAATAGCATGACAAATTATTTAAAAAAAAGTAAAGTAAGTTTGAGAAAAAATAACCTGTTCGAAAAATCGTAATAAATTTATTTTTGTCAAGTCCCAAAAATAGCATGACAAATTATTTTTAAAAAAGTAAAGTAAGTTTGAGAAAAAATAACCTGTCCAAAAAATCCTAATGAATTTATTTTTGTCAAGTTCCAAAAATAGCAAGTTATTTAAGAAAAAGTAAAGTAAGTTTAAAAAAAAACCTGTTAGAAAAATCCTAATACATTTATTTTTGTCAAGCTCCAAAAATAGCATGACAAATTATTTAAAAAAAAATAAAGTAAGTTTGAGAAAAAATAACCTGTTCGAAAAATCCTAATAAATTCATTTTTGTCAAGTTCCAAAAATAGCATGAAATTTGGCTTCTGGGTTGGAATATTCAAAACATCATTTCCATTAATTCGGCGTGAATAGAAGTTTGCTAATTTCGATATTCTTTTATTACAGTTTGGCGTGGCATGATCGGAAATAACAGGCTGCCGTTGAAATACGAACACGAGGATTCGTACTACGCGAACGAGGCAGATCCATTAGGTAATTATCTTGGGAGAGATTTTTTTGTCTCTCTCTCTTTTTATACTATTTTGAGACTCACCGATTCGAGGATCTCGAAGATTTCCCATTCGGAGTCGATGAACTCGGTTGGGAATTCGAAGAGTCTGCCCGAGGCTGCGATATCCGTTTGTCTGACCGTTAAGGAGGTCACTTTTCTCGCGAGGCCTCCTCTTCGTAGAATCACTCGTGGCTTTCACATTTTCACTGTATCCGACGTGAACTCGCGTACGCGTGACCGTTTGCGCGTCCATTGTCACTGTAATCCATAATTACAAGAAAAAAAAATCATCAAAATTCGATTTTCAGGTGAATTGGGTTTACTCCCCTTAAAAACTCACCTTGAGTATTTAGAAAAAAAATGTACAACTATTCAAATGTGATTCATTGGAATTTGATTCTAGAATCAATCCCAGCGAATTGGAATTGGATCTGAAGTATTTTAATTGTCAATTTCTAAAAGCTAAAAACTTTGCATATTTTTTCTGACTTTATTTAGAATTGGTATTATCTGGAAAAAAAGGATAGAACATTGACTTGAAAATTCTTAGGAAAGAATTACACATCTCTCGAAACGAAATCTAAAATCACGAAATCGAAAATTACACTTCCATATCGAATTATTCATACAAAGAAAATTAATAAAAAAGAAAAATAAATAAGAATTATTCATACAAAGAAAAATAAAAATTTTATTCATTAGAATTTAATTTAAAAATCAATTCCAGCAAATTGGAATTGGATCTGAAGTATTTTAATTGTCAATTTCTAAAAACTAAAAACTTTGTACCAACTGATATTTTTTCTGACTTCATTTATAATTGTTATTGTCTGTGAAAAAAATAATAGATAACCTTCCAGATATCAGGATTTGGCTTGAAAATTCTTGGAAAACATTTGCAACCTCTTGGGAAAAAATCTAAAATCACGAAATTGGAAATTGGAGTTTTATATCGAAGAATTGTTCATACAAAAGAAATAAATAAGAATTATTCATATAACGAAAAATAAAAAATGTATTCATTAGAATTTAATTCTAAAATCAATCCCAGCAAATTCGAATTGAATTCATATTTTAATTGTTAAATTCTAAAATCTAAGAAATTGTACCAACTGAAATATTTCTTCTGACTCCATTCATAATTGTTTTTGTATGGAAAAAAAAGGATATACAACTTTCCAGATATCAGGATTTAACTAGAAAATTCTTGAAAAAAAATTGTACATTTCTTGAGAACAAATCTAAAATCACGAAATCGAAAATTACACTTTCATATTAAAGAATTATTCACACAAATAAAAATAAAAATTTTATTCATTATACTTTAAATTGAAAATCAATCCCAGCAAATTCGAATTGGATCCGAAGTATTTTAATTGTCAAATTCCAAAATCTAAGAAATTGTACCAACTGAAATATTTCTTCTGACTCCATTCATAATTGTTTTTGTATGGAAAAAAAAGGATATACAACTTTCCAGATATCAGGATTTAACTAGAAAATTCTTGAAAAAAAATTGTACATTTCTTGAGAACAAATCTAAAATCACGAAATCGAAAATTACACTTTCATATTAAAGAATTATTCACACAAATAAAAATAAAAATTTTATTCATTATACTTTAAATTCAACATCAATCCCAGCAAATTCGAATTGGATCCGAAGTATTTTAATTGTCAAATTCCAAAATCTAAGAAATTGTACCAACTGAAATATTTCTTCTGACTCCATTCATAATTGTTTTTGTATGGAAAAAAAAGGATATACAACTTTCCAGATATCAGGATTTAACTAGAAAATTCTTGAAAAAAAATTGTACATTTCTTGAGAACAAATCTAAAATCACGAAATCGAAAATTACACTTTCATATTAAAGAATTATTCACACAAATAAAAATAAAAATTTTATTCATTATACTTTAAATTCAAAATCAATCCCAGCAAATTCGAATTGGATCCGAAGTATTTTAATTGTCAAATTCCAAAATCTAAGAAATTGTACCAACTGAAATATTTCTTCTGACTCCATTCATAATTGTTTTTGTATGGAAAAAAAAGGATATACAACTTTCCAGATATCAGGATTTAACTAGAAAATTCTTGAAAAAAAATTGTACATTTCTTGAGAACAAATCTAAAATCACGAAATCGAAAATTACACTTTCATATTAAAGAATTATTCATACAAATAAAAGTAAAAATTTTATTCATTATACTTTAAATTGAAAATCAATCCCAGCAAATTCGAATTGGATCCGAAGTATTTTAATTGTCAAATTCCAAAATCTAAGAAATTGTACCAACTGAAATATTTCTTCTGACTCCATTCATAATTGTTTTTGTATGAAAAAAAAGGTTAGACAACTTTCCAGATATCAGGATTTAACTAGAAAATTCTTGGAAAAAAATTGTACATTTCTTGAGAACAAATCTAAAATCACGAAATCGAAAATTACACTTTCATATTAAAGAATTATTCATACAAATAAAAAACAAAAATTTTATTCATTATAATATAAATTTAAGATCAATCCCAGCAAATTCGAATTGGATCTGAAGTATTTTAATTGTCAAATTCTAAAATCTAAGAAATTGTACCAACTGAAATATTTTTTCTGACTCCATTCATAATTCTTATTATCTGGATAAAAAAGGATATACAACTTTCCAGATATCAGGATTTAACTAGAAAATTCTTGGAAAAAATTTGCACGTCTCTTGAGAAGAATTTAAAAATCTCGTAATTGAAAATTACACTTTCATATCAGAGAATTATTCATAAAAAAAAATAATAAAAAAGAAAAATAAATAAGAGGTATTCGTACAAAGAAAAATCGCTTTTCTCCTTGGCACAAATGCAATCGAGAATGTAATGAGAAACAAGAAATGCGAACTTTTCAACTCTCGCAAAGAGTTTATTTTTACATCTCTGGGACTGACAATGAGTGTTTGCGCGCGTGTTTGAAACTTCCGAGGTGAAGATGAGGTCGTCGGCTCAATCGTTCGTTAAACCTCGTCGCGCGCGTACTCGTGTCCTTGTTTGAGAATTAAATTTAAAAAAAAAAACTATCAAGAGACTCATCGTGATTCGTAAAACGAATTATTAGTCCGAGCTCGTGAGACCTTGGTTTCGTGGACAATTCGATTATAAATACTATATTCATCATTGCCGGAAGTTGATCGACGAGGAGAAGCTTCGAATTACGAAGGAGAAGCACGTGGGTTTATTGTAAAATTTGTAAAACGGTTGGGAATCGATGGTCAAAGAGGTTTTGGTTGATATTGATGATGGAAAAAAATTAGGATTATTGCAAATATTTTGTGGGAAAGTCTGCAAATTTTTAGTAATTGAAAATTTAAAAAAAACCCCTATAAATTAGAAATTTGCCTATAGTTTATTAATTTTGCTCCATGAAAAGTAACAATGCATAAATTTACAATTGGTATGATTTTTGCATCGTTTTCTTTAACTTCAAAATTTTTTTAAAATCTGAACCACTTAAGGAATTCTTTTCCAATTTTTATAACAATCATTCTTGTAACTCTGTAAACTTGAGCAAAAAGTTTCAGCTTCAAAAGTGCGAAATCATGAAAGTTGCAACAATTTCAAGTAATTTTTGAAAATTTCATATTTGTGTAAAATTCAAAACGTTCTGGAACCTTACAAAAAATTAAATTCTCTTCTTTCACAAATAAAAAGCTTTTCTTGTGAGGAAATAAAGTCTCGAATGAAAATATAATTTTTCTAAACGATAACAAAAAAATTATTCAACTTAGAGAAAGTTGTGCAAAAAAACTGAAAAAAACCCTGCAAATTGGACATTTGCACATTGCTTCCTCATCTTTATTCATAGTTCACACAGCTTCCTTTATTACAAAGTATGGCGATCGAATTTGGCTTCCTCATAAAGGAAGCTTCGTTAACTATCGAAAAACATGAATAATCAATGTGCAAATTTGCCAAATTCTTTCAAATTTACCTCTTGCCAAATTTGATTTTTGCCAAATTCAATAGCGAACAACCTTAATCACTATTTTGAATGTGTACAAAATTTCAGTACAATATCTCCTAAATAGCCGAAGTTAGAGTACGCTATTTTTCAAAAAACCAAAATTTGATAAAGTTTTAATCATTCGATCGATTTTCGCCAAATTCAATAGCGAACAACCTTGATAGCTATACTAGTTCCTTACAAAGTTTCACTGCAATATCTTGAAAATTGTGCAAGTTAAAGCGTTTACACTTTTTTCGAAAAATTCAAAATTTGATAAAAATGTAATCTTTCGATCGATTTTTGTCAAATTCAATAGTAAACAACCTTAATAGCTATACTAATTCTGTACAAAGTTTCAGTGCAATATCTTGAAAATTGCAGAAGTTGGAGCGTTTACGTCATTTTTGGAAAAATAAAAAAAGTCGATAAAATCTGAACACCCGTTAGAATTGAGACCAAAAATTTTTATAATGAAGGGCAATTCGCGCTGGATAAGTGTGCCAAATTTCAGCTCGATATCTCGAAGCGTTTTTGAGTTATTAATTATTTACATCACAGACTCAGAATACATATGGGGGATTCCATTCCAAGTCGACCTGAGTGTGACCCTCGACCTCGCTGATTTCGTTTACGATTTTTCATATGATTCTTACAACTCAAAATAGCATTCAGAATTTTTTTCAGATTTTAAAAATCAAATTTGAGTACGTTATGATTTTATGAACATTTTTTTCAAAAACCTCGCAGGCCGTCATTTAAAAATCTGAATAAATTCTCAAAAATCCGGTGTCAAAGATGAAAATTTTTGACCCAAAATTCATTAGCTCCAGACTTTCGCGTCCACCTCGATTTTAGGTTTTTATGAAGAAAACGTAAAAAAAATGCAGAAATTGATCTACCGTGAAAAGTGGCTTGAATATTTTTATCGTTAACCAACTATTTTTGGAAATTTTTTCACTTTTTTTCAAAAAATAGTAAATTTCTGCATCTATTTTTTTTTAATTTTCTTCATAAAAACCTAAAATCGAGGTGGACGCGAAAGTCTGGAGCTAATGAATTTTGGGTCAAAAATTTTCATCTTTGGCACCGGATTTTTGAGAATTTTTTCAGGTTTTTAAATTACGGCCCTCGAGGTTTTCGAACAAAATGTTCAAAAAAATCATTACGTACCCAAATTCAGGTTTAAAAATCTGAAAAAAATTCTGAATGCTATTCTGAGTTTGAAGAATCATATGAAAAAACGCAAACGAAATCAGCGAGGTCGAGAGTCACACTCAGGTCAACTTGGTATGGAATGCCCCATACACACACACACACACACACACACACACACACACACACACACACACACACACACACATATCCATCAGGACATTTTTTCTAAATATGATTTTTCGATGTTTTGGGACATTTTTAACACATTGGCATAAAAATCTCGAAAACATAAAATTTCACGAAAACGAAGCTTCCTTTATGAGGAAGCTTTGGAAAAGCGATCTTTGAAAAAAAATGTAAACGCTCGCTGGCGACCGTTAAGTTTCTTTAGTCTCCCTAAATCCTTAGTAAGGATTGTTCTTCCCGCAAGAAAAAAAAATAGATGTCGAAGATTGAACTCGAAAAAAAAAATCAAAATACTGCCCAAAATACAGAATCTAATTTTCGTATTTTTTTTTTTTTTTTGTTACAGCAACCAGTGACAATAATGGTCTTGGGGAGGAATCATCGTCATCGAACGACTACGTTAGACCCTCGGAGCACAGTGGACCATATTTGGTTGGTCCAATGGTCATACGAGTATTTCCAGACGGACGTCCGGTTCCCGAGGACGTGGCTCGACCTTTGCCCCGTGACGAGGATTTCGAGGAAATGAAATATTCGAAGATACCATCGATCGCCGAGATCGAATCGACGAATGATAAAAAATTTCATTACGTCAAACCGAGTTACGAAAATGGACCGAGGGCGAACAAATTGATGGCTTACATTCACGGTAAACCATTGCAACGATCGAGTCTGATAGTCACGACCAAAGATTCGTACTATCGTGGCATGAATCCGCTGTTTCGGGATCGTCGAGTGTCCGAGATTTCGAACAATCCTCGTCCCGTTCGTTTCTACTGAAGAAATCGATTGGAAATTCATCGTCGTCGAAGAGAGAAAACAAAGAGACGGGAGGATGATTTTTCGACCATCGACTCCAAAATCGTACGCGAATCGATGACACAAGGGAAAAAATTATAATAAGCACCTCGACCCACCATTAAGGATACTTTCACTCTTAGATTTCGATATTCTTTCATAATTATTTATTTTATTATCACCGTTGCATTATTCTTCGTTCAGGCACTTTTGCGCTCTTTGAAAAACAAAAAATATCTCTCCGGTCTCACTTTCTTTTTTCACAAATCGTTTCGCGACGAAAAAGCGATTTTTCTTTCAGCTCATTAATTATTTTGACCGCAATTGAGCTTTTGGATCGCACTTGAATTTGAATTTCATTTAATTCTCTGAGGATGCAAAAGCTTTTGATTTTTGAAAGAAAAAACATCAGATGGAAAAGAGCTTCTTCTCAGCGAACGGATTTGTCGAAAAGAGAACTTTTGACCTTGAGGAGATATTTTTGTTGAGTGTTGGAGAATGGCAAGAGCGAGAAAAAAATGCAACCCATTATTCATCGTTTTCGTTTTCTTTTACGTTTCTTCGGACAATGAAAAATTCTTGTAAATATTGCGAGTTCGAAGGACGCAAAAAAAAAATCATTGAACAATCATCTAATGGTCATCCCATCGAAAATTTCGATATTTACTAACTGTGTATGTGTGATAAACAAATGCGTTGAGGCTCGTTACGCGATAATTGATTTCGCGAAAAGTGTGTCGAGATAAAACCGAATGAGAGAAAGAGAAAATTAATTGTTATATTTTCCTTTGAACAATTGTCCATCGATTTTTCGAGCGTGCGAACGTTTTAAACGTGCGAATATTTTTCTTGTGATAAATTGTTGAGACTATATAATATTGTGGAATTTTCATTATTATTGAATGTGAATATTAAAAAAAAAAAAAGTCACATTTTCGTATGTCATATTGATAATACTTGATTTGGTAGTTCACGTGAACAAGAGATGTAGCTATTATTTTGTATTTTATAATTAATCTTTATCAGAAGCCTCCTTCGAATACGCCTCTTGCGATTCAGCAGTGTCTCGTATTATTAGCATTTAGTCCCTTCAATATTATTAATTATCTCATTGTAAATACCGTTAAAATTATCGGCATGTCGAAAATCGCAAGAGTTTTTAATAAGCTCCGTAATGTTTTTGTACCACGAAGGAATATTGTTTTTTTTTTCAAGTCAGATCTGATAATAAAAGAAAACTGATATATACTCGATTGTGAAAAACTTCATTTTCCTTGCAGAAAAATTACAAAAATTTTCGCTATATTAATATGGGTCATTCCATGTCAAATCGACCAATAGTTGGAATCGACCCCTTTCAATTTCGATGAAATGCGGTCAGAAGTTTTCTATTATCATAAAACGAAGTTCTACCAAAAGAAAAAAATTAAAAACATTTTTTTTGAAAGTTATACAGAATTCGAAATTTCACAATTTTTTCAATTTTTCAAGTTTATTTTTAAATATCTTGAAAACTATTATAGCTACGAAAAAATAGTTCCAGGTTCGTCCTAAAGAATATACTTGGGGCTACGAAAAAAAATATTCTGAAAAAAGATGAATTTGGAGATTTTTGAATTTTTAAAAATCGTGAAAATCCACGATCAACATCAAATTTTTTATTCAATTTTTTTGTATAATACCGTGTACTGATCTTCAAAGATACTAAAATTTTCCGAAAGGTGTTCTTTTTTTTCAAAAATATGAATTTTTGAATTTGCGTTAAAAAATTCATATTTTTGAAAAAGAAAGGAACACCTTTTTAAAAATTTCAGAATCTTTTAAGATCAGTACAAGGTATTATATTTAAAAAATTGATCAACAAATTTGATGTTGATCGTGGATTTTTACGATTTTTGAAAATTCATCATTTTTCAAAAAAATTTGTTCGGAATTTTTTTTTTACATAACCCAAAGTATACCCTTCAAGACGAACTCAACGCGATTTTCTCGTAACTATAATAGTTTTTGAGATATTCAAAAAATAAGATTTAAAAAATTGAAAAAATTGTGACCTGAATTTTCGAAAAAAAAAATTTTCTTTGGTAGTACTTCGCTCTATCATTAAAGAAAACTTCTGACTACATTTCATCGAAATTGAAAGGGGTCGGTTCCAACTATTGGTCGATTGCACATGGAATGACCCATATAGATAAAAAAAAAAATTTTCTCACACGTCCGAGAAATTTTTTTTTAACGTGCCTGTACCCGACAAAAATATTACAAATCATAAATTCTGCAATGTTTATATTCAATGAAATATTTTTTTAACCAGGTGATCCAATAATTTTAGATAAAATAATAATCAAGAGTTGTAATAATATACTGGGCCGTGAAAAACATCACTTCTCGAAAAAAGATTATTCTCAATGTTTGTATATATGTGTGTATATATGTATATATCTGTATGTGTGCTGCTCACACATACACATATATATATCGCTCGGCCAAAATAAGGTTACTTTTCTGTGTTTATGTATATAAATATACACATATAAACACAAAAGTAACCTTATTTTGGCCGGGCGATATGAAAGTGAAAATTTAAGACGCCAGTACACGCAATTTACGAGTAGCCATATTTACCTGTTTCCTCGCAGCCCCCTCCCCGTGCACCTTGCCGAAGGCTTTCGATAAAGAAAAACGATTTCATAAAAGAAGAATCAAAATCACGGTGAAAAAGAATGTTCCTCTGGTCGAGCAGATCTTCACGAGTGTCGTAGATGTTTAGAAATAATATGGCACTCGAAATTTTACTTTAACTTTCGTTCTGATAAATAATGATGAAACACGCACTGCACGTAAAAAATTCCCAACGTCGAATGACGCGCGTTAGTGGGTACGGGGCGCACCGCGCCGAAATCACGGACTAGGGGATGAAAAGCCTCGAACCCTGACACTATGGCGCGCGAAATGAAAATGAATCATTATCATCCTAATTCAACAGCAAATGGAACATAATAAAAAGTGAAAAAAATGTAGATTCAATTTGCTTATTATTCGTATAATCGTATTAACTATTGGATAAGCAATAGATAAATAATTAGAAATTTACGATGATGCGATGCTACTGCGCATGCGTGAAACAAACGGCCCACGGATGCGTGAAACAAACGGCCTGCGCATGCGCCACGCGCTCTACCCCACCTCCCTCGCTGCCGTTCTCGGTTGACCGTTCGAGTTTGAAAAAATCGTCGAGTGGCGTCGTTTTTTTCCGTTCTTTATTCATCCACGCGAATCGTTCTCCATCGAGGCTGTAACAACGATATTTATCGAAAAAATCGTGCCTCCCTCAGCTCGGGGCTTTCAGAAAGGTAAATTCATGAATATTTTTCACTTTTATGACGACAAGCGACGATTTAACCTGACCGGAATAACAACGAATTTTTTCACCCTTTCCATCATTCCAAGCAAACAGAAGCACGAGCAACCCTAATTTTCTCTCACGTTTGTTTGTATTCATAATTTTGTAGATGATGCTCGACAAAAAATACTGTGAGTGTGATTCAGTGAAGTGAAAAAAGAACATCAAGAATTTCCAGAACGCGGCGTCTTTTTCGTCAACTCTTTCGCGGCGGCCATTTTCGAGGTGCTTCAACGTTGCGACGAAAATGTGAGTTTTTTGTCGTCTATTTTCATTTCCTTGTCGCGGACATACGAAAATACGTATTCCCTTTCGAATTATCAATCTCATATAACAAAAAAGCACAATACATTCCAGCGAGATATATTCGCGTTCCTGTATAATAACAATGACAATGGCATGCGATTTTTGGGTGGGCAAAAAATGTACCATTGAGAAAAAGGGCGAATTTTATTTCGCATCATGAATACAAAACGCGCGCGAGTTCAAATCGTTCAAATATAGAGAGGGTTATTTTCTCGCATGCGCGTTCGCCATATTTGTTATGGAAAAACAGAAAACAGCTGAGCGAGCCGAACAACGTAACCTGCAAAATACACGCTATACGCGGCTCTATAACTCTAGAAATTTCGAGTACATTTTCATCAGAATTTATGAAATGTGAAAGCAAATGCTCTTATGGAAGTCGAGTTCAGTGCTCGAAGAGCCACATCAGCGTTCAAACAAAGATTATCATCGATATCAAAACTCAATAATTCCACGCGTTTTACACGAATCTTCCAACGTGAGAATTTCCACGAAAACATATTCGTTTTGATAAATCAAAAAGAAAAGGGAGAAAGAAAAAACATTATTCATTCCCGGAGACAATATAGACAAAGCTAGATAAAGAAAATCAGGAATAATGAGACCGATGCAGAGGAGACAACAGGGGATGCAGTACGGATTGTACTTGCTGGGTATGCAAGCCGTCAATTTTGGTATTGACAAAATTCCACCTGCGACACTGCTCGGCGTCATAGGCCAGGTATCTTGAAAAAAAAAAAAACAATCTTAAACTTTCAGAAAATCCAATTTTGCAATATAGAATTCCAATTGATAAATCTTGAAAACATAACCTAAAACCAGAGTTGTAAATAATGCATTACATTGATAATGCATTACTGTATTTATTACCCATTACACGGCATAATGTGAAATGGATAAGTGTACCATTACAATTAAAAAAAGTAATGTGTGTATGCGTGTTCCATGACAAAAAACGTAATGTGTAATGGATGTATGCGCCATTACAAATAAAAAAAGTAATGCATAATGTATGCGTGTTCCATTACAAATAAAAAAAGCAATGTGTAATGGATGCATGTTCCATTACAAATAAAAAAGTAATGTGTAATGTATGCATGTTCAATTACAAATTACAATTTTTAAAAAAAGTAATTTGCAGTGGAGAATATTCCATTACAAACAGAAAAATTGCCATGCTCATATAAGGAACTTGCACATCGCTGTCTCATTATTTTATTTCACTCACTAAAAGTTCATCCACAATTATCACAAATGATCCATGAAGTTAAAAAATAGAAACAAAAAAACTGACAATTCATCGTTAATTACAAGTTACCGATACTAAATTTGTCGCTTTATTGAATCCCTAAATAATGTGCATGTTCCTTTTTTTTAACTTGATGGATCATTTGTGATAATTGCGGATGAACTTTTGGTGAGCGAAATAAAATAATGAGACAGCAATGTGTTTCTAATATGAGCACGGCATTTTTTCTATTTGTAATGGAATATTCTGCACTGCAAATTACTTTTTTTTAAATTGTAATTTGTAATGGAATGTGCATACATTACACATTACTTTTTCATTTGCAATGGAACCTGCATCCATTACACATTACTTTTTTATTTTTAATGGCACATGCATCCATTACACATGATTTTTTTTATTTGTAATGGCACATGCATCCATTGCACATGACTCTTTTATTTGTAATGGAACACCCATCCATTACGCATTATTTTTGTAATTTGTAATGGCAAACTTGTCCAGTACGCATTGTGTAAATGCATTACATTACTATTTTCACAAATCTGCCTAAAACACAATCTTCGAGAGTCGAGTGCTATTTTCCTGATTCAGCTGGGTCGACTTATTTACAGGCTCTGCTCTACGCCGGAGTTCTGGAGGTTCCTTGGAACGCCGAAGACGTTTGTATATCGGCATTGAAAATAATAAAGTACAGAGACTGGCGCTCTTTCGTCGTATCGAATTTCGAGCATGGCTCGGACATGCATCTCTACTACAACATGATATCGTTCATTCTCAAAGGAGCTTATCTAGAGCCTATGTACTCCACCGTCAATTTTGCCATACTCTTGGGAATTTTATGCGGCGGTTGTAGCGCCATGTACGTCGCGCTCTCTTACTCCCTCATGCAGATTACCGGGGATTGGGCTTACTTGACGACCTGCGCGATCGGCTTCTCCGCCGTTTTGTTCGCCCTCAAGGTCATCGTCATATGCGAGGAGAAGGACAGACTGCACGATGTGGGAAGTTTCAGAATTCCCAGCAAATTTGCTGTATGGGCCGAACTAGTTTTGATCCATATGCTCGTTCCTAATGCCTCTTTCGTTGGTCATCTTGGCGGTATTCTCATTGGTTGTTTGTACTGCTACACTTTCATCGGAGCTCTGGTTGACAGAGCGATTAACGCCGTAACGGGAAAACCCATCATACACGAGGAAGCCTTTTACCGTAGACGACGATTTCTCGTCTAGGATTTTTCAATACGTCCAAGAGCTTCCCACAAACGAGAAAAAAAAGAAAGGATTGAAAGAAAAGCGGTTTTTACGACAAATGTTGTATTGCAAGTTTTATACAATACATTATACAAGTTGCGGGGCAATGGTTATTTACAAAGGCAAAGTGAACGTTTGAGAGAGATCGTTACTGAAACGCACTGATAAAATAATTTCTCAGTAAACATGACAACGTGACTTTATTTTTGTAATAAAGAAAAAAAACTTCAAGCTCTTGCATCGATTGCAACAAAAGTCGTTTCTTTCGAGAACGCGTCGTTCCTTCTCACAGCACCAATTCATGCATCACAGATGATTGCCAATTTTCATTCCTAAGTATAATCGAATTTCATCCGCTATTCAGCAGTTTGTACAACTCGTAGAGCGTTGCGTCCGGCGTGTCTTGGAAAAGTTCATTCTTCATAAATGGATGAACTAGAAAATACAAAAATTACGGTTTTTAGTATTCGTTTTGATTTGAAAAAAATTCAATTATCTTAATCAGAGTTGGGCAAAGTACTTGAAAGTACTTCAAGTATCGAGTACAAAGTATCGTAGGTACTTGAAGTATCAAGTACCAGTGGTACTTGAAGTACAAAGTACTTGTTACTTGGAAGTACTCGTCGAGACGAGTACTTGAATCCAAGTACTTAAAAAAATCAAGTACCAGTATCAAGTACTTTCCAAGTTTTCGGGTACGTCTCGTAAATTCTGGCACTTGGGTCATTCCATGTCAAATCGACCAAGAGTTGGGATCGACCACTTTCAATTTCGATAAAATTTAGTCATCAGAAGTTTTGTTTCATCATAGAACATAGAGGGAGTAACCGCAACCAAGGAAAAAAAATTAAATTTTTTTTTCAAAAGTTATGCAAAATTCAAAGTTTAACCATTTTTCAAATTTTTTTTCTAAATATCTTGAAAAATATGATAGTTATGAAAAATCGTTTGTTTCGTCTTGAAGAGTACACTTGGGGCTACGAAAGAAAAAATATTCCGACAAAAATTTTGAAAAATGATGAATTTGGAGAATTTTGAATTTTTTAAAATCGTGAAAATCAACAATTAACATCGAATTTTTTGTTAAATTTTTTAAATATAATACCTCATACTGATTTGAAAAGATCCTGAAATATTCAGAAAGGTGTTTTTTGTGTTTCAAAAATATGATTTTTTTAAGTTGAGTAATCATGTAATTTTGTAATTTTGAGCAATCAAAATTACATGATTGATCAACTTCACTTAACTTAGAGGTAAAAAAAAAGTTTTACCAAAATTCAAAAATTCATATTGTTGAAACAAAAAAAAAGACATTTGTGAAAATTTCAGGATCTTTCAATATCAGTACAAGATGTTATATAAAAAAAATAGAACCAAAAATTTTGCTTCTAGAATAGATATCCCCATTTCAGAGTTTCCGATGTTTTTTAGGGTTTGATAAAAAACAAAATTTTATGGACTTGAAGTTCCGAACGTTCGGATCAACGAAAAATTGCCAAAATTATTCGTTTACAGAACAATTTTTAGAATTTGTTAACACTTTGGAAATAATTCTTGGAATATCTTTGAATTTTTTAAATTATTATTTATCAAACATTTGCAAGCTCTTCTATTTTTTGTTTGTTTAACAAATACTTTTTCTGATTTTACGTTCAACTGAACGTTCGAAACTTCAAGTACATAAAATTTGTTTAAATTATAACTCTGAAACAAGGATATCGATTCTAGTAGCTAAATTTATTGGAAAAAAAAAATTCCAAATTAAAAAATTGCAATAAACGACACAAAAAAAATCAGCTCGATTCTGACAAGAATTACACTTCCGAATATTTACCAAATTTACTAATAATATAAATTATTCAAGTTCGAATTTGGGCATTTCTCCCTCATCATTTTTTGTTATTCGCAAATCTTCATGAGCAAGCTTTTCCAATTTTGGCTTTTTCATAACAGATATTTCTTGAATAGCAAACAAAAAACTGTCGAGTAATATGCAAAGTCTAACTTTAACGATGTTTTGGTTCTTTATTTCAACTTGAAAATTCCAAGTTTGTATTTTTCAAAATTTGAATCGATCACGGCAAAATTACGAAAATTAGAATGATCACAAGATTTAATTGTCGAGTTACTTCTATTAAGGGGAGGCTAAATATCGACATTAGCACCTCGAAAATGGATTCCAAACTTGCTCTGGCACGAATGGATGAAAGTCAATAAAATTTGGACAGTATCATCAGGATTATGGCACAAAGGGAGCCCCACTAAAATTTTTTCGGAAAACGAAAAAAAAAAACATCCGATTATCATCAAGAATCTGTAATTGAAAATATTAAATTATAATGTTCTTACGGCATTTCGGCTAAAACCAAGATTGAGGCTCCTTAACCAACACCAAAGTACGAATATCGATACATCTTTGACATTACTTTATAAAAAAACCGCGACGTAAGTTTGGAATCCAAATCACGAGATAAAAGTTGATAAGTTTCGTGTTTTATCGAACAAAAATGGCGAAATTAAGAACACAAAAATCCGAAAGAGGGCAGCACTATGTTGAATTCCTATGAAATAAACATTACTTTCATCAGACTTCTATCCAAACTCAACCAAAGTCAGTGGCAATTAACGAAAATGTTGATTTATGTCTCGCATTTGCATTTTGCAATTCATTCATCATTAATTCATAAATTGAATTGATATTCATCCACCGGTATTGGCAAAAGTTTGGACAGCGATTTTGAGTCGATAATGTAGGGCTTCAGTAATAATGTCGGTATTTAGCGTCCCCTTAAGACAATAAGAGAAAAAGGGTGGCGCGTTGTTTTTTCGACTCACCTCCAACTTCGGTGTAATTCTGATAACAAGGAAAATCGTTGAATACGCAATAGGCACTAAACTTGGCAAGTACATCGTTATCGGCTCTGATATTGCCATTTGTTAGGTAATTTCTCAATAGAGGCTCCAGTTCTGTAATAAGAGAAACAAAGAATAATATTGAGATCCGTTAGATTTTCATTTTATCAGAAAAGAAAAAAAAATATCTCACCTTTTTCCCACGTGTCCATTATGAAGGCAGTTTTTTGTTTCAAAGCCAAAACGCTCTCCATGCTTAACAATGAATTTTCATCCTCGAGATTATTTCTCCCGAGTACGAGAGAAGAGACTAATTTTATTTGCCAAACGGCGTAACTCGTTGGTCGTTTTTCAATCGTCTCGATGCTCTTGTACATGTTTACCCACAACGGCAAAAGACTTATTTTGTCCTTGATGACGCACTCGTAAACGATTATCGCGAGAGTTTGCAAAAAGTGTTTCTCCGCATCGGAAATTTCTCGTACATCCTGCTTGACGTTGGTCAAAATTGGCATAATCCTCGCCGGTGAACTTGTGTCCCCAATGTCCATTTTTTCACTGTCGAACGATCGTGACCTTTCGCTCGTGTCGTTGAAAATCTTCGACGAGTGACTCGCGCTAGCTTTGACGTGACTACTCGAGAACAAACCGTCCCTCGTTGTTTCGTATTTGAATTTTTCGTTCGTACAACGATTGAGAAAATACTTGACGATATTCAACACGGTTTTGTCGTTCGTGAATGACGTCACGTGTTCCGGTCGCGCGGCCCAAGTTATCACGTTTCCGGTTGTCAAAGTTTGCGCCACTAAACTCCGGAAACCCTTTGTAAAAAAAAAAAGGTACATTGAGATTATCGATCGAGTTAAGGAAATATGGCGATAGAATAAATTATTCAACAAGTTGGGGAAATTTTGCACATAAGCTATTCAATATCATAGTTAAATAATGATTTTATAGTTTTTGAAAATGAAACAACATTTGGGTTCTTACTTTTCATTTTTTTTAAATTATGCTCTTTCAATGACTAAACATGTGTCTGCAGATCAGTGAATGGCAAAAAAATGAATCTATTTTTATTATCCAATTATTTCGAAGAATTAATAATTATCAAAAAAAGTATTACTAATTTTTCTAATAAATAAGTAATTAGTGACAAAACATTTCTAATTTTTCTGAAATATATTGCTAAATAACCACAAAGATCAATAATTTGTGGAGAAATGTTGTATTAATTTTGAAAAAAGTAATAAATAAATAAAAAATTACTAATGCATTTTTTGATAGGTACTGATTAAATATTCGTATTAATAATAACTTATGTGATATCGTATGACATTCGATACAATAAATACTATTGCGTGAAATATTCAAAAGATCTAGTTTATAAAAAATAAAACAATTTTTTTAATAGAGTTTTTTGAGCTTATAACCATGACTCAATCCGTACCAAGTACGTAAATATACACAATACTTTTATACAAATTACTGTTTAAAACAAAATTAATTAGTGATATCTTCCTTACCAATTACTATATTTAGAAAAAAAACTTGGTAACATTTTTTCGCTAATTACCCTATTTTTTTTTTTAATTAGAACTATTTTGTCGCTAATTACTTATTTTTTTTTAATTATAAATATTTCCTTACTAATTACTTATTTTTTAGAAAAATTACTAATATTTTTCCGCTCATTACGAATTTTTATAAAAAATTAGTAATATTTTTTGACTAATTACTAATTTTTCAAAAAAAAAAATGATTAATAAAATCAATATCGTTGACGAAAAAATCGATACTGCCGATCACTCCTGCAGATATAATTGAAAAAAGCTTTTTGCCGTTGAATTTCCATGAATTAGGAAAATAAAGGTTGCAGGATTCCAAAGAAAATAGAATTCTCGCAATACTGATTTTCTTCGTTCATACAAATTCAGGAGAAAAAAAATTATGGATTTTTTGTCTCATTCGGGTGATCCGATCGTCTCAAACGAATTTTATAATTACGTGAGGATCCTCGAGATACGATAGACAACCGGCTCTCTGCTTGACGCTGAGAGATCCGCAATTGGAAAGCATTCCTTCGAGCTGTTGCCAATTGTGTCCTCTCTCGAAAACGATTTCCCAGTATCGATCGTCCTTGAGCTCGACCCTAGCGAGGCTCTCCAATTGGGGAAGCAAACACGGGGCTTTGAGAACGGTTTCCTGACCGTTCGCCAGTCTATCGGTTTTGAAGGTCAAATTAACGGTCGCGTAACAATTTTGCCTTGTATCGATGTCTCGTGGTAGGATTAAACGAGGCTCAGCTGCGAGAACGTACAAATGGCGCAGAGCTTGAAGATGATATCTGTAAAAACGAAGAAAACAACAAAGATCGAGGACAAAAATAACAACGCTTCAAAAATAATAACGTTGAGAAAAATGGTAATGGTGCAATTTGACGGCTTTTTCAAATTTTCGGAATTTTTTTTGCATACACTTTCTTCTAATATTAACAATGAAATTCCATCAGGGGGACTAAAAACAGTTGCGTCCTACTATTTTTTTTTTCCAAACAACTACGAAAAAAACCGAAATTTTTTATAAATTCCAAAAAGCCATCAAATTGCTTGATAACCGAAAATAAATTCCCACCTGTTGTCATTGCTGTGGGTCGGGAATTTTGGAAAAAGCGCTATTATCAGAGCAGCCACTGCACTCGGACTGTTCGACAGAGTGTATCTTCCACCGCCGAGAAAAAGTAGACCCAGTGCCATGTGAGTGGCGAGATGAGAACCATAAGTAACGACATTGCTGGCTGGACCAACGCGAGTTCTCACTTGTCGGCATATTCTCATTATCTGAAAATATTACATTATAAATGGTGCCGATTTAAATTCGCACATTGCTTCCTCAACAAGTGTCGATGCTCACACAAAGCTAATGGAAATAATTTCCATTAGCCATTAAGTGTTAATGACCAATGGAAATTATTTTCATTAACCATTAACCATTAAAATTTAATGGCTAATGGAAATTAATTTCATTAACCATTTAAATTAAATTGCTAATGGAAATAATTTCCATCAACCATTAAAATTTAATGGCTAATGGAAATGATTTCCATTAACCATTAAATGTCAATGGTTAACGAAAATAATTTCCACTAACCAATAACATTAAATGATTGATGGAAATAATTTCCATGAATCAATAAATATTAATGGTTAATGGTTGTTATTTTCAATTATCGATAAGAGTTAATGGTTAATGCAAATCATCTCCATTAACAATTACGTGTTGATGGCTAATGAAAATAATTTCCGTTAATCATTTAATGGTAGTGGCTGATGGAAATTATTTCCATTGGACGTTGACATTTAACGTAATTAAAATGGTCGTAATCGATTATTCAGCTGTTCTTAGCGGTTTTGGTCCCAATGCGCTTGAAGTAGGATAACGAAGAAACGTTTTCCGGCTCCTACATCGTTCTCTCTCTCTGTCTCTAATTTTTATCTTTGGGTTATTTGATCCCAAATCAATCAGTCAACCAGTCCGATGCTGATCGGCCCTACGAATCTTTAAAGTTCCTCATTGATATTTCGTTTGCTTAACTACTGATATTATTGGTAAATATGTAACGGCTAGTTACAGTTACCATTGCTGCCCTACAAGTAACCAAGAAAACCTCGGTCAGTACCTTTGGGTCATTTTGACCCAGAATAAAACCAATCGATTACTACCAGTTTAATTGAATTCAATGTCAATGATTAATTGCAATAATTTCCGTTAACCATTAGCATTATGATTAATTGTAATAATTTTCATTAAACATTAACTCTTATATATTAATGGAAATTATTTTCATTAACTATTAACATTAAATGGTTAATGGAGATAATTTTCATAAAACATTAACTCTTATATATTAATGGAAATAATTTCCATTGACTATTAACAATAATGATTAATCGAAATAACTCCCATTAACCATTAACATTTAATGGTTAATCGAAATAGCTCCCATTAACTATTAACATTAAATGGTTAATGGAGATAATTTTCATAAAACATTAACTCTTATAAATTAATGGAAATAATTTACATTAAGTATGAACATTTAATGGTTAATCGAAATAACTCCCATTAACTATTAACATTTAATGTTTAATCGAAATATCTCCCGTTAACCATCGACGTTTAATGGTTAATCGAAAGAACTCCCATCAACCATTAACATTTAATGGTTAATCGAAATAACTCCCATTAACCATTAGCATGTAATGGTTAATGGAAATTATTTGCATTAACCATTAACATTAAATGGTCAATGGTCATTATTTCAATTTATCAATAAGAGTCAATGGTTATCAAAAATGCAAATGCATTAAAAAAAGTAATGCATTATCTGCCACCCTGATCAACACAAAGTTATCTCTCCGAGGAAGCTAAAATATTTAAAAAAAAAAAAAAAAGAATCATCCGGTTGTCAGTGTTCACCTCTAGTTCGCCAGTTCCGGCCATCACGACAGCGGTGGAGAGTAGAATGACATTGAGACAGGTTTCGATGGTAGATTTTCCGGCTAATTCACCGATCGATTTGTGCGATAGAGCGGTAAACATCTGAGCATAATTGTAGAGAGTTTTGAAAGCATTGTCGTTGGCAGTTCCGGCATATTTCAATCCAAGAGCCATACAAGCACCGGCGATGATGTTGCAGTAGGCTTGACTTGATGAAAAAAGATTTAAAAAAAAAACGAATTTTCGACTTTGTCTATTTTAGTTATGAGAAATCTTACTCGGATACACCTTGCACTCACTTCATGGTCTCTAGATCAACGCTCTGCGTTATTTCCGGTGTTGGTTTCTGCAAACGGTACTTGTAGACTATATCGGGCACGTGACTCGATACCCAAAGTGTCGTTGGCTCAATCTCGTCCCAAAGTATCAAAGATCTCGCGAGTATTCGCAGAAGCAACAAATCCGGTCTCACAAAGTCGAGGAGAAATTGCGTTCCGGGTGCACGCATCCATTCGGCTACAGCACGATTACCCGTGTTGAAGTACATCAATCCGAGTGCTATCGTTGCTCCGGGACTCGTAACGTCGATGTTTATCGAGTCACCCTCGCGAATTTGATAACTGCCGAGAAATAAAAAGAATTTGTCACCACATTTGATGATAAAATGTCCATAAAAATTCGTGCGACTTGGAAATTTGCCTTATTCTTATTCACAAAGCATCGCACCAAATCCAAAATTGTTTAGTAATTTACTCAACAATTGCATCAAACATGGATAAATGTTCCAGTTTCATGACAAATTTCAGCTCGATTGCGAAATGTGTTCTTGAATTTTTTGAGGATAGCATAGACACATTTTTTCATGTAACTATGATCTTACGATAATTTGTACATAGTAACATCAAAGTATGAAATGTTTTTTTTTCATGAAAACGAGAGTTTTCATATAAAAAAACGAAAACTCAACAATATTTTCAAGATTATTCTAATAATATTATTATTTGAGCAGAGTTGTGAAAATAGTAATGTAAAAGTAATGCATTACCCGTTACTTTGAACAATGTGTATTGGATAATTTTGCCATTACAAATTACATGAGTAACGTATAATGAATGAATGTTCCATTATAGATGAAAATAGTAATGTGTAATGGATGCGTATTCCATTACAAATAATAAAAAGTAATGTGTAATGGATGCATGTGCCATATTACAAATAAAAAAATAACGTGTAATGAATGAGTGCGCCATTACAAATTACAATTAAAAAAAAGTAATTTGTGGTGGAGAATATTCCATTACAAATTAGTGTGTTTCTACGACAATTTGGAGCAGGTACTATTTTGCTCAAAGTCTATTAATTTTTCCATGAAAATAATCTCTGTTTATCAAGTTTTTGTTAACTTTACTATCGTAGTTGTAAATGTATGAACAGTGATTTTTTGGAGTAATTTTTACTGCATTGTTGTAAAAATTACAATTCAAGAAAAACTTATTGGTGTCAGTGTATATTAACTTAATATACACTGTTCGTACATTTACCACTACGATAGTAAAGTTAATAAAAACTTGATACACACAAATAATTTTCATTGAAAAACCTTTGGGCAAAATAGTACTTGCTCCAAATTGTCGTAGAAACACGCTAATTTGTAATGGAATATTCTCCACATTTTTCTATTTGTAATGGCGCATACATCCATTAAACAATACTTGTTTTATTTGTAATGGAACACGCAATTAATGATAATAAAAAAGAAAAAAATTTTACCAAAATTCAAAAATATATATTTTTGAAACATAAACACACCATCCTGAAAATTTCAGGATATTTTAAGATCAGTACAAGGTGTTATATAAAAAAAATTGAACCAAAAATTTAATGTTGATCGTGGATTTGCACGATTTTTAAAAATTAAAAAATTTATATTTTTGAAACAAAAAAAACACCTCTCTGAAACTTTCAGGGTCTTTTAAGATCAGTACAAGGTTTTATATAAAAAAAATTAAACCAAAAATAAAATACGGAACTTGGATTTTCACGATTTTTGAAAATTCAAAATTCTCCAAATTCATCATTTAAAAAAACTTTTTTTCAGAATATTTTTTTTTTCGTAGCCCCAAGTATACTCTTTAAAACGAATTCAGAACGATTTTTCGTAACTATAATAGTTTTCAAGATATTTAAAAAATAAACTTGACAGATTTGAAGAATTGTGAAATTTTGAATTGTGCATAACTTTCGAAAAAAAAAATTTAATTTTTTTTCCTTCGGTAGAATTCCGTTTTATTGAAAACGACAACTTCGGACCAAATTTCATCGAAATTGAAAGGGGTCGATTCCAACTCTTGGTCGATTTTACATGGAATGACCCATATAAATACAGTAGAACCTCAGATAACTCAGCCCTGCATTTTTCAATTTCCCCTATGGCCGTTTCGCCCCACTTCAAATCTTGACTGTATGTTACACAGGGTAACATAACCACCTGTCAAATTTTCTCGAGAAAATATGCACGATTGAATTCCGTTGGATGAATTTGAATGTGCCTAAAACCTATTAATAATGTGAGGAAAACTTCGGAGGTAGGCAAAAAAAATATTGTGTGCGTATTGCGAAGATGACAGTACGCATGCGCTTAGAGACGTGAGTGGGAGAATAAAGGGGAAATTTGAGTTATGCGAGGTTCCCGGTCCCGTCGAATTGAATTATCTGAGGTTGCACTGTATAATTAAAAATACCTGGGTGATTTGTATTTTTCTTTTTGTGCTCCGGTGAATGGTCTCACGTGTCCACCGACCATGTAATAGTGCAAAGTATCAGGTATACTGGCTAAATCGGCACCACCTCCCCGTCCAAGTACAACCAAGCCAAGAGCCATTCCTGCCGCAAGGGAGTAAGATTCGCGATCAACGCAATTCTTCATTTCCGGTCCAGGTGGTCTTCCTTTAAAAATGAAGGCGATTACATGAGATAGAAAACACTATAAAACTTAGACGAAGAAAAAGGACCCACCAATTTCCGAGAGAAGTGCATGAGATATGTGTCTGTGAGCGGTGCCCTGATAGACAAGACCGACGCCCATGAGAGCGGCTACTTGAACATTTTGCTGAACATTCAGTTCGATGCTCGTAGGTGGAAGAAGAGTCTCGACGTGTAGCGAGAGTAATTTCGTCATCGACACATCCATCGTCGCACGATGAGTCGCCGATAAACCCAACAAAAGACCGACATTGGTCGCTTCGTGACCTTCAACCAGATACTCGTACATGCTGAAAGGTGCGAGATTCTTCAGATGTCCGTTCAGACCAAGAGCCATCAAAAAACCCGAGTGCTCGATCCCGAATTCGCCCTGTTGCTGTTTGTTATAAACGATCCAGGTCGAATCGATGTTGGTCGCATCAGGATGTATGCGCAAACCCGCGGCAACGCCATTGTGAAAGAGTGGCCAAAGATTCATATTTGGTGGGACATCGATGTGCGCCAATTCAACGGTAGTCCCTCTCGGTGGAGCCTTCCCGGTCAGGCACAATCTCGGAATCGGCAACTGTTCCGTTATGATCGGCGTCGATGTTCTCAGCGTGAACATTCCACGCGCAACCGGAAGTGCCATCGTTCTCGTGCACAATGCGTGCAAATGGCGCTCCTGTTCCTCGATGAATTCATGATCGCTCACATCGGGACGTTGTACGATCGCTATTCTGACGGGTCTCGATGAATTCAACAATCTTCGCAATTCACCGACACGATGATCCTTGTTGAAGCGTAATTTCAATATCGTATCGTCGAATTCCATACCGTCGTCCTGCTCCGGATCCCTCGAAGGATAATTTTGCCCGTTCGTTTCGGCGCTGTGCTCGGATCTCAATGTTCCAGAGTGTCTCTCAAGTCCAGCGAGATCCTCCCGATCAATGAGATCATAAGCACCAGTTGGCCAATCCGAGGGTGGACGTTCGCGGCATCTATGCATAACGTCCTTGAGAATCAAGGACACACCCGGCGGTAAAATCTCAAGGTCCTTCTTCGTGAGTCCCATCTCGTGATAGAGCAATACTATTCTATCGGCGCTCGGACGTTCGAATTTTCTCGGCACATCGTTGTCCGGTTTGAAGCCAGTTTCTTGATGATCCACTCGACTTCCAGCAGGTACGATTAATTTCGTAAAACGCTCGATTTCCACGTTTTCTCCCCTGTCCTCATGCGCTATCAGCGCAACGAGCTGAACGATGCACTTTGTTCGCGGATTGACCCGACTCAGATGAGGATACGCCGTGACCTCGCGTTTGTTCAGAAGATTATTCAACGTCTCGAAGATTGACGGTGGTCTCGTTGGCATGTAATTAGGCGCTGTTATTCTTTGCAAATCGTTCGGCGTCAATTGAGACGCTGAATCGACGTTTTTGCAGAGTTTTGGAAAATCGAGAAAATAATGACGGGAGTAGACGTCGAATTTGAGGTCGGTGCTCAGTTGATGCAACAATTGGGCCAATAGAGCGAGACTCTCGGACATTACGGAATTCAGCTTGAGCTCCTCGTAAAGCAGATGCAATGAGAACAGTACGAGAGGCAAATAAGGAAATAGAATTGCCTGAGACGTTATTCTTCCAACGTTCGTGGAACACGATGAATTGGCGTTAAGGTCGTTTCTTCGAGAATTCGACGTTCTCTTCAAGTGCAAAACATCGGCTGTGTAAGCATCCGAACTTTTGTGCTGCAACGATTCCAGAAGATACATCCAGTCTTCGTTCGTTCCAGAATCGTTAGTTTTTTGCTTCTTTGGCACGACAATCGGACTGTTACGCTCCGTCTGATTGTCCTTATCGTTCTTCTGGATAAGATGAAGCTTGTCGACGTCGTAACCCAAAAGTGTGAACAGTATCACGAGAAAGAGATGCCACTCTTGGGCGGGTGAAAAATCCTGTGGTCCTGGAGCGTTTCTCGCCCCGTACCACTTTACCAATAGTTGCATCGCTAAATCTCGCTGCAACACGCTTCGCAGTGCCTTCAAGCATTTTGTCACTGTAAATTTGAGAAAACTTTGAAAAATTTGAGAAATTGGCTAGAACACCGAGCACCAGGTACTTAAGGCGAGGCTCAATACCGACATTATTACTGAAGCCCTACATTATCGACGCAAAATCGCTGTCCAAACTTTTGCCAGAATCGGTGTATGAATATCAATTAAATTTATGAATTAATGATGAATGAATTGCAAAATGCAAATGCGAGACATAAATCAACGTTTTCGTTAATTGCCACTGACTTTGGTTGAGTTTGGATAGAAGTCTGATGAAAGTAATTTTTATTTCATAGGAATTCAACATAGTGCTGCCCACTTTCGGATTTTTGTGAACTTAATTTCGCCATTTTTGTTCGATAAAACACGAAATTTATCAACATTCATCTCGCGATTTGGATCCCAAATTTACGTCGCGGTTTTTTCATAAAATATTGTCAAAGATGTATTGATATTCGTACTTTGGTGTTGGTTATGGAGCCCCACTCTTGGTTTTACTCGAAATGCCGTAAGAACATTATAATTTACTATTTTCAATTACAGATTTTTTATGATAATCGGATCTGTAATTTTTTCTTTCGTTTTCAGAAAAAATTTTAGTGGGGCTCCATTTGTGCCATAATTCTGATGATACTGTCAAAATTTTATTGATTTTCATCCATTCGTGCCAGAGAAAGTTTGGAATCCATTTTCGGGGTGCTAATGTCGGTATTTAGCCTCCCCTTAATTGAGACCAGGGTTGCAAATAAGGCATTACTTTTTTCAAAGCATTCACATGTTCAATAACCATTAACTCTTATTGATCAATTGAAATCATTTTCATTAACCATTACATGTTAATGGTTTATAGGACTAATTTCGATTAACCATTACATGTTAATGGTTTGTGGGACTTATTTCGATTAACCATTAAATGTTAATGGTTAATGGAAATTATTTCCATTAATATATGAGGGATTCTCTGTAAATTCAGCCACTTTTTTTTCGACCATCTCAGATGTGCCCCATAATTGATTATATCAAAGTGCTACTAAAAGGCATTCTATGTGAATTTTTTCAGATTTTTCAATTCAAAATGTTAGAAATCGCCGTTTTTTTTCTAAATGAATATATCTCGGAGACTTGAAGTAACTGAAAAAAAATGTCTATACATAAAAGTTGTAGTTTTGTGTTAGCATTCAAGCGGAATATTTGAAATAATTTTTACATTCCGGTAACGCTGATTTTTTACCAAAAAAGGGGTTAATTATTTTTTTATTAAAAGGTCATTTTTTTGCTGAAAACGGATAGAGGTTCTAGGGTAAAGAAATGAAACTTTTCTACTATTTTTGACCCTCTGAATCGCTGGCAACCCTGTGTTTCAACGATTCTCTTCAGTTGTGAACTCATCCCTGGAAAGGAATGAATTCTACAATAAAACAAAACTTAGTTTCATTCGAAAGATGCAAATTTCAACATCCTACAAGACTATTGTACAAACCCAGAGGCGAAGTGCTCGATACGGGCAGAGCTATCCTATAGTAAAGCTTGTTTCCGTATTCGAGGGTAATTTTGTTACAAACGGCATCTTTCAGCGCCACTAAACCAGCGTCCAGCATTGAATTTTCGAGCAACATCGGTGGTCTTCCGCATGTACCACCGACGGGGCTGAGAAGATGAAGAGCCTCCTCGAATTTCACCTCGTGAGACGCAACATTTTGCGAGATCAGTGAACTTCTTCGCGGAAACGGCGAACTGAGTTTTTGACCGAGATTATTGACGAAATAACCGCATCCTCCTCCTATATTCGGCAGAATACTCGTTATGTGAACTTTTCCAACGCAAGTCACACCCGAATAAAGGGTCACGCCGTTCGACAAGTCCAAGGTCGCTATCATGCTCAACGACTGCAAGTAAATTCAATTATCGAATAACATATCATCTGTGCAAAGACTTGAGACTTTTCAATTCAGATTGTGCACAAACTTTTGAATTCGTAACTTTCACACAACTAGAGGAGCTCTTCGAACAATCTATTGGTTGGAATTCTTGGTTTTTTCTTACATCAAATTGAAGAAAAAAAAAGTACTCACGGGAAGATTGACGGCGTCCTTCGCCACAATGGTCGTGACCATTCCGAAAATTATCTTTTGCTGCGCGTTCGTTTTCTCGAGTCTCACGAGAAATAGTTGCGATCTACTAGGCACGAGATATCCCAAATAGCCCTGGCCAACGAGATCAGAGGTTAGCAGTACTTTTGAGGCTTTTCCTGACACGATTTCCCTGCAGAGTTGCAAAAAAATGCATTATTTTAATAATGCATTATCGATTTCATTAATGATTATATTTTCACTTAATAATGGGACTTAACTTCCATTATACATTATTCATTCAATGAGTAGTGTGATAAAAAAAATATTGCATTGTATTTTTAGTTAATAATGCAAATGTCAGACCATTAAGCATTACATTAGTACTGGAAAATGAAAAAATGAAGCATTATACATTACGTTATTAATGAGTACTTGGAAAAGCATTACATTATCCGTTGCTGAAGTAATTGATAATGTGGAAAGCGTTACATTACTCATTACTGAAATAATGAGCAATGCAAAAATGTTCCATTATCCATTATTAAAGTAATAGATATTGCTAAGTAGCGTTAATTTTTCATTACTATAATACTGAATATTTTGAATAATGCATTATTCGGAACAAAAATATTTTATGCATTCGTAGTCCAATATAACAATGTGATAAAATCTTCCTTTTATTTATGAAAGGGGAAAATATGGATCGATGAAACCGTTTCAGGGACTCGATGGTATGGTTTTATGAAATTTTTTCAAGCAAAAAAACCCAAAAATGTTAACATCGGAATGTCAACGGAACAAATAATGCCCGTTTCGAAGTTTGAAATAAGAATTGAAAATTTGAGTCGAAAGAGAATAAAATACATATATGCTGCGCATTTCCCTTTGATCTGACGAATGAAAAAAATGCACAAGTGGAAGATGATTTTTTCTTTTGGTTGATTCACAAATAAAAAGTAAAATACATGAAATTATTCGAGATTAAAAAAAAAGTAAACAATCGTATGTGAACAGGAATTATTATTCTCTTGACAATTTCCGGTCAAAGATGAAAAGAAAAAGATGCTGCAGGTTCAAATCTGATCTGACAAATAAAAAAAAAAAAACAAAACAAAGTACCGAATTATATTTTCGAAGTAAAAAATTAGGAAGCTAAACAAACGAATTTCCATAGCGGGAAATCTAAACAAACGAATTACCCTGTAAAAAATTTTACGAAATAACACATACAGTATGAGATGTATCATTCTTACACATTATGATTATAAAAAATCATACGGAAAGGAAGATTTCATTGACATTGCTCTCTACATACAGAAATTATTTATATTCCTTTAAACCATTACTCAAAGTAATACATTATTTAGAGATGTAATGCATTACTTGAAGTAATGCATTACTAAAAGTAATCCATTGCTCAATGTAATGCATTACTCAAAGTAATACATTGCTCAATGTAATGCATTACTCAAAGTAATGCATTATTCTTCGGTTTTGTTTACTATAGTAATGAAAATTTGTATCTACTTCGAATTACCCATTACTGTAATAATGGACAATGGTAGCGTTTAGCATTATCCATTACTGTTGTAATGAATAATATTACGTTTTTTGCATTATTCATTATTAATTTAATGCATAATCGTTAGGTTTCACATTTTTCATTACAAAAATATTGTTTAATGTTTCTATCATAGAATTTTCATTATTTCTAGAATAAATAATGCATTATTTTTACATTATAATTTTGGCAACTCTGTTTCCCTGTTATAAAAAAAAATTTAGAACAAAAAGAGAAGAATTTCAATTCGATCCAGATCGTTCGATGAACCATCACCGTAAATACCTGCCCAAATTCAATGGATAAGTTCTCAAGAGCAGTTGAGTATCTGCACTAAAAAGACGTGCTTTGATACTCGATTTTGCATTCCAGTTAAGTTCATAGTAAATAGATTAGAAAATAAAACGCCGATTTTAGGACCAACTTTATCTAAATGGGTACGCTTACTTCGGCACACCGGTGTTCTCTGTCCAAACATGGTCGAGACAAATTTCTGGATAAAGAGGTTTGCTCGTTGTGGTCGGACCATCCTGAAACTGTATGCTGTTGAAACTATTCGGACTGGATTGCGCTTGTCCGAGGGTCGACGTTATAACGGTATGATGAAGACGCGTTTGATGAATGTTCGGACCTATCGAGCCAGCTATCAATGGCGAAAATGCCGAATGCGTGGGTGACTGACAGCGTGATATCGTTGCCATTGGACTCTGCGAACGGGAATGTTGATTGTGCTGTTGCTGTTGCGAGGGTGATGGACCTCCGCCTGAGCAGGAAGTCGTGTAGGACGTGCCACGTGAACCAAAAGGACTGTTTGGCATTCCCATTCCAAGTCCCAAGCTGATACCGCTTAATTGAGGATTTGGAACTCCTGCACAATAAAATCAAACGTTACAATTCCGATCGAAGATGCAAAATTTTTATGAAAAATATTCATTATAAACGTGTAGCCATAGTTTTGACGCTGGACGTAACTTTTCCAATATTATTTCCAAGAGATGAATACTTTTGAATATAATTGAGAATTATTTGCGATATTAAAGCCGAAAATCCGTTTTTTTGAAATTCTTTTAGCAATACCGAAAATATAGTTCATTATGGGACAAAAAAAATCTGTGCGGAGGGAAAAAGTTTTCCGTCAATATCTTAGACTCGCCAAAGTTCGTCAAAGTTCAAAGTGTTGAAAAAAAAAATTTCTGGGCTTATTTTTATTGGAAATTCAATTCTCTACAAAAAGGTTTCTATATCAAATCATGTAGGATTGATAGTTTCTAAGGTATTTGCTATTTTAGTAAAAGAATTGTCATTTTCCTCTATATTTATACTTTTTGTGGGTAAAAAATAATTGACAAACTTCTTATTTTATAGGATATTTTATTCTCTGCATAAAGTATTGTTAAATGAAATCATGTAGGATCGATGGTTTCTAAGATAATTTCAATTTTAGTAAAAAAATTGTCATTTTCCTCTATCTCAAGAATAATTATTTTTTAAAAAGAAAAATTCTAAAATAAAATTTTAAGTTACAAAAATATGTATATAAATTTGTACGTTAATAAATTAAAATGTCTGTCCAGAAAAAAATCTTGAAAAATCGCCTTTTTCGGCCTCCTGACTAATATATATTTCTGACTAATATATATTTCTTATATACTTCTTATATATTGAAAAATACATTCTTACATACACTTTATTTCCATGGGGGTCCGTCTTTAAAAAAACATGTGGTAAATCAAAAATATAGATTTTTTTAAATTTTTATGAAAACAATCGGAATAAAATAGGGATTATGATGGCTTTGTTATGATCCTCGAAAAAATCGCGAATTATATCTAAAAGTTGGTCGACTCAGAATTCCCCGTATATTCAAATGTATGTCGCGAATATTTTAATTCCTATATAATAAGACCCGAAGATTGTTTTTGTCGAGAATCTAATAAAAGAAAGGAATGAAATTTTTTTTCTTCACAGAAAAAATATTTATAGAAAAAAAATGACTATTTTCAAGTAAATTTGCAATTATGTTAGAAACCATCAATCCCACATGATTTCATATTGGAAGATTTTTGTAGAGAACTAAATTTCCTATGAAATAAGGAGTTTATCAATTATTTTTTACCCACAACAAATTTAAATGTAGAGGAAAAAGACAATTTTTTTACTAAAATTGCAATAATCTTCAAAACTATCGATCCTATATAATTTCATTTAAAGGCCTTTTATGTAGAGAATTAAATTTCCTATAGAATAAGAAGAAAATAGAGACTATAAAGGAAAATAACCATTTTTTCCACTAAAACAGCAATTATATTAAAAACTATCAATCCTACATGATTTGATACAAGGATCTTTTTTGTAGAGAATTGAATTTCCAATAAAAATAAGACAAGATACTTGAACTTTAACGAACTTTGGCGAACCGAAGACTCCAAATTTTTCCCTTTGCACAGATTTTTTTTCTAGCATAATGAACAATATGTTCGGTATCGCTAAAAGAATTTCGAAAAAGCGGATTTTCGCCCCACCCTAATTTGCACATAAATAATTCCTAATTGACGTTCATAAGTTTCTATTTTCTAATCCATGAGAATTTTACTTTCTTTATACTCATCGATGATGTTGAACGAAATTCTTCGAACTCACCGAACAGGCTCAAAGTTTTCGTGCTGCAGCTTCGATTGGAGGAAATATTACCGGCGATGTGAAGAGGCGATGCACTCGTTGAATTATTGAAAACGCTGGGAGTCGTGTCTCCACTGCCGCATACAATTTGTCGTTCCTCGCCGGATGCTTTTCGTATTTTGTAAACCGAATGCAATCCCGTTTTCATGTCGTATATCACAGCCAACGATGGCTCCGAGCTCGTGAATACAATTTGTTGATTCGAGTCGCACATGTATGCGATGCAACCTGGAGTTATGAAAAAGGAAATTAACGTTTGACAAACGAGATTGTTTTCTGGTTTGTGAGCTTATTTGAATTTTACCGTGTTTTATGAGCAAAGGGCATATTTCATCCAGAGGATGAGTCAGCGAAAACGCTACTGGCAAATTACTCTCATTCTGAGCTGCCCATCTGCTCGCCTCAAGAGACGAGTATCTCGACATTGGACTCGGTACTTGCGATTTTTCCAATAAAATTCCATATCTAGTCGCCCACACTGCAGATATCTAAACAAATTTTTTTATCTTGATACAAATGATTATCCAGTGGCAAATGATGCCAAAAATTTGAGATTTTCATGCGTCTGCTTCAAAATATTCCAAAACCTGGAGAAATCGTTCTTGGAAATTATATTTGGAATCTATTTTCAAAAATTGTTTTTAGAAACCATATTTGGAGTTTGGACTAACTTGAAATTGCAAGCTGGAAATATAATCATCTCCGTCGTTCGTGAATACTTTAAGCGTATAAGAGTCAAGGAGGCATATGCACTCTATAGTTTTGCCGATTCTCTCGTCTTCCTCAGTTTCTTTGTCCTTGGTCATCTGATCAGGCGTCGTTGTGCAAAATGTACACCACAGAGCGTGCTTTATCTCGGTTTCACAGGAATAACATGTCTTCAATACTCTCGTGAATTGGGTACCTCTGGAGTGTACAGCGACTTTGCCGGAACAGTAGAGCTCCTCCTCGCCGCAAGTCTCATTGTCACGCACCAACCAAAATTCTTTCTACAAAATTTTTAATGTTAAGATTACAAATATTGGCAAATGAACATGTTCATACAAAATATTCCATGTTGTCTGATATAATTTGAGTATGAAATTTAAGGACATTTCAAGGCTATTTGCAAAATTTAATTTAAATTTCAGGATGATTTGTATCTACGGGGTATTCCATGCATAGTGAGACAGGTTTTGGCTGTGGGTCTCAAAATTTTTCGTCCGTTAATATATCGTTTTCTCATATCATATAAAAACATTTCCATGTAGTTACGAGCCCCAATTAAGACTTGGTTTTTGTTGAGTCCTAATCGAAAAATAAAAAAATAAAAATTTTTACGTACCCTCAATTGTGTGTCCTTTAAGCGTCAATGCAGCAAAAATTAAATCTGACGAACGCTCTTTGACCGAAAAAAGCGCTCTTTTCAATGAAGCTGATGGAATATTAATCCGATTTGTAAAGAAAAATTTATAGCCAAAAAACGGAGAAAAAACTCGTTTTTATTTTTTTTCGGCTCTTAGGGTCTACTGAATTTTATCAAAAATTTTACTGAAAATAGTTCAACACGTGAGAAACTTTCGGCAAAATTTTCAGCTTGCCTTTTTTCTTTGTTCACTGGCAATTAAATGTGTAGTTACTCCGTAAATAGTCGATGCTACCTTTCCACCGGAACTCGTTCAAGACAAAAATTATTAATTTTATTGCCAGTGAACAAAAAATAGAGGCACGCTGAAAAATGTACCGTACGTTTCTACCATGTTGAATAATGTTCAGTCAAATTTTTGATAAAATTCAGTAGACCCCGAGAGCTGAAAAAAAATAAAAAAGGTTTTTTTCACAGTTTTTTGGCTGTCAACGTTTTTTTACATGTCGGATTAATATTCCATTTGCTTTACTGAAGAGAGAGCTTTTTTCAGTTAAAAAGCACCGGTCAGATTTTAATTTTTCTGTATCGACACTTAAGAGACACACAATTAAGGTACGTTAAATGTTTTATTTTTTTATTTTTCGATTAGAACTCAACAAAAAGACTACAGATTTATTCACATAGCCTTACTTGAGAATAGAGAAATGAAGAATATAGAGTTGAGGCACGACTAAAGTCAGGCCCATGACCGTGTGATTTGACGTGAATGCCCCATACATATTAGACGGCCTCAAACAAAAACCTCTATTTTTTTTTATCTCCTACTTCATGAAACCATGATTTATAACATAACATTGAACCTCGTGAAAGGAAATCGCCGCGCATTATAAAAAATTTGTTGGAGCTGGATTAATTGACATTGCAGGCAACTTTGAATCATAATTCGTCTCAGTCTCAGTGATAGAAAAATGACGAGTAAAAGTTTTTGTAGACTGGAAAAAAGTCAATGGTTTCCAAAAATTCTAGAATGTTCCCGGGACATTTTGGGCACGGGCAAAATTCAAGGACTATTCAAGGTCATCAGGGAATTCATGAGTTTTTGAATATTGAGTAAATTACCGGTGACTTCTCGGATATGTTGACTTGACTGAATTTTTTCAGCAACGCACTGTCCCCCGTTGTGCTCGGATATCCCGTGGGCAATTGATGTATCACCGACCCAGGATGCCGAGCATAAGTATCACGGCCACCTGGGGTATACTCCTAAAAAATATAATTATTAGTCGAGTCCTTTGAAATCCTTATCAATTCAATCTGAAAGTCAATGATGGAATAAATGCAAATAAGTACCAGCGGATCTGAGGCGGCGATCATTCTCTCCCTGGTTTCATCCAGATTTGCTGAATTATTGTTTGTTTATTTTATTTATATTTTATTCGCGTTACTTTGTGCATTCACGAGCGAAAAAGATAATTCTTTCCTTTCGTTGCACAAGAATCAACAATAACCAATATTTGGGTTAACCATGGTCGGCGCCATGTTTGAATGACGCCGGTAAAAAAATTCTCGCTCGTAGCCAGTGATGTTCCATTGCCTTGTCGAAAAACCTTCTGCGCATGCTTAAAAAACCTTCCACGGCGGCAAAAATCCTTCAATTTAAACATCTATATAATATAAATAGAGACACGTAACATTAATCGAATTCGCTGTTTCGTATATCGCAGAATACCACAGTATGTAATTCTGCAATCATATTCTGTAAAAAAAATTTGTTTGAAAATTAATATGTCGGTATGGGAAGTCTATTTGCATAAACCGTCTATTAAAAATCAAATAACGTCCGCACTGAGAAAAAAGAATGTTTGGATGAACAAAATCTGCAGTCAAATACGTTCAACTAGATATTTATTTAGTCTAACTAAATAATTAATTTTTTGAACGATTCTGCGCTTCGGTTGACTAAAACATTATTCAGGCAAAAAAATGTTGAATTGTACTAACTAAATATCTAGTTGAACATATTTGACTGCAGATTTTGTTCATTCAAACATTTTTTTTCTCAGTGCGTAAATTTTTATCCCTTAGCACCGGCTGCCAGAACTTTTTGACGCCAAATTTCGTCACTCGTGGTGCTAGTAGTCTTCTGCTCGCCATGAAGCATAGATAAGAAAATAACTAGCGCCACGTACAGAGTAAAAGAGGAACTAAAAAAAAGGGCTGAAATAGCATTGTCTCCCCCTGATGCGGGCCAACTGTTCTACCAAAAATGAAGTGAATATGATTATCATAATACACAATTGTGTAAAAAAAATGTCACAGCCCAAAATCCTTCAATTTCAGCGGTTTTTCAAAAATCTTCCTTCAACCTTCCAAAGGGTGAAAAAACCTTCCAAATGAAGGTAAACCTTCCGATGGAACATCACTGCTCGTAGCAACCTCCACGATTTTTTGCTTCTACGCCTATGCGTTATAAATATATGGGACATTCCAAGTCAACGGAACCAAAAGCCAATTTTTTCACATTTCCTTTTTCCGCAATCAAAAGGCCAGAATTTTGGAATATGAAAAAATTGTTAACTCGAAAAATAAATGAAGGGAAATGACAAATGCAATTTTAGTTTTATTTTTACGAAAAGCATACATATTTACAAATACTTTGCAAAATCAGCTTGGATGTTGCCCTACTGTTCGTTTTATGCCGCTAAATCAACATATGTAAATAAACGCTCTTACACATAATTTTCATATCCCTAAAGGATTAATTGTGTCTTTTTTTTTTAATAATAAATCAATAATACGTTACAGATTCAAAAGTACAAAAAACATAAATAATCGAGTTCGTTGAGATTAAATTAATTATCGTGCTAGATGCCTTTCTTTGTTTCTCGCTTTTAAATTGGTAATTCTATGATCACTGAAAAAGTATATTTCACGCACGAATTCCCAAGGGATCGAGGCTATACGAGTTTGTTTTTCCTTTTTTACGAGGGCTTTAATTTATTTTTTTATCAAATTTTTTAATCGTCGATGCGTGCAAACGGAGGTACTTTGGGTGTTTTTAATCAAACCAAATGTTGCAAAGTATTCGTTCGCTCGTTCATATATGTACGTATATTAACGATCCCCTCGAAATTCTTCTAACGCGCTGGCAATGATTCGTAAAAATTTAAGAGAGGGCGACGAAAGCTTTTTGTTTTTTTTTTGTTCTTTTTTTTCTTGTTTGTGTGTCTCTTTGTGTATAATCAAACACGTTCACGTGCGAGTGTTGTGCCGAGCGTTATTAGTATTAATTTTTTTTTTTCCAATCTCGTTTCTCAATTGAAGGTTATACGAGATATATCTCATCTGTCGAAGCGATGTAATTTGGCTCAGAAAGTTTTGCGGTGTATCGCCCTGGTGCCGTCCTCCTCGTACTCGCGTTTGCTAACCCACATCTTCTTGAACGTATCCAACGATGCGAGAATCGAACCACCAATCCAAGTGCTGTAGAGTCGCTCTTGTGGCGCTGATATCTGCAAAAAAAAAAAAGAAAGAAAATTCGTCAACCCCTTAAATCCATTTTTTGTTGCTTCATCATAGAGGAAACTTTATTTCCGTGGAGAAATGTTTTCCATTACAAATTACAAGAGTAATGTGTAATGAATGCGCTTTCCATTACAAATAAAAAAAAGTAATGTGTAATGTATGCATGTGCCATTACAAATAATAAAATTAATGTGTAATGGATGCATGTGCCATTACAAATAAAAAAAATAACGTGTAATGAATGAGTGCTCCGTTACGAATGACAATTGAAAAAAAGTAATTTGTAGCGGAGAATATTCCATTACAAATTAGTGTTTCGACAACATTTTGGAGCAGGTACTATTTTGCTCAGAGGTAAGTCTATTTATGTTTTTATTAACTATGATAGTGGTAAATGTGTGAATAGTGATTTTTTTGGAGTAATTTTTACTTCATTCTAGTAAAAATTGCAATTCAAGAAAAACTTATAGGTGTCAGTGTATGTTAACTTAATGTACACTGTTCATACATTTATCACTACGATAGTAAAGTTAACAAAAACTTGATACACACAAATTATTTTCATTGAAAAATTAATAGACTTACCTTTGAGCAAAATAGTACCTGCTCCAAATTGTTACACTAACTTATAATGGAATATTCTCCAGTACCAGTAACTTATTTTTCAATTGTAATTTGTAATAGAGCACTCATCCATTACACATTACTTTTTTATTTGTAATGGCACATGCATCCATTACACATTTTTTTATTATTTGTAATGGAACACAAATTCATTACACATTTATTTTGTATTTTGTAATGGTAGACTTGTCCATTTCAGATTATGCAGTGTCAGGGTTGCAAAATTTTTAATAAAAAAGTAATGCATTAATCATTACTTTTTTAATGGCTAATGGAAATAATTTTCATTAACCATTAACATTCAATGGTTAAGGGAAATTATTTTTCTTAACCATGAACGTTTAATAGTTATTGGAGTTTATTTCCATTAACTATTAACATTTATTTCCATTAATCAGTAAGAATTAATGGTTATTAAATATGGCGATCAAATTTGGCTTCCTCATAAAGGAAGCTGTATTAACTATTGAAAAATATTAGTAAACAATGTGCAAATTCGATCGATTTTCGCCAAATTTGATAGCGAATAACATTGATAGCTATACTGGCTCTTCGCAAAATTTCATTGCAATATTTAAAAAATTTCAAAAGTTATAGCGTTTACGCTTCTTTTATAAAAATTAAAAATTTGATAAAAATTTAATCATTCGATCGATTTTCGCCAAATTTAATAACGAACATCCTCGATAGCTGTATTAACTCTGTGCAAAATTTCAGTGCAATATCTTCAAAATTGCACAAGTCAGAGCGTTTACGCTATTCTTCAAAAAATTAAAAATTTCATAAAATTTTAATCCCTCGATGGATTTTTGCCAAATTTAATAGCGAACAACCTCGATAGCTATATTAGCTCTGTGTAAAGTTTCAGTACAATATCTCAAAAATTGCACAAGTTAGAGCGTTTAGGCTGTTTTTCAAAAAATTCAAAATTTCATAAAATTTTAATCCCTCGGTGGATCTTCGCCAAATTCAATACCAAACAACCTTAATAGCTATATTAATGCTGTACAAAGTTTGAGTGCAATATCTTGAAAATTGCAGAGGTTAGAGTGTTTAGGCCATTCTTGCAAAAACGAAAAAAGTCGATAAAATCTGAACACCCGTTATAATTAAAATAAATTTTTTTTCATAATGAAGAGCAATTCGTGCTCGACAAGTGCGCCAAATTTTAGCTTGATATCTCGAAGCGTTTTCGAGTTATTAATTATTTGCATCTGAAACTCAGGACACACACGCACGCACACACACACGCACACGCACACACACACACACACATTTTTTTCTAAATATGATTTCTCGATGTTTTAGGACATTTTGAACATATTGGCATAAAAATCGCGAAAAAAATTTTTTCACGAAAACAAAGCTTCCTTTATGAGGAAGCAAAATGTAAATGCATTAAAAAAAGTAATGCATTATTTGCAACCCTGTGCAGTGTAATGGGTAACGAATACAGTAATACATTATCAAAATAATGCATTATTTACAACTTAGGTCCAGAATTGACATTTTTTAAAAATGTGATAGTTTTTGAATAATGAATTTGACAAAAAAACGCTTAGGGTGTTTCTAACTTTTTTTTTCTCCAATCTGAATAATTGAAATTATAAAATAAGTATCGTTGATTTACGAAGCTTACCCTGATCTTGATATCCTTCGGTGACATTTTACGAATTTCCGAGAGTAATCGATCACCGAACCCCTGAAAATGCGATAAGCAATTAAGCATCGATGTGATAGCTGCACGAAAATTAGACAAGACTATTTCATTACATGAGGATTTTCACTCTCGAGTAATTGAGAAGAAAATATTGAGAGGAAATTATACTTACTCGGAATAGCGTGGAACCACCGGAAAGTACGATATTCTGGAATAATACTTTTCTCAAATCCAAATCCGATTTTTGGATCGAGTACATGAGTACCTCGTGGAGACCTTCGCATTCCTCGCCTACGAGATCCGGTCGAAATAGAACTTCCGGTGCTCGGAATCTTGCTGGACCAATCTGAAAAAATTGTTATTTTTTCCATTAGCATTGTACAATAATATAAGCCTCAAAAAACTCCTAATCTCAAGCGTAAATGGACGGATAATTAAAAAAATTAGTTAATTAATTAATACAAAATTTCTATGAATTCATTAATTTATTTTTTTAATAAATTTATAGAAAGTTTCTATAAATTTATTAATTTCTTTGTTTCTATTAGAAACTGGTGTTTTTCGAGGTCTTTGAAGAAATTAAATTTTTTTGTTGAAGAATATTTCGCACTGGCGTTTTTCTTGCAAACGCGTATAATAATTTAATTTATTATTATTATTATTATTATTATTGAATTTATTATTTGATTGCTTCCTCATAAAGGAAGCTTTGTTTTCGTGGAAAAGATTTTTTTCGCGATTTTTATGCCAATATGTTCAAAATGTCCTAAAACATCGAGAAATCATATTTAGAAAAAATGTCCGGATGGATGTGTGTGTGTGTGTGTGTGTATGTATCCTGAGTTTCAGATGTAAATGATTAATAACTCGAAAACGCTTCGAGATATCAAGCTATAATTTGGCACACTTGTCGAGCACGAATTGCTCTTCGTTATGAAATTTCTTTTTTAATTATAACGGGTGTTCAGATTTTATCGACTTTTTTCGTTTTTGCCAGAATGGCGTAAACGCTCTAGCCTCTGCAATTTTCAAGATATTGCACTCCAACTTTGTACAGAATTAGTATAGCTATTAAGGTTGTTTGGTATTGAATTTGGCGAAAATCCATCGAGGGATTAAAATTTTATGAAATTTTGAATTTTTTGAAAAATCGCCTAAACGCTCTAACTTGCGCAATTTTTAAGATATTGTACTGAAACTTTGTACAGAGGTAATATAGCTGTGAAGGTTGTTCGCTATTAAATTTGGAAAAAATCCATCGAGGGATTAAAATTTTATGAAATTTTGATTTTTTTGAAAAATAGCGCAAGCGCTCTAATTTGCACAATTTTCAATGTATTTCACTGAAACTTTGTACAGAACTTGTATAGCTATCAAGGTTGTTCGCTATTAAATTTGGAAAAAATCCATTGAGGGATTAAACTTTTATGAAATTTTCAATTTTTTGAAAAATAGCGCAAGCACTCTAACTTACACAATTTTCAATATATTTCACAGAAACTTTGTACAATACTTGTATAGCTATCAAGGTTTGTTCGCGATCAAATTTGGCGAAAATTGATCGAATTTTCACATTGATTACTAATATTTTTCAATAGTTAACAAAGCTTCCTTTATGAGGAAGCCAAATTTGATCGCCATACCGTGTGTTAAAGGAAGCTATGTGAACTATGGATAAAGATGAGGAAGCAATGTGCAAATTTTAATTTGCAGGGTGTTTTTCGTACCTCCAGACAACTGCCATCGGGTAACGTGTATTGAAATTTGTCTGTGTCGATGGTCTCCTCTTTTTGTGGATTACTCGCGAGATAGCACGAACGTTCCTTGATGGTTCTCACGATCTCAAATTCAGCCGTTGTCTTGAAGTTTATTCCCTCCTTGCGCAACAACAACCTGAGATATCGGGTCACGTCTCTTCCCGCTATATCCACCCTCATGATACTGTGAGGCATTGCAAAACCCTCGTAAATCGGCACCGCGTGCGTAACACCATCTCCCGAATCGAGAACCACTCCCGTTGTTCTTCCGGTTGCGTATCTAGGGATGAAACAAAAAAAAACGACTCGATAGCATCTTCAACAAATCTCATTAATTTATCTTCATTGAAAAATTGAAAAAAATTCATGCAAATTTGAAATTTGCACATAACTTCCTCATTTTTTCCGTCGTTCGTTAAGTCTCCTTTATGACCATCTTTATGACATGTATTCAGGGTTGCGAAATTTTTAATGAAAAAGTAATGCATTAACCATTACTTTTTTAATGGCTAATGAAAATAATTTCCATTACCCATTAACATTTAATGGTTAATCGAAGTATTTTTCACTAACCATTGACATTTAATGGTTAATGGAATTTATTTGGATTAACCATTAACCATTAAATGTTAATGGTTAATGAAAATAATTCCCATCAGCCATTAGACAAGTAATGATTAATGCATTACTTTTTCATTAAAAATTTCGCAACCCTGGACGATACCTGCAAAGTTCTTTGCTAAAACGAAACAAGTCAACTTTGCTAACGTTACTTACTGAATACTAACTAAGAAAGTGGTTGGAATATCGATTATTACCGTTTTAATGAAATTCAATGTCAATGGTTAATGGCAATAATTTCCATTAGCCATTAACATTTAATGGTTAATGGTTAATGAAAATAATTTCATTAACCATTTAATGTTAATGGTTAATGGAAATTATTTCCATTAACGATTAAATGCGTTACATGCGTTTTTTAGACATTTTGGGACATTTTGAACATACTGACATGAAAATCTCGAAAAAAAAATCCCGAAAACAAAACTTCCTTTATGAGGAAGCAAAAAATGGTTTCCACTTTTTTCGAGTTTTTTTGCCAGTGAATTCTTCGGGTTAGAAGGAACAAGAACTTTCTTCGTTGTCATTCTTTTTGCTCAAACTCGGTGAACGAGCATTTGGATTAAATTTGAGAAGAATTGCTCAAAGCATCCAATTTTTAAAGAATTCTGATACTTTCTAAAGTGTTTATTAAATTTATTAGTTTATTGTAAATTTTGTACACAATTAAACTGAATGATAGGAACGATTGGCATTAAATTGCAGTAAGATCGAAAAAAAAATAAGGCGTTTAGGAAGGAAAATAAGGATCTGACTAATAATGAAAAGCAATTGAAACGCTCGTTCCCAATTTTCAAATTCAAACCATCTTTCTTCAAATATTCTGTCTTATCTCTTGTAAATTTTTCCATTTTTTCAATGATCCTCTTCGATGCTGTAACGAAAGTTGCAAACACTCGTGAAAATTTTTTAAAGAAAATCAAATGGAATCAAACCGGATGAAGTAAAAATAGGAGGATAAAAAAAAAGGAAAATAGTAGAGGAATAACAACAGGGGAATTTACTAATAGAAAGAAGAGTGGGGGAATAATAATAGGGACAGAAACTATTTTACAAAAATTGTGAAAAACATTTGAGTGTAGAAATTTTCCAAAAAAGAGGATAAAAAAATGACTCACAAACATTTGATGATGTAAAAGTTTTTCAAAAAGGAGTATAAAAAAATGACTCACAAATATTTGACGATGTAGAAGTTTTTCAAAAAGGAGTATAAAAAAATGACTCACAAATATTTGACAATGTACAAGTTTTTCAAAAAGATGTATAAAAAAATGACTCACAAACATTTGACAATGTAGAAGTTTTTCAAAAAGGAGTATAAAAAAATGACTCACAAACATTTGACAATGTAGAAGTTTTTCAAAAAGGAGTATAAAAAAATGACTCACAAACATTTGACAATGTAAAAGTTTTTCAAAAAGGAGTATAAAAAAATGACTCACAAACATTTGACAATGTAGAAGTTTTTCAAAAAGGAGTATAAAAAAATGACTCGCAAGCAGTTGACAATGTAGAAGCTTTTCAAAAAGGAGTATAAAAAAATGACTCACAAACATTTGACAATGTAGAAGTTTTTCAAAAAGTAGTATAAAAAAATGACTCACAAACATTTGACAATGTAGAAGTTTTTCAATAAGGAGTATAAAAAAATGACTCACAAACATTTGACAATGTAGAAGTTTTTGAAAAAGGAGTATAAACAAATGACTCACAAATATTTGACGATGTAGAAGTTTTGGAAAAAGTAGTATAAAAAAATGACTCACAAACTGAGAACGGCCTGCATGGAGACGAAGAGGGCAGGAACGTTGAAAGACTCGAAAAATATCTCCGCAGCCTTTTCTCTGTTCTTTCGAGGATTGAGAGGCGCCTCTGTGAGTAAGACCGGATGTTCCTCGCAGAACGTCGCCAGCTGATCTTTGCTATAAACATAGTTCCAGATCCTCTCCATGTCATTCCAGTCCGTCACTATACCGTGTTCCATGGGATAACGTAACGATAGAAGACCTCGATGTTCCTCCGCAATGGGGCCAACAAAAAGATCACCCTCCAGGGCGCCCGCCATGACTCGCACATGTTTCGGCCTACCGATACTGTCAAAATCAAAATCAAGTTCAATTAAAAGAGTAAACGATGGAGTTCAATTATAAAGTAAACTGACAACGATGAAGAAAACTTTAGAAGTTAAATACAAGTTCCAATTATCGTAAAAACAATGCTCAATTGGTCCAAAAAAAAAGATGGCGCCTTCTGCTGTCAATAACTTCTGAACAAGCAATTCTCGCGAATTTTCTTATTATAAAGTAAACTGACAACGATGAAGAAAACTTTAGTGGTTATTCAGAAGTTCCAATTTTCGTAAAAACAATGTGCAATTGGTAGAAAAAAAACATGGCGTCTTCTGCTGTCAATAACCTCCGAAGGAGCAATTCTCGCGGATTTTATGGAGTTCAATTATAAAGTAAACTGACCATGACGACGAAAACTTTAGAGGTTAATAAAAAGTTCCAATTATCGTAAAAACAATGCTCAATTGGTAGAAAAAAAAGATGGCGCCTTCTGCTGTCAATAACCTCCGAACAAGCAATTCTCGCGGATTTTATGGAGTTCAATTATAAAGTAAACTGACAACGACGAAGAAAACTTTAGAGGTTAATCAAAAGTTCCAATTATCGTAAAAACAATGGTCAATTGGTAGAAAAAAAGATGGCGCCGTCTGCTGTCAATAACCTCCGAACGAGCAATTTTCACGGATTTTATGGAGTTCAATTATAAAGTAAACTGACAACGACGAAGAAAACTTTAGTGGTTAATCAAAAGTTCCAATTATCGTAGAAACAATGCTCAATTGGTAGAAAAAAAAGATGGCGCCGTCTGCTGTCAATAACCTCCAAACGAGCAATTTTCACGGATTTTATGGAGTTCAATTATAAAGTAAACTGACAACGACGAAGAAAACTTTAGAGGTTAATCAAAAGTTCCAATTTTCGTAAAAACAATACTAAATCGGTGAAAAAAAAAAGATGGCGTCTTCTGCTGTCAATAACCTCCGAAGAAGCAATTCTCGCGGATTTTTTATCAATAAAATTGTACTCACTAATTTGGGAATCTACATTTTGGTATCTGATCACCCGCGAAACCTGCCTTGATCACGCCGGAACCCTGAAAAGAAGAAACGAGCGAGCGTAAAATTGTTATATTGATTTTATTCGACGGGAAAAAGATTGTCAATGACGTTTTGACAGTAATGAATTTTGCTCCGTTCCTGTAAATGACAGAAGACTTTTCTCTCTGTTGAGGGATGGATTTTTTCATTTGTGAAAAATCAGTATTGTACAATTTTGACAGAATTTTGACAGTCGGCCAATATGGCCAGTGACGATTTGACACATCGCGACCCGACAAAAAAACGAGCATAACGGAGAGTTGTCTCTCGGTTCGAAATTTATGAAATTAACTCACGTTGTCGATAACCACGGGCTGATTCACGATAACATCGTACGGTTCCATTATTGCGTAGATCTAATAAACGTGATTAACTTTTTATCGAGTTTCGTCGTGAAATTCACAATTTTAGTGTCATAAGATCGACCAAAATGAGTCTCGAACCGAGTCCCACACCTTGTTCGATCAGGGTGGGGATGAAAGTTGGACACGGGGATGTTCTTTCGCTCAAAAGCGAGTCTTTGCAAAAATTCGTCTGACTAATTTTCCGCCGAGAGTGACCTCTTTGGAAATAAAACCGTACCTTCTCGTTTTCACAAGCATTCCATTATAGAGAGGATAAAACTGCCAAGGCAGCGGCTGGTAAGGTAGGAATTGTTCGATTCAAGAGCGAGAGAAGAATAGATTAGATTGCACTGATTGAAAACATTTTTTTTTCGAAATCCCCTATTAAATACTTTCGGGGAGGTGAAAAAGATGCCTGTCAAAAGCAGAGCTCTTAATATTAATATTTAGCGGTCTCCCATCGCATATTTCTATTTCCCATTTAAATAACACAGGAATTTTTTTTTTCAAACTTTGAAATTTTATACCTCGTCTTCAAGTCAATGTACCGAAATGAACGATACATATTCTTGTAGGGAATTTAACGCTCTACAGAAAACGTCTCCTGTGATTTTTCGATAAACTCACTCCTTCAAAAGTTATTCACGGTCTGATATATATGGGGCATTCCATGTCAAATCAACCACTTTTAAACCCGACCCCTTTCGATTTGGCTGAAATTTTTCAGGATTTATAAAGGATCCTCGATTTTAGTTTAAGTGAAAAAAAAATTGAAAATGGTCAACTTCGAGAAAAATATTATATGCCAAAACCTCTTGGAGTAATATTACACTGATAATTTTCAATTGAAATTAATGTTTTAATTCTGCTGGTAAAATAAGTAATAATTCACAGAATACCTAGAAAAAAATCGCAGATTCACTCAGCATTTTTTTTTTGCCTCACCCTTTTCCTTCGTTGATTTAGAAAAATTCGCAATCAAGTATAGACAGTTATCGCAAATATCGTGATTGCGGAATCTTGATTTCGTTATCTCATAGATTATAAATCAAACAATCGTGTTAAAAATTAAAACATCGATTTATCACTGTATCGTGAAATGTGTACACAAAAGAGAGAAGAAGCAAGGAAATATAATAATGATGCTCATAGATTGGACAGAATTTTATTTTTTCGAGGCAAGAATATAAGATCGATAACGATCAATAAACAAGTCTTTATTAATATTCTGCAGCATTTAAAATGTCTAAAATATTTTTATACAGTTTCACATGATCGACGAAAAAAACTTTCTCAAATCACATTAATTCGATTATTAGTTAAACAATTATCTTCTCATATTTGTTTACATTTTTTTTTCATGAACATTACCCAATTAAATAGATATTTTGATTTTTAATGCTCTTACTGAACGTTTGTAAATTTATAAACCGTCATTTGGCTTATGAATAGTTTATCGAGGTGTCTCGAAGCTCGACTATTTTTAAATTGTATTTAAAATATTTAAATTGAAGAAAAATATACTCCCACATATTTCAGGGTACAGAAAACTATTAAATAGAAATTAAATTATTATAATCGATGGAAATGACAGTTGTTATTATTATTATTATTATTATTATTATTATTATTATTATTATTATTATTATTATTATTATTATTATTATACTACGGTTATTGCTAATTCCTCGTTGCAGTATTGTAGTTTTTTGCAGTCCATGAGACATTTACAATCATCGATAACAAATTTATTACATAAAACATTTATATGTAATAAATAAGAACTATATAATATCGATATTTAATATATATGTTGCATATAAAAGTAATAGACATTAAAAATATATTCTGTTTGTGTGGCTAAAATATATCCATGTGTAAAATATATTGGACAATTTTACATATATCTTAAATATAATTTACATGTACTATTGTACTGAGCTTGTAATAATATGCATAAATTTTTTGCACACGTTTTGCATGGAGGGGAAGTGAGGGCAAAATGGCCACGATCCAAAATTATCGAATAAAATTGAAAATTAAAAAAACTATAAAATGAGGGAATTATAATTGACGTTAATATACACAAATAAAAGTACCGATGTAAAATCAGATCTAGATTTCATGGCAATTTCCTATCAAGAATTGGAAAATCTTTTTAAAAATTGTTATTCTCATCGCATTAAAAAAAAACACCCAACTTTTACTAAAATAATTGGATAATTCGAGGGCCAAAGCCAAATGATCCATAATTCTCCATGATCGTAAAAAAAAATATTACACAATTTAACTACGATTAAAATTGAATTTCGACAAAAATCTAATTGTAAAAATACACTAAGCAGTTTGGATCAAGTATCTTTGATATTCGACCATATAAAGGATGCTTTGGACCGTCCCAGCCAAAAATTTTATCTGTTTGAAATCTGATGCAATTAAGTTCCAAAAAAATTCAGCAACATTTGGCATGCCATAAACGACAATTATCAATAATAATATTGCCCAAAAGTTATTAATAAATTGTTTAAACAAATAATTATTCAGCAAATCTTCGGTAAGTTCCTTTTTTTCTTAAACAAATCGAATGCGTTAATTTTTTTGTACGCATATGAATTTTCTCTCGATTTTTAAAATATTATAAAAAACATTCTGAAATACAAACAAAAAATTGCCAATTTTGTATATGTTTTTACATACAGGTTTATCGTCAGTTTTGAAAAGTTTCAAAGATACTAGGCAAAAAAATACAAAAATTCAGTTATTCTAAAAATTTCAAAACGGGATTTACAAAATAGAGAGAAAATTCTGAAAATATTAATATGCATTCAGAAAAATTAACACATTCGATTTGGTTAAGAAAAAAAGGAACTTGACGAAAAAATGTTCAATAATGATTTGTTCAAACAGTTTATTAATAACTTTTGGGCAATATTATTATCGATAATTGTTGTTAATAGCATGCCAAATGTTGCCAAATTTTTTCAGATGTTTATTGTATCACGAAGTACGGAAATTTTAATCAGATAAAATTTTTGGCTGGGGCTGTAATAAGTAATAAATCTTTTAGGTGATGTAAGAAACGAAAGAAATCATGTTTTTAACGTTTTTTCTTGTTCATTAGAATTTCCAAAAAGAACCAAATTTTAGGGTCGTGTCTATTTTGCCCCCCCCCCCCCCCCCTTCTCCAGCACATTCTCCGTGAAACGTTTCGTTCAGAATTTTTTATATGTCAAATATGCGCCAAATAAATTTGTGTGATATAATTGGCGCAAAAATTTGCTGTTACACACATGAATTTTCATGGGAAACTTTTGTACAGATTTCATGAATGTCGTCATTGAGAGTCCAATAAAGAGATTTCGAAACTGACGAATTACACCAAAAAAAAGCTCAATCGATTCAAATGCAGATGCGATCCCGATTAAGGAGTTAAGCCACTTTGAGGTTTTCAAAAAATCGGTTTTTTTTTTTTAAGGTAGCATAGTATGGATAGAATTATATTCCAAAAGGTTATGTGCGTGAAAAATCCCTAAGTACTCGATTTTGGTATTCCAGAACTACATTTTTTAAGTCATCCGGACTCTTGACTCAAAAAAATTTCACCCGATTAATTTGAAATTTCAACTGTACATTCAAAATAACGTTCTCTAAAGAACTTCGTAGGATTTTTTCATTACAACGCATAGTTCCTTTTTTATGAACAATTTCCTGCCGATTTTCTCATGGCATTTTACGTTTTGAATTAGAAATGCTCAATTTTTACAAAAAAAACAACATACCAAAAAAAATCCTACGTACTTCTACAGCTATTCTCATACATAATCGAAAAAACTTTGGTTTCTCATCGTGACTCAAAAATTATAAAAATAAAGGCGTCATCGGAAAAACGCTGCACAGTCGCCATTTTGACATATATGGTCATGAAAAAATAATTTTATATTGCAAATTAGATGTATAATAATAGTACATTACATCACGAGGACGTAAAAACATTTTCTGACGAGTGTGAATCACACGAGTTAGAAAATGTTTTTACGCCGAGTGACGTACGATATTTTATATCACGAGGTGCAATATGGACGTTTTCACGTCCGCTTGCGGACGTAAAAGCGTCCATTATTGTACTGAGTGATATAAAACCCTTTTTTGTAAATCCGATTTATTTTATGGTTTCGTTGAGAAAAAAAATCACGAAATATACCCTCTTTTGGCCTTAACGAATAACACCGAAAAAAATGGCATTCAGTCGATTCTCGCACCGCAACAATTCATCATTCTCAGTCTCGCATCGTCGAAAGCACTTTTCACATCTTCTCGTAATTCCCGCGCCTTGACGCGCACCTCTTCGCGCATCAGATTGTAACACATGGCGAGTAGTCCCAGTCCAAACAGCAGATAAACGAAGTTTATCACCAGCTTCGTTTGGCTCTCGGTTCTATTGTGATCGGTGATGTTTGTCCCGGGTACAAAGTCACCGATGCCAATTTTGCAGAGTGACGTTACGCAGAAGTAAGCACTGTCGAGATAGGCCCATCCTTCCCACTGGGCGAATGTGATGGTCCCGGCGAGGATGTAGCCAGAAATGACCCAGAGACAGGCTGTCGTTGGAACGATTATCCTCGTGCCGGGTTTCCTTCGACCCGTGCACTCGTGCATTCTCGTGTAGAGCCAGCGAAACGTGTGGGCAAGAACTTTGCCCATATTTAGGAAATAGAGAACGTAGAGGGGTATGCCAAAGATGGCGTAGACGACAGTTGCTCCACGACCCCAAGGTGTCCTTGGTACCATATTCCCATAACCGATCATGGTGAAAACCGAGAGGCAAAACATCAGAGCAGCGGGAATGGTCCAGATTTCTTTAGGGGTTTGACCATTGTAACCCTTCTTGACCGCACTCACGAGTTTCCTCTGATATCCCAAAAGTATCTCATCAGCACGTGCGTCAAATGCCTTCCTGTCGAGGACATTTACCGTCTCGTTCCCAGCCGTTCCGTCCCACATCGCTATCGCCAATATTTTTCGCTCCGACGCCAAATCAATGAATTCGGCGTTTTCCTCGATAGCGATGAATGCCATTGCACCAACTATCGCGTAACCTACGACCAGACCACCGACTCCAACCTGAGTGCACATAAAAGCCACCAGCTTGCGACAACAATCCTTGATCCTCTCGCGAGGATCCAATCCCGTTGATGTGCTCGAAGAGTCCCGACTCCTCATCGATGACCTCATTCGCGCCATTTCAGTCCCTAACTTATTCTACCTTCACTTATCGCAATGCACAATTTTCATCCGGAAAACGCGATGGACCGAAAGAATGAGCGTGAAACATGGCGAGAATCAGACGATGATGCTTGGACCGAAAAGATTTTCTTATGCCTCGCGATTCCGTTTTCACTCGCGCTTTACTCCAACTTTTTTTTGTACACTTGTTGGCTGATTGACTATTATTGTTGTGGGTACTTTTCCAATATGGTGGTTAATGTCAGCGTGAAAAATGCGATTTAATGGGAGAAGACGAAGAGAGGGAGATTCAATTGCTCGCACATGGATTCCAAAACTGCGGTGGACCAGGAAAGCAGAGACCAATCTTGGGCTATTAAGGCTGCACGGTCTCTCTTTCTCTCGACACAACGATCCAACAAGCTTCACGTGGTCTTTCTATTTTTGTCGTTTGCGAGCTCTTTGCTTCCGAACGTTGTGTGCCGCGTTTCACTCTTCCTCTTTCTCTCCTCCTCTTGCTCTCTATCTTTATTGTCACTCTTTATATCGTACTTTATATTTTGATCTATTTTCTGAATTTGTATCCAAGCGCTGGATCTTGGTTGAAGCCATTTTTCCAACGGATCTTTTGATCTACGATATAATAGCGAAAATAACGAAAGAATACCTTGAAAATCTTGATAAGCTGGTGAGAACGGAGTTGAAAAATGGTTGCTTTTTTGATGGATCAAAGCGGTTAAAAAATCCATTTTGATACCGGTTATGAAGGGATTAAGGCGATTCAAATCGTCGATGAAGAAATATCGTTTGTACTTTAATTTATGGCTTTAATCCAGAAGAATGGTTGGTTGATGTAGATTTAGATTATTGTCGATTATTATCTTTGAAAGATTATGATTGACCGACCATTTTCTCCAGATCGACTTATTTTTTAAAAATCACTGATTAAAATGTACGCAGTGAACGAACAGAGAATAAATAATGAAATGAGACTTGAATCATCGGAATGAGAAAAAAAGAAAATTTTTACCCGACCTCTTAAACAATTCGTCCAAAAATATACCAAATTTTCAGAAGTTGGTCATCATTTGCGATTTGGGACTCAACATCCTTAAGACAAATGCGAATTAATATCGTCATAACAAAGTGGATTTGATGCACTATATTATACCTGCTCATGGATATAGAATGCATGTACATTGTACATGCCCTCTGAAAATGCATCACCGATCGAGGGATCGTCAATAACGTTTTAACTAATTGCAACGAAATAGGGGAGCTTCATCTCTTCCCCCTTTTTGCCTCTAGCTCAATTATTAATTTACCTTTATATCGACGCATCAATACTCTCGTTCGAGTGCCCCTTTATTAAAATCAATATTCATAAAAATTTACAACAACGCGGGTAAACAAAAACAATTTCCATGTTATATTTTTCTATATAAATGGAAATATAAACAGAATTGTGAAAATGGAAAAATGAAAGCTCTTTTATTCACTCGATGAGAATAAAACTCTGGCGTATTTACACTGAGAAAACAATGTACCAGGATTTGTCAACTGTTAACAGATGTAAAGTTGAAAATGGCGAGATCAATTATTTTTTTAAAGTTAACAAATTATTTTGACACAAATAAAATATATCTTAACGATTAACCAATTTTACAACAGTTAAGGAATATTCAACCCTAGAACGGTAACCTGGGGTGAAAAACGACCTCAGGCGAGTTCAAATCTCGCGAATTTTTACAACCTTTTCAAGTTTTTCACCCTTTTACCTCGTTTTTTACTGACTTTTCGTACTTCAAGCGGAATCGCCGTAGGCCAATGTGATTCTGCATTGAAAAACGGATAGAATGAGCCCAAGTTGAACCCTTTCCGTCAAATTTTACCGAAGATATGAATTTTTCAAAATTGGGGTCGTTTTTCACCCCAGGTTACCATAATAGGTAAACAAAAATAAGGTTACCATTCTATAGGGTTTAGTCAAAGTGCCAACTAATTAATATATTTCTTCACTATACAAATAAACTGTTTTCTCAGTGTATATGTGTATATTCAATGCTCATTTTATCAGCTACTAAATTTATCTCAAATTTTAGAACAATCGAGATATCTTTCTCTGATTAATGACGGCTGACATTGTGATGCTTCGACTCGAGCCAAAAGTTGCAGATAGTCCGCTTGTTTGACACACTAAATGGCCTACAATGTCTCATTTTCCTCCTGTCAAACGTCTATCCGACTCAAATAATAATAATAATAATAATAATAATAATAATAATATGTTATAATAACAACAAACTATTATTACTATTGTTGCTAATATTTATTATTATTATTATTATTATTATTATTATTATTATGTTGGAAGTGTATTTGCCCAGAAGTAATATGGTGAATTATTGACGGCGCCAAAAGACCGAGGGTCGTATGTAATTCTATCGTGAGAACGTTTCTCATCAAGACCGCGAAACAATGAGGGATTGCTCGGATTTATATATAATATGAAATAATACCACCCCCGCGCGGCCTAGATAACGGTGAAATGTATAAAAGCGTTTTGGCTTGTGTGGAATATAAACGGCCTCGAGATATTCACCGAGACTGATTCAGTGGATCATCCGACCTCACTGTCGTCGGTTCTCGCGGTCGCAATAAACATTTACCTACTCTACAATCAGGGTTGCAAAATTTTTAATGAAAAAGTAATGCATTAACCATTACTTTTTTAATGGTTAATGGAAATAATTTCCATTAACCATTAACCATGAAAATGTAATGGTTGATGAAAATTATTTTCATTAACCATTAACCATTAACCATTAAAATTTAATGGTTAATGAAAATTATTTTCATTAACCATTAAAATTTAATGATTAATGGAAAATATTTCCATTAACCATTAAAATTTAATGGTTAATGGAAATTATTTTCATTAGCCATTAAAAAGGCAATGGTTAATGCATTACTTTTTCATTAAAAATTTTGCAACCATTAACCATTAACATTTAATGGTTAATGGAAATTATTTCCATTAACCATTAAATTTTAATGGTTAATGGTTAATGAAAATGCAAATGCATTACAAAAAGTAATGCATTACTTGCAACCTTGTCTACAATAATAATAAAATTTTCTTCTCGTGCATCCGCAGAGAGAATTGTCATTGAATATAATGTTCGTAAAATTGTACAGATAGACTGATATTTTATTCGGCAAAATGTTTCAAAGGAAAGAAGTATTTATTGGAAAATTGGGGCGTAGTAATAAGTTTTGAATAATATCACGTGACGTCAATCCTGTAACCCTCTGATGTCGAACCGCAAATTATTATATGCTGTATATATATTATATATGTATGAGGCATTCCACGTCAAGTCAGCCAACCCATTTTTTGAAATCGCCAAAAATCGCATACAAATTTTTAGAAAGCAGTTCCAACCATCAAGAAAATTTGTGATTTTTTTCAGATTTTTAAATTACATTTTTTAGCCGGAAAAAAATACGAAAAATTTGTTTGTCTCATTTTGTAACTCGAAAATTATTCATCGTGCGAAAAAAAAAGTAGAACATAAAATTTAGGATTTTTAACGTGCTTTTCACTGAATTTGTTTACAAACTCCTCCGAAAGCTCTATATGCCATTTTCGGAGCAAATAATTTTTTTATATTTTTTTTCGCAGAATTGACATCTTCGATTCGTCTGTAGTTCAAACAGTTTTTTACTTGATATATTTACAGACTATAAGAAAATTGGCACAGTGGAGAATCCATTATTACAAATGCAGTTTTATTTATACAATCTATCGTTATAGAGTGGTTTAACGAAATAGTGTAGATTTGAATAGACTTTATCGGTGTCCATGGCTCCATTGATAAAGTTTATTAAAATGTACAAAAAGATATTTAAAAAAATTAAAATGAAAAAAGTTAAAAAAAATTGAAAAAGTACAAAAAATAAACAAAAATGCGGGCTTTAGAAAATATCTATAGATAGTCTCAACCCTGTTAATGCACAGAGAAATTTGTGTATTCATTTGGGATGAAAAAAGCATGGGAAGGTATGGATTCTCCACTAAGCCAATTTTTTTATAGTCTGTAAATATATCAAGCAAACAACTGTTTGAACTACAGACAAACCGAAGCTGTTCTTTCTGAGAAAAAAAATATCAAAACATTATTTGCTCCGAAAATGGCATATAGAGCTTTTGGAGGAATTCGTAAAAAAATTCAGTGAAAAGTACGTTAAAAATCCTAAATTTCATGTTGTACTTTTTTTTTCGTACGATTAATAATTTTCGCGTTACGAAATGGAACAAGAAAATTTTTTGTATTTTTTTCCGGCTAAAATATGTGATATAAAAATTTTAAAAAAATCACGAATTTTTTTGACAGTTAAAACTACTTTATAAAAATTTGTATAAGATTTTTGGTGATTTCAAAAAACGGGGTGGCCGACTTGACGTGAAATGCCTCATATATTGTATTATTATATATATCAGCACCTGAATAGTGAGCTTCGTTTAAAACGAGTTCCTGGAACGATCCATTGCGATCGTGAAGGAGTCTTCCGACGTTTAAAAAGGTTGAATGCATAATGTTCGAGTGGTTCGTTAACGTCCGACCTCGAATTGGTTAATGAGATAAAGACTCAAATCCATTCTTCTCTAACTTTTAGAAATTTATTTATATATCATAATGATAATTAAGCTATTTTGCTCTTGCAGGAGATAAATATCGCTTAAATTGCATGGAAATGTATAAACCAAAATTTTGGCCCTGGAATCTCTTATCTGACATTGAAAAAAAAATTATAGTCAACCATCTTAAATTAACAATTTCAGTAACAATTATCACTTTAATTGAAAACAATGATTACCATCTCAATTGAATGATCATTTAGTTGGAGTTATCATTTTTATCGTCGTGGTTACAGTATTTTTATTTTGGGATTATTTTAAAATTTAGGGGCTCCTCAAACTAGGATAGACTCATTAAATTCAGTGCATGTACTTTTGAAGATATTTTACATATTATATGCCTTGATACACATTAAGGGAGTATTCTAGTCTAGAATTTTGAAAAAAACATTTTTTTTTGCACATTCTTCAAGTTGAGAATTTTAAAGTATATATCCTCGAAAGGAAATTTTCGGAATTCCAATAATTTACAGAGTTATAGCTATTTTAGTGACGCAGCAACTACGTCCGTCAAATCGGAGCGTAACTTTAAGGGGCTATTCTGGTGTAGAATTTTGAAAAAATAAATTCTGTCCTTGCATTTCTCAAAGTTTACATCTTTAAGAATATATCCTCGAAGAGAGATTTTTAAATTCCAATAATTTTAGAAATTATTGCTCTTTCAGTGACGCAGCAACTATCGTCACGTCAGAGCGTAACTTTAAGGGGGTGTTCTGGTCTAGAATTTTGAAAAAATCAATTTTTTTTCACATTCTTAAAGTTTAGACCTTTAAGAATATATCCTCGAAAGGAAATGTTTAAATTCCAATACTATGCAACTATGTCCGTTACGTCGGAGCAAATCGGACTATAGACACGTTTTTCTCAAAATTACTTTTCTCAACACAGCTGACCTGATATGTCAAGTTCTACTCGAACGATTTACTACAAATTTTTCACCAATCTTCAATCCACAACTCTCTATCGCCCCTACCATTTTTGTATCAAAGTTATTTTTTTTAGTATTGTAAAAAAATTAAAAACTATAAAAAAGGAGTCGAAAAACGCCTTTTTTGTTCAGACAGCCGCCATTTTGTGATTTTTTTCCGTTTTCTCTGAGGTAGGAGCTATAACGACATTCTTACTAATTAAGAATCTTTTTTTTTAATTTTGTACCGGATGACTGGAAAGGTTGCAATGCAGCCAGCACACTCCTTTTTTTTTATCTCCAACGTTATCAGCTAATAACTTATTTAATTTTCACTTTTTCCGCGATGTTTTTTTTTATTGTCAAAATATTAATAAATATGTTGTAAAAAAAGAACCGTAAGAACATCTTTTTTTTTATCGAGCTTGGCAAAACGCTCAAAATGTATGTCACCAGACCAGAATACCACCTTAATATGCGAGGGTCGAAAAATAAACATCTCGTTGGTGCAGCAGGATTTTTACTTGTGTCCTATCTTAATTTCTCATTGCAATAGTTAAATTTTCAGTCCCAGAAAAACCTACAATAAAAACCCACTACCACAAACTTCAGAATTGTGACATTTTATAGTTGGGGTCAGGGTTGCGAAATTTTTAATGAAAAAGTAATGCATTAACCATTACTTTTTTAATGGCTAATGAAATTAATTTCCATTAACCATTAAAATTTAATGGAAAGTATTTTCATTGACCATTAAAATGTTATGGTTAATGGAAATTATTTTCATTGACCATTAAAATTTAATGATTAATGGAAATTATTTTCATTGACCATTAAAATTTAATGGTTAATGGAAATTATTTTCATTGACCATTAAAATTTAATGGTTAATGGAAATTATTTTCTTTAACCATTAAAATTTAATGGTTAATGGAACTTATTTACATTAACCATTAAAATTTAATGGTTAATGGAAATTACTTTTATCGACCAATAAAATTTAATGGTTAGTGGAAATTATTTTCATTAACCATTAAAATTTAATGGTTAATGGAAATTATTTTCATTGACCATTAAAATTTAATGGTTAATGGATATTATTTTAATTAACCATTAAAATTATTTCCAGCAACCATTAAATGTTAATGGTTAATGAAAATGCAATTGCATTAGAAAAAGTAATGTTTTATTTGCAACCCTGCCCATTACAATGTAGTGTGTAATAGGAAAAATTTCCATTACCCATTGCAATCTAATGTGTAATGAACAAAACTGTGATTGCAATTTTAGGAATAGAAAAATATAGATGAATAAATTATTCCAATTTTGCATTACATTTTATTGACTTAGGACTTGGAGTTTCACCTTAAATTCTAAAAAACATCTATATTATAATTCTAAAAATCTAAGTCCTAAGTCAATAAAGTGTAATGCAAAACTGCAATAATTTATTCATTTATATTTTTTCATTCCCAAAATTGCAATCAAAGTTTTGTCCATTACACATTACATTGCAATGGGTAATGGAATTTTTTTCTACTACACACTACATTGTAATGGGCAGGGTTGCAAATGATGCATTACTTTTTTTTAATGCAATTGCATTTTCATTAACCATTATAAATTTCAATGGTGAATGGAAATAATTTCCATTAACCATTAAAATTTAATGGTTAATAGTTAATGAAAATGCAAATGCATTAAAAAAAGTAATGCATTATTTGCAACCCTGATTAGGGTATAATCGATTCTTTTTAGTTCCGGCTTTGATATTTCTCACTCGAATTACCTTTCACTAAATAATTCAGATTTTGTGGTAGAGTGGACAATTCAATTTTTGATAGATAAGTTAAGCATTCATCAGCATTTTACCCTTTAACAAAATCAATTAATACTCCCTTGTAGGACACTAAAAAAAAAATGCCTGATCGAACTACGAATTTTCTTTGATACTTTTAATCACAGCCGATTGTTCGTTGATATAATCTCTTCATTATATCGATGACCCAATGACATCGTGCCATTGTTCAAATCCACGATTGAACTCGTATGTGCAACGCAAGGTTCACTATCGTAAGAATCATTGGCGCGCGCAAGTCTCCAATTTTTATCTATCTATATATCTCCCCTGGTCACTGTGTGATAGTAAAGCAGCGACGCATAGTATCGTCGTCGACGATGATGATGATGATGATGATGATCTTTCGTAATTCCTCGGGGGTTGCACGACCGACCAACCTGCGGACCAATAAACTTCGCAGTCGTGCGATCATCGCTGTGCCGTTCGGTCGTACTCCCCCCCAAAAAAAAAAAAAAGCGAAAATCCAATCGACACTTCGGATCATCGATTTGACAAGATTGCGGTGATCAAAAGCTACAATTGTCCGAATAACGACGACAGTGAATCGTTGCGACGAATTAGTTTCTCCGTTTTTCCAGTTTCGAATTAGTTTCGAATTAGTTTATCCAATTTTTACTTTTTTTTTTCACCAAGCCAAATAATCGCCGTCCAAGACTCAAGATGAAGACGTCTCTCGCGTCAGTTTTCATCCTCTTTCTCGTCTCAGGTAATCAATATTCCTCAATGTTGATCGAGGACACGTCCAAGCCGATGGCTCTAGCTTCTGCTGTCTTTGTTCGCCTTAATTTAATTTTGAAAAAATTCTTCGACTCGCACATTTTGGGATTGTAAAATGAGTCCGATGTGTCTGGACGATACTGACCCGCTCAAACCGGCAGAAGGACGTTTAATTTCGTCGACGAGCCGCAAGCGCGCCAATGATCGTGAATTATCCGAAGTACGACACTCTTCTGGCACGAAAAAGACATTGAACAGCACATGACTTCTCTCTGCCGCCATTCATTCATAGTTACGCGATTTATTTCGAGGCGTTTTTCGACCCAGAGCTTCGATCCAAATGAAAATTTCGCAAAATGGCGCGCGGCAGATGTGCCGCCATTCGTTGATGACGCACTTGATGGCGAATTGAAAAATCAGTGAATACAGGATAAACTCCGATTCAAAACGTTTTTTTTTTTTTGCGCTATTTCAAATTACTCGTTATCACGCGTACGTTAAGTGTGCAATCATTCGAAGCCATGCGACCATCGTTTCATTCATTCGAAGGTCTGACCCACAGAGGATGAGGTGGAGGAGGCGAATGAATGAGAGCTCCGGAGATACAAGTCCAAATTTACATTCACAATGAGGGATAATAATAGAAACTCATTGTTGAACATTGTAACGAGTGAAAGAGCGGAAACTGGTGAAATGTTTTTTTTTTCATCGGAGGGTGCAAAATTTGTACTAATTTTGAATGGTTGATAAGATATTGAGTTTTTTTTCTACTTCCTTGTAAATAGTTTTCTTGCATTTTGAAGAATTTAGAATATACTAAAATTTTGCAAAAATTGGTATTTACCGAAATTTAGATCTTTCCCAAAAATAAGATTTCAGGCTACACGTTTTTAAACGGGTAATTTGAGGTAATTAGAGAATTTTTACAAATTCCTAAAAATCTAAAAAGCCACGAAGGAAATAAAATGAAAGAGATCTCATCGAAGAAAATTCACAAACGCCTGAAAATTGTTAGGAAGTACTTTACCTTTATATTTAATTTTTTCCAAAAATAAAAATAATGTGACTTTGATTTTCATGTTTTTTTTTAATTTGAGTTTTCTATTTTCGCGAGTGTCTCATTGTTGAAAATTATAACGAGTGAAAGAACGGAAACCGGTGAAAACTTTTTTCTTTTGTCATCGCAGAACTCGAAGGGTGCAAAATTTATCACAATTTTTAATGATTGATAAGATATTGAGTTTTTTTTTGCTTCCTTGTAAATAGTTTTCTTGCATTTTAGTATCAGAGTTTGGACATTTTAGAATATGCAAAAATTTTGCAAAAATTCGTAGTTTCCAAAATTTAGATCTTTCCCAAAGGTACGATATCAGGCTACAATTTTTTACACAGGTAATTTGAGGTAATTAGAGAATTTACAAATTCATAATAAAATCTAAAAAGCCACGAAGGAAAGAAAATGAAAGAGATCTCATCGAAGAAAATTCACAAATGCCTAAAAATTATGAGGAAGTACTTTGTCTATATATATATTTAATTTTTTTCTGCGAGTGCCAATACCAAAATCTATTTTTTTCAAAGCTAAAATTGACGTGACTTTGATTTTCATTTTTTTTTTTGAGTTTTCCATTTTGTGCAAAATTCATCACAATTTTGAATGATTGATAAGATATTGCATTTTTTTCTTCCTTGTAAATAGTTTTCTTGCATTTTAGTACCAGAGTTTGGAGACTTTGAAATATACTAAAATCTTGCAAAAATTGGTATTTTCCAAAATTTAAATCTTGCCCAAAGTTAAGATATCAGGCTACAATTTTTTAAAGAGGTAATTTGAGGTAATTGAAGAATTTTTAAAAATTCACAAAAATCAAAAAAGCCACGAAGGAAAGAAAATGAAAAAGATCTCATGGAAAAAAATACACAAATACCTAAAAATTATTAGGAAGTACTTTGCCTGTATACAGTTCCTTTTTTTCTTCAAACGCCAATACCAAAATCTTTTTTGTTTTCAAAAATAAAATTAATGCGACTTTAATTTTCATTTTTTTTTTTAAATTGAGTTTTCTATTGTCGCAACTGTCTCATTGTTGAAAATTACAACGAGTGAAAGAGCGAAAACTAGTGAAATCTTTTTTTTTTTGACATCGCAGAGACTTGAAGGGTGTAAAATTTATCATAATTTTGAACGATCTATATGATATTAGTTTTTTTTTGCTTTGTTGTAAATAGTTTTCTTGCATTTTAGTAACAAAGTCTAAAGACTTTGAAATATTCTAAAATATTGCAAAAATTGGTATTTTTCAAAATTTAGATCTTTCCTAAAGATAAGATATCAGGCTACAATTTTTTAAATCGGTTATTTGAAATAATTAGAGAATTTTTACAAATTCAAAAAAATCTAAAAAGTCACGAAGGAAAGAAAATGAAAGAGATCTCATGGAAAAAAATTCACAAATACCTAAAAAATTTAAGGAAGTACTTTGCCCATATATAGTTAATTTTTGTCTTCGAGGCTAGTACCAAAATCTATTTTTTTCAAAAATAACATTAATGTGACTTAACTTTTCATTTTTTTAAACTTTGAGTTTTCTATTTTCGTGAGTAGACACTCGCGAAAAAAGTCGCATTGACGAAAATTATAACGAGTGAAAGAGCGGAAACCAGTGAAATCTTTTTTTTTTTTTTGACATCGCAGAGACTCGAAGGGTGCAAAATTTATCACAATCTTTAATGATCAATAAGATTTTGAATTTTTGTTTTTTCCTTGTAAATAGTTTTCTTGCATTTTAGTAAATTAGTCTTTTCCAAAATTTAGATCTTGCCCAAGGTTACGATATCAGGCTACAATTTTTTAACGAGCTCATTTGAGGTAATTGAAGAATTTTTACAAATTTACAAAAATAAAAAAAGCCACGAAGGGAGGAAAATTAACTACATCTCATAGAAAAAATTTATTGAATTCAAATTTGCCAATACCAAAAAGCTATTTTTTTTCTAAAATAAAATTAATGCGACTTTAATAAAAAAAAAAAATTTTAATCTGAGTTTCCTTTTTTCGCGAGTGTCTCGCGATTCTCGTTTGATCACCAAGCTGTAATTAATAGAGCGACGTAAGAACGTGATGATTTGTGGCTAATTATGTGGATTGATGAGTCGTGAACATAAGAAGTTTTCGACGAGTGAAGAACGAGTGAGCGTTAAAGCAAGCGACAAAAATGTCGTCTCACAAACACCAGAGTGTGCCCTCTTATTTTTGATAATTAGCCCTGTAACGAATTTGGATTATCATTGTCCAAGGATATACATTTGAAGATTGACCGGGAGACACGCGATAAAATCACGTATCGCATAGATAATTATTCCGTGATGTTTCTTCCTCTCAGTGAAAGCTTTTGTCATCGTGAAGAATTTTCGAGATACTCATGCAAATGCCTTCATAATTTCCAACATCGAAAAATGTGACGAAACATTGAAATAAAGCAGACTTCGAAACGGTGAACTTTGGAGATCAATAAAGATTTCTTTACGAGGAAGTGAACATTAAAAAAATATCAAAGAAAGCCAAAAATTACAGAAAGCAATTAAGGGGGTCGAGTCAGCGTCAAAACGGCGATTTTTAATAATAAATTATAATTTTCGTAGAATACTTACAAACATGATGTTATGCCCACTATTTGAGGTACCAAATAAACAATTTTTTGGGACTAGTTAGAACCCTTAAGGTGCACCGGTGTCCTAAAAAGCCTAATTTTGAGTTTTTACACCCTGCGCACGATTCAGAATGAACCGCTTGACGGATTTTGTTCTACGACGTCTCATTTCTTTCGTAACGCTGTTTCCCACGGGATGAACGCGGCACATTTCGTTTTTTGCCCTTTATTTCAGAGTTGCAGGCCAGTTTTGAAATTGGTAGCCTACTTTCAACTTTCCAGGCATTGTCCTGGACACAATTTTGACTTGAATCAAAATGTGCCGCGTTCATCCCGTGGGAAGAAGCGTTACGAAGGAAATGAGATGTCGTAGAACAAAATCCGTCTAGCAGTTCTTTCTGAATCATGCGCAGAGTGTAAAAACTCAAAACTAGGTTTTTCAGGACACCGGTGCACCTCAAGGGTTTTAACTAGTCCCAAAAAATTGTTCATTTGGTACCTCAAATGGTGGACGATACATCATATTTGTAGGCATTCTACAAAAATTATAAATTATTATTAAAAATTGCCATTTTGACGCTGACTCGACCCCCTTAAAAACCTAATTTCCAAACTTTGCAAAATTACAAATTGCAAATTGGTGCAAATTTTGTAAAATAATAGAAGAGTCTAGATTGAATCGAAGAAAAGCATAAAAGGACGATCATAAATTGATAAATTTGTTTTTACGAGTAAGAATCAATGAGACGAATTTTTCTCACAAAATATTAATAAATTTTGTACCAGATATTCGCAAAAAGGGAATCAATGCAATTTGTTCTGCACTAAAAAAACAATGAATTTCTATGTACCAGGATTTGTTAACTGTTAACAAATGTAAAGATGGACATGGCGAAATAAATATTTTTTAACAGTTAATAAATTATTTTGACACGAATAACATTTTGTCATAAATGAATATTTCTTAACGACTTACAAATTTTGTAACAGTTTAGGAATATTTGAATAAAAGGGCCAACTAAATATATTTTTTTAACTGTAAATAAACTGTTTTCTCAGTGTAACTTTATAGATTGTCCTCACTGAGAAAATAATGTCCCGGGATTCGTTAACTGTTAACAAATGTAAAGTTCAATATGGCAAAATAAATTTTTTTTTTAACAGTTGATAAATTAAATTAATATTTTTTAACTGTTAATAAATTATTTTGACACAATTAAAATTTTGTCATGAGAACACGAATATTTCTTAACGACTAACAAATTTTGTAACAATCAAGGAATATTTAAATAAAAGGGCCAACTAAATATATTTTTTTACTGTAAATAAACTGTTTTCTCAGTGTAACTTTATAGATTGTCCACACTGAGAAAATAATGTCCCAGTATTCGTTAACTGTTAACAAACGTAAAGTTGAATATGGTGAAATAAATTATTTTTTAATAGTTGATAAATTAAATTAATTTTTTTAACAGTCAATACATTATTTTGGGACAAATAAAATTTTTTCATGAGATATTTCTTAACGACTAACAAATTTTGTAACAGTTTAGGAATATTTAAATAAAAGGGCCACTTAAAAATATTTTTTTACTATAAATAAACAGTTTTTTCAGTATGGCCCTACAAAAATGGTTACTTTTAGCTCTACGACTTCCACCATTCTAACCCTATAAAATAATAACTTTTTGCATGCAAATATCTACAGATAATATTTTCACGAGTCGCATGTTTATTCTCGCAATTGAATTTTCAGGTGTCCACTTGAGTCTCGAGAGTTCGGTCGACTGGTCTTATTCGGGTCCAAATGGTGAGTAAAATTGCTTAAAAAAAGCTTGTACATGAAGTTAAGTAATAAAAATTTCGACTTATCTTTCATCGTCGTGTATTCGAACGATCTATCGATCCGAGATAATGTGACGCTATCGCTATCGGCTATTATCGCAAATCAAACAATTTTTGAATGGGATTATATTCTTGGAAAGTCACGCGCTAAATACTTGTAATTTTTCATGCACAATAATTCACAATCAGGATTTTTATGTAGGTCGTAATAAAATATGCATTCTTTTGTTTTTTTTTGTAAGTCAGTATTTTCCTGATATTAAACATTTTTTACTAATTCACAATCTGGACGAATCATTTCAAAAATCCATTGTCTACATTTAATCATCCCTTGTGGAAGCTCTTTTTCGCTTTTTTTGGGTTTTTTTTTGATGAACTGTATTAACATTTACCTGCGAATTTTTCACCACATATTTATTCATATTTTGAGCATACTTTACAATTTTTTGACCCCGAAATTGTCACTCTTTGCTGAAGTACACGGCAACTTATCCATCCTCAATAAATCATAATAAATATTAATAAGTCATTCAAATTTCAAAGGAATTCGAGTTATAGATTTCGAGATATCGTGGTCACCAGTTTGAAGTCTAGTTTTGAGAAAAATGGATTTAAAGCTTCAAATACGATTATCAGCACTAAAATTTTGATTCAGCTTCAATGTGCTATGTCTGGTCCATAAAGTGAACCCTTAGTTTTGGACCTTTGAAGTTGACATTGTAACTGAAACTTTTAAAATGCCATCAAATTCTTCATTGAAGATAAATAAAATTGCTTCAGGGCAAATTAAATTGCCGTTTCAAGATCAATAAATTCAAAATTGCTATTTCAAAATCAATAAATTTAATGATTCATTGTTATTTTCCTCCCAGAAAAAAGATTTATTTGATTGTACCGATTCCTTTGAATAGTGGCCTAATAAATCTCTTATTAAGCCGGTATTTAAATAAAATATTATTTATTTCAAATAAATTTATTTAAACCAAATAAATTCTTTTTCTGGGTGTGTGCTCCTATAAACATCTGGTCAACAGTTAATCCCGTGATAAATCTTCATGGACTAGTAAGATGACTTTTAGAACTTCTGCAGTGAGAGTTAGCTTTTCGTGGTGGAAATTATTGACTTTTCCTCTAGCTTCAGCCTTGCGCCATTTGCACCTTCAATCAATTGACCTATTCAACGCTGTAACTTCCAAACGACTTCGAATATCAAAAAACCACTTCAGCCAAATATTTCATACTGTATTTAAATACAATTTGTGGGGTGGGGTATAAAAATTCGACGGACAAATATTTCGAAGATCCGAAAGTTCGAATTTCACGATTACGAACGTTCGAATAGCGAAGGGCCGAAAGTTCGAACGCCAGAAAAGCGAAAGGCGAGAGAGCCGCTCACGCGGGCCCCATGCGTAAGAGAGAGAGGAGGCGCATCGCTCTCTCTCTTACGCATGGGGCCCGCATGAGCGGCTCTCTCGCCTTTCGCTTTGCTGGCGTTCGAACTTTCGGCCCGTCGCTATTCGAATGTTCGTAATCGTGAAATTCGAACTTTCGGACCTTCGAAATATTTGTCCGTCGAATTTTTGTACCCCACCCGATTGTACACTATATTGAAAGTAACGGAAACAAAACGAAGTTTACTGATAAATATTTTTGTTATTTGTTTAAAAAATTGTTCTTAACAAAATGTTAATATTTTAATAACGAGCTTCCTAATCTCCATGAAATTTTTACACGACCTCTTGAATACTTCATACAAAAACATACAAAATTTTCAGAATTTTCTCATCATTTTTCATTTTAACCCTTAAGGAGGTTGAAGTAATGATGATAGAATTCTGAAAATTTGGTATGTTTTTGTATGAAGTATTCAAGAGGTCGTGTAAATATTTCACGATGATTAAGAAGCTATTTATTGAACAATTAACATTAAAAGATTTCATAGGGATTCAACATCCTTAATTCCCACAAAGTTGAAGGAAAGCTGGAAAAAGAATTAAGGAAACAGGAAAAATTAAGGAAACCCTCTCTAAAAAATGATACATTTTTTTTTGCATCTTGAAAAATTGTTTTCCACGTTAAAAATGTTTTTCTTTTTGATGGTCCATTTTACCCCTGATCTAGGCCTTGGATTCATAAAGGGGACATTTTGAGCTTCAATTTACTTTTTATTTAAAACTTTCCCCGATTTTTTTTCCAAAGTTATACTGTTTTTTTTATGAAAAACAAAGAGGATTCATGAAAAACTTCAGAACAGCAAAAAAATGCGTCTGTTTTTTTTAAGTTAAGAGGAGTTTTTTCAGATTATTTTTCCAAAATTTTGTTTTCTCATGTTGAGCCTGGAAAAAAAATTAGGGAAAAAAATTTGAAAAAAAATTACAATGTGTTGATAAAGGTAAAATAAAGAATTTTCCCCTCTTGAAATATTATCAATGACCCCATAGTTCTCGAGTTATGGTAATTTAATGATCTGGTCTCCGACCCAGAAAATGAGAAATAAAAAATGTTGGGGAAAAAATCTGAAAAAATTCCTCTGCACACAACAAAAATAGAAGCAACTTTTTGCTATCTCATAGTTTTTCATGAATCCTCTTTGTTTTCATGTGATATGGGCTTTTCCAAATTTCCTCTTTTTTTTTACAAAAAACAGAATAACTTTGGAAAAAAAAATCGCTCAAAATTTAAAAAGAAAGTCAATTGAAGCTCAAACTTTTCCTCTTTATGAATCCAATCGCAAAAATGTATTTAAAAAAATTCCTCTGAAAGATGGATGCACCTGAAGAGAGGGGAAAACGGCGAAAAACAGCTGTTTTCAAAATAGAGTCCAAATCTAAAAACAATTTGTAAAAATAATTAAAAAATCAGGAAACGAAGCCGAATTCTTCCCCTTTATAATGCCGCTTGTTAATTTAGTCTACGTTGACTTCCGACGAAATGGCATAAAAAAACGTTTCAGACCTTTTATGAAGTTTTGTCCGGAAACTTTTCGCCGGTAGTGTATGTTTCTAGACCGGAATACCGCCTTAATGAATCGATTCAAATCGATCGCAAGGATTCATAAATATTGTTCCGCACCGATAGAAAAAAATTGAAGAGTCGACGAGCTCGAGAGAGGACCGTGATTATACTAATGCAATCAAGTAGCGGACTTGCACATGTTGAAGCTCCGGCGCAATCCTTGTGTCAATCGTTGGCGTTATACCGGACTGCTGGCCTCTATTTTCACCAATCTCTCTGTCTCTCTCTCTATGTTCCGATATAACGTTCCTAGATCGTTCATAGACGAGTTTAGGCAGGGAGAGGCTTTGAATCGTATCGTCCGACTAGTCTCTCTCTCTCTCTCTCTCTCTCTCTCTCTCTCTCTCTCTCTCTCTCTCTCTCTCTCTCTCTCTCTCTCTCTCTCTCTCGGCGCATCAACTGATTGAGGAAATGATGTGCTCCACAGTGAGCGTACACAGATAGATTGGATAATGGCCAATTTACTTACACACATACCCTTTAATCCTTAAGTGATTGACGCCGTTTCGTTTTCACGAAATCATCGGTCCATTATTCCGATAAACAGGCAAATTTGTTTTCCCATCGCGTATCATCGTCACACTCAATAATGATGAGAGTTGTAAATAATAATGCATTACTGTATTCATTGCCCATTACACTGCATAATGCGAAATTGAAAAGTGTACTATTACAAAATACACAAGTAATGTGTAATGAATGCTTGTTCCATTACAAATAAAAAAAGTAATGGGTAGTGGATGCATGTGCCATTACAAATAAAAAAAAATTGCAAATAAGAAATTTGCACATGGCTTCCTCAGTGTTTGTTCGTATTTACAGATCCTCCTCTATGAGGAAATGTTAGCAAGTTTTAGTAAATGTTAGCTGTCACTGTTTTGGCTTCCTCATAGAGGAAGCTTTGTAAATATGAAAAAATACTCTGGAAACGATGTGCAAATTTCCGATTTGCAAGTTTTTTTTACTACCTCTGGTTATCGGAGTAATAAAAAGGCAGCTTTGTATCGTAAAATTTTCGATCAAGTTTTTTTTTTAAATTTCACAATTGTATAAAATTTGCACGGCTCAAGCGATTTTTACAAAATTGAATATCAAGTAACTTCTTCCATTAAACTACCATTACAGAAATTTTTAGCCTGATATAACGAAATATGTGCAAGCTAGAGCGCTCATGCGCTTTTTCCAAAAAAATAAAAATTTTATAAAGCGCGAATCCCTTGATCGATTTTTGCGAAATTAAATAGCAATAATCTTCAACACTCAAACTATCTGTATAATATTTTTCAACCCGATATCTCAAAATTTGCGAACGCTAGAGCAACCACGCCCTTTTTTTGAAAATTTAAAAGTCGCATAAAATTTGCACACACACACTTGAAAAAAAAAACTAATTTGTATTTGTAATGGCACGTGCATCCATTACACATTACTTTTATTGTTTATAATGGAACATTCATTCATTACGCGTTACTTTTGTAATTTGTAATGGAAAACTTGTCCAATACACATTGTTTAAAGCAATGGGTAATGCATTATTTTACATTACTATTTTCACAACTCTGACTACGATAACATTGATTCGCGGACTTGTGACATTGTTTCAAGCCCTTGCATCGGTTTTTTTTTTATTCTCAATGCTTTGCGATAATGGCGCGTTTCTTGTGAGTTTTTTGCGGCGTTCCGAATGAAAATCCACTCGAGAATCATCGCGACCTCAATAACGAGGGCATTGCGAGAAGATAGAACACGTCGCGGAGCTTTATTGAGTAGGTTAAAGTGGCGGATATTACTCTTGAATATCGAGTGATTTTAGTGCACGAGAAACAACTTTTTTTTTTCAAGACTTTGTCCGGGACCGAGAAGATTGGAAGTATAAATTAATGCAGAGACGTTATTTTCTTTTCATCATTTTTTTTTGTAATTCAATTACATTGTCCATTTTCTTGCATTTCGCTGAATTGTCATCGTTTCATTTCAATAGGGACAGAAAAATTTCATCAGATTTCATGATTGAGTGCGGTGGATCGGGAGGATTCAATTTTAATCAATTTCAGGACCAGACTCTTGGCCCGCAACTTGCAAAACGGGAAAGAAACAATCACCGATAAATGTTGTCAGCGATGAAACTCTCAAAACTGATCTGGGCTCGTTGAAATTTGCCCATTATGATTATGCCTATCCAGCGACATTGACGAATACAGGTCATACAGGTGAGCCAAATCATTAACCCATTATTTTATAACTACAGTAAGAAAAAAGTTCGGTTAAAACAACTAAATCCATTTAGTTGAAAAAAATTTAGTTGATTCAATATTAATTTGTTTGAAGTAATGAAACTATAATTAATTCAACAAATGGATTTGGTTAACCATAATATATGAGGTGAACGAAATTATTTGGTCAATTTCCAGATACAGTTTAGTCCAATTTACACGTTACTGAGTTGCTGTACAGAAATATTTCGTTGATTTTTAGTATATTTTAACTAAATCAATTTAGCTGTAACAAAAAAACAATTCGTATTTTAAATCACACAATTTATTTGGCACAAAGATATTTATTTGATTGAACCGAAACTTTGCCCATTCAAGCAACGATTTAACCGATTTAACTAAAACTTCCACTGTATCTTTGTTGAAATACCAAAATGATCTCGTTGAATGTCCGGAAACAAATATTTGGTCGAGTCAAACAAAATTTTGTATTTTCAACAAAATGTTTTTCTCAGTGTATGCTTTGACTATTTTGATCTACTATTACTATTTCTTACTCCTACTATTTCGAATTACTATTTCAACTGACTATCAATTTTGGAACAAAATATTTGTTGAATGTTTATTGAATTTGTTGCTAGATTTTATTAAATTTGTTGTTCAATTTTATTTTTGACATATCGAGGATTGTTATAATATTTGGAATGAAAAAGTCTTTTTCGCAATTTGATCTCTTTAAGATTTTGCTTTAACATTTTTTTTTTTTCACTAAAATAGCATTTTCAGAATTGTAATGCCTCTTTAAAATGTTCCAAAATATCTGAAAAGCACGTGAATTAAAATAATTTAACAACTGTGCTTGTATTTGTGTATTGATTTCCAAAAATTCAAACGGGAGCTTTTCAAAAACGCTTTAAGCAATTAAATGGGGCAGAAATTTGATACACAGAATTTTGGTAAAACTAAACAGAATTAAATTAAAATTATAAAACTAAACAGAAATTTTATAGAACCACGAAAACTATTCAAAATTTAACGTGATTTTGAATTTTCCGAAATTTTTTTTCGGGTTCCTATCATAATTCGCAATCTTGCAGTTATAATTTTTTCTCGCTTATAACAAGGAATTTTTGTAATTGCAATTATAGAAAGAATTGCTTGAGTTATAAAGAAGTTCGAAATTTGAAAACACTCCAACTTTTGTAATTCTGTAAGTATCGAGCATGTTGCTTGTACAAATACACACGGTTGAAAAGATGGTTAGTTTGAAATTTGCGAAAAGTAATTTCAGAGATGCTTGAATAGAGATTTTTTACTTTTATAAAATTTCATAATTTCGTGCAAATTCAAAAATTGGACACTACAAGCTTACTTTTTTGTGATCAATTCATGAGTTTCTTCTATAATGATGCCAAATTAAAAATTCGGTGAATAATTAGTTTTTTAAATACATGTTAGTATTTTACTTTGAATATTTAATTAAAGAAAAAATGAATATGGGTCATTCCATGTCAAATCGATCGATAGTTCCAATCGACCCCTTCGGATCGTGACGAAATTTGGTCACAAGTTTTCCTTTATCATAAAACGAAGTTCTACCGAAGGAAAAATATTTTGAAAAAATTTTGCGAAACTTATACGAAGTTCGAAAATTCACAATTTTTTCAATTTTTCAACTTTATTTTTTTAATACCTCGAAAACAATTATAGTTACGAAAAAATCGTTCTGGGTTCGTCTGAAAGAGTATACTTGGGGCTACGAAAAAAAAAAATTCCCAAAAAAAATTTAAATGATAAATTGATTTGAAAAATGACAAATGGATTTTGGTGGAAAAAATTTAAATTTTGGAAAAAAAGAAAACGTCATTTGGAACATTTTTATTAATTTGGAATATTTGGACATTTGGAATATTAAAAAAATTGAAAGAAAAATTTAATGTTGACGGTGGAGTTTCACGATTTTTAAACATTCAAAGTTCGGAATATTTTTTGTTCGTAGCCCCAAGTATACTTTTTCCGACGAGCACAGAATGTTTTTTTCGTAACTATAATATTTTTCGAGATATTTAAAAAATAAACTTGAAGAATTGAAAAAATGGTGAAATTTTCAATTTTGCATAACTTGCGGAAAAAAAAATTGAATTTATTCCTTTGGTAGAATTTTTTCATGATAAAAGAAAACTTCTGACCAAATTTCATCGACATTGAAAGGGGTCGATTCCAACTAGAGGTCGATTTGACATGGAATGACCCATATGGAACTCGGACGTTTTATCTATTCGAGAATATTTCAATCATGGTTTACTTCTTCTTTTTTTACCTTTTCGCAATCCACGCAATATAAAAAATCTTGGATTTCAGTGCAAATCGACCTCAACGGTGTCCCCATGTACCTCAGTGGTGGAGGTCTTTCCTCTACCTACGTCTTTAAACAAATGCATCTACATTGGGGCTCCGAGCACTCGATAGACGGTAACAGGGACGCCTTGGAATTGCACATGGTTCATTATTCCAAGGACTATCCGGATTTCGAGACTGCGGCGAAAAACGATTATGGTCTGGTCGTTATAGCCGTTCTCTTCAGGGTAAAATATCATGATGCTGAAGCTTGCATTGCGTCATAATTCTTTAAATCTTATTTTCAAAATCATATCCACTCTTTGCTCGTGCATTTAACATTCCAAGTTCTTCATAAAGCCTTCGAAATACATTTTCACGATTTTTGACTTTGAACACTTCTTAGAAAGAATTAATTTTATTTAACATTAAACTACGTTTGTTGCATTTAAATGATGAAAACTTCAACATCATAATAGTATATTACGATATGAGTGCGATGAAACTTTTTCTGACGAGTGTGAGTTTGCAGCATGAGCCGAAGGCGAATGTTGCTATCACACGAGTTGAGAAAAAGTTTCTCGCACTAGTATCGTACGAAATTTTATTGTACGAGTGCACAAAGTGGCACTTTGCGCATGGAGTGCAATAATAGTACATTACGATACGAGTGCGATGAAACTTTTTCTCGACGAGTGTGAGTTTGCAGCATGAGCCGAAGGCGAATGCTGCAATCACACGAGTTGAGAAAAAGTTTCTCGCACGAGTATCGTACAAAATTTTATCGCACGAGTGCGTAAAGTGCCCGCTTCTCGCACGCGCAGCGAAGTGAAGCGTGCGAGAAGTGGTCACTTTACGCACGGAGTGCAATAAAATATCTTAATGCATCGAAAGTATTCCCTGATTGACGATCCTAAATTTTGTCTCACTTTGACCCTTCAAAGATGCTTCAAAGGGTCAAGATGCTTTAAAAATTAGCAACATTGTGCATACCATAAACAACAATTATCAATAATAATATTGTGCAAAAGTTATTAATAAATCGTTTAAACAAATAATTATTCAACAATTTTTCTGCAAGTTCCTTTTTTTTCTCAAACAAAGCGAATTCGTTAATTTTTCTGAACGCATATGAATTTTTTCAGAATTTTCTCTCCATTATAAAACATTATAAAATACGTTCATAAATACAAACCAAAACATGCAAATTTTATATATGTTTTTGCATACAGGTTTATCATCAGCTTTGAAAAGTTTCAAAGACATTGGGCCAAAAATACACAAATACAGCAATTTTTTAAATTTCAAAATAGTGAGAAATTTCTGAAAAAATTCATATGCGTTCAGAAAAATTAACGCATTTGATTTGAAAAAGAAAAAAAAGAACTTCTGGAAAAATTGTTGAATAATTATTTGTTTAAACTATTCATTAAAAACTTTTGGGAAATATTATTATTGATAACACAGCCAGACCAAATTTAAAAAAAAATTCGGCCTGGGGATCTGACTATGTATACTGTATGTTTTTGGGGTTGCTGAATCCGAATCCGAGGTTGGTTTAACCCCACGTCAGCGTTTGGCTATAACCATAAAAAATAACACTCCAAAATCAAGATTATTTTTTTAATATTTCGGAAACTATTATAGCTACGAAAAAATCGTTCTGGGGTCGTCTTGAAGAGTATACTTGTGGCTACGAAAAAAAAAGAATATTCCGAATTTTTTTTTTAAAATCATGAATTTGGAGAATTTTGAATTTTTAAAAATCGTGCAAATCTACGATCAACATTAAATTTTTTGTTCAATTTTTTTTATATAATACCTTGTACTGATCTTAAAAAATCCTGAAATTTTCAAAAAGGTGTTTTTGTTTTTTCAAAAATATGAATTTTTGAATTTTAAAAAATCGTGTAAATCCATGATCAACATTAAATTTGTTGTTCATTTTTTTTAAATATAATACCTTAGAGTGATCTCAAAGATCCTGGAATCTTCAGGATCTTTTAATTTTTGAAACAAAAAAACACCATCCTGAACATTTCAGGATCTTTTAAGATCGTTCCAAGGTATTATATAATAAAAATTTAAGCAAAAATTGAATGTTGAACGTGGATTTACACGACTTTTTAAAATTGAAAAATTAATGGTTTTGAAAAAATAAAAAATACCTTTCTGAAAACTTCAGGATCTTCTAAGATCAGTACAAGGTAATACATTAAAAAAAAGATTAATAAAAATTCAAAATTCTCCACATTTGTCATTTTTCAAATTTTTTTTTCGGAATATTTTTTTTAGTAGCTACAAGTATACTCATCAAGACGAACCCAGAACGATTTTTTCGTAACTATAATAGTTTTCGAGATATTTAAAAAACAACTTACTTTTAGAGTGTTTTTGAGGTTATAGCTAAACCCTGATGTGCTGGGGTTAAACCAGCCTCGTATTCGAATTCAGCGACCCCAAAAACATACAGTGTACATAGTCCCCCAGGGACTATTTACCCCAGGCCGAATATTTTTTTTTGTGTGGCTATGTAATTGTTGTTTATGGCTTGCCAAATGTTGCTAATTTTTTGCGATTCTCATTGTACCACGGAGTACGGAAATTTTAATCTGATACAATTTTTGGCTGGGACGGGACAAAACACCCTTAAAATTTCCTGAGAATCGACCATGAGAATCGACCTGAGAATCGACCATTGAACATTGACTGCGGACATTTTATTGTCACCTGATGAAAAATCGGGTTCTCAGAGTCTCATTTTTTTTAGATAAGTGACGAGGACAACGAGAATCTTGCGTCTATCGTCGAGGCAGCTTCGAGATTTAATTTTGATTGGATAGGAAAGACCGAGATACCGATACAGAACCGAATAATACCGTCTCTTCTTATGCCAAAGGATTACACGACCTTTTATCGTTACGATGGTTCACTGACGACTCCCGATTGTCTCGAGAGCGTCACGTGGTTCATTCTCACCGAAAAACTCACGATTTCGGACTCTCAGGTTGGTCAAAATGTGAGAAATTACATTGAGAAAAAAAAATGGTGAAATGAACTAATTGTAAGTTAAATACGTTCAAATGAATATTTAGTTGGTACAATTCAAAATTTTTTTGCCTGAATAATATTTTCGTCAACCAAAGCGCAGAATTGTTCAAGAAACTAATTATTTATAGTTAGACCAAAGAAAATATTTATTTGAACATACACTCAGTCAAAAAATTAAAGGAACAGCAAAATTTTCGAGATTTTTCAGCGATTTTCCAAAGGCCATGACTTTGTTAATTTTGGTCGTAAAATTTTTTTAAAAAAAGCATTTTGAAGCTTGAATCTTTTTGTTTTGGAATCTTGAGTCAAAAAATTTGTGTGCCCTCGACCCTCGACGCAATCGAAAGAAATAACACGGTAAAAATGTTCTCGAAATTTTTGCTTTTTTCAAAACAGTCGATGGGCTCCAAAAAAAAATCCGAGCTTAACCAATCTATGGATCGTTCAGCTGAATTCCTTGGCTTCAATTTCCTTTTTTTATTTTTGTTCTACGACCATTTTTCGCTGAGATATCAACGATTGAACAAAAATTCGTCTTTTTTTTAGATCTTTGATATCTCTGGAACTAATGATCGTACAGCGAGTAAACGGTGGGTTTTAGAAACTTAAATCTACCCTCTATAAGTGCCTGTTACTGTCATAAGCAAAAAAAATTGTTTCCATGCTTAAATTTGACTTTAAAAAGTCCAAAAAAGTAGCTTTTTTTCTTGTTTTAGAAAATCTACCACAACTTTGCAGATATTGCGAAAAATACCAATGTTTTAAGATACTTTTTTAGCTCAATACATACCTAAAAACCATGCCAATTTTCAAAACAATCGGTCGAGCCGTTTTTGTGACCAAGTCATCAAACTTTTAGAAAAATTGAAGCAACACGTTTATTGATCCTTGAAGACCAATTAATTAATTGTGTTCCAGATGAAAAAAAAGTTTTTCTTTTTTTTCTCTCAAATTTGCATTTGATTAGCGTAAAAACTAAAAAACAATCCACATTTCGGAAAAAAAATTATTGGTATTTTTTTCAAAATTTTGTTTCGATATTTATTAAATATTGAATGCAAAAATGCGAAAAAAATGCAAATACGATTTTTTTTCAAATTAAAAAAAAAATTAAAAAATTTTGGAATTTTTTTTTTTCGAAATTTTGATTTTTTTGAGCTTTCACGCTCATTAAATGCAAATTTAAGAGGAAAAAAAAGAAAAACTTTTTTTTTCATTTTCAACACCATTAATTAATTGGTCTTCAAGGATCAGTAAACGTGTTCCTTCAATTTTTCTAAAAGTTTGATAACTCGGTCACAAAAAACGGCACGACCAATTGTTTTGAAAATTGGCATGGTTTTTAGGTATGTATTGAGCTAAAAAAGTATCTTAAAACATTGGTATTTTTCGCAATATCTGCAAAGTTATGGTAGATTTTCTAAAACAAGAAAAAACGCTATTTTTTTGGACTTTTTCAAGTCAAATTTAAGCATGAAAACAATTTTTTTTTGCTTATGACAGTAACAGGCACTTATAGAGGGTAGATTCAAGTTTCTAAAACCCACCGTTTACTCGCTGTACGATCATTAGTTCCAGAGATATCAAAGATCTAAAAAAAAAAGACGAATTTTTGTTCAACCGTTGATATCTCAGCGAAAAATGGTCGTAGAACAAAAACAAAAAAGCAAATTGAAGCCAAAGAATCCAGCTGAACGATCCATAGATTGGTTGAGCTCGGAATTTTTTTTTCGGAGCCCATCGACTGTTTTGAAAAAAGCAAAAATTTCGGGAAAATTTTTACCGTGATATCTCCTTCGAAAGCGTCGAGGGTGATGGCCACAAAAATTGTTTGACTCAAGATTCCAAAACTAGAAGATTCAAGCTTCAAAATGCTTTTTTTAACAAATTTTTACGACCAAAAATAACAAAGTTTCAGCCTTTGGAAACTCGCTGAAAAATCTCGAAAATTTTGCTGTTCCTTTAATTTTTTGATTAAGTGCATTTGACTCCCGATTTAGTTCATTCAAATATTTTTTTTCTCAGTGTAGGAAAAATCACATCGTATGGAATTGCATAATCATTTGAATCGCGTCGTCGCAGGTGCGCCTTTTTGAGAATGTGAGGACGATAAATGGTACGTTGAAGTTCAACTATCGACCTGTTCAAAAATTGGGCTCTCGTGATGTTTATCACCGTTTGGCTGGTTATTCCAAGGCGTCGATGTCCTCGCATAGCACTATTTTCCTTGCGATAATCATATGTTCGTTGCAGCTTGTTTCATGAAGCAAAAAAACTGCAGCGGAGAATTAAAGAGACAAAGCGTCATCACGATCGAATCGACGATTACATAAAAATTGGGATCAAAGTATCACCGTCCGTTTCCAAATTTCTGGTCCCAAAATTGTTTATGCATTAAGGCAAACCTCGTGCTGGAGTCGAGGAAATTGAGTACTGTTATTTTAAAAATTGTTCTGACACGTTTTTAAAACCAGGAAGACAAAATTCACAAAAAGGTGAATCTGGTTTGCAGAATTCCTTTTTCAATTAAAAAAAATGTACAACGAAGATTTTACTGCAGAATAACTCAGTTTTTGTCGATAAATCCTTGCACCTATTTTTTAGCCAATTTTTTGAGGACCAAATTTGTAGTTTAGCCCGATTTTATTTGAATGTATTTTACGAATTGGCGTGAGTTATTTTGTTCGTTTAAAAAACGCAGAAAAAGTTTAGTTAATTTTCTTGTTACGTTTTTTTTATAAACAAATGGCTGGAATTTGGAAATCATGAATAATAGTTTTTCAGTTAATTTCTAGATTAATCGAGAAATAGAAATCACTCGTCTGAATCGATTGGAAATTACAAATCTCATTTTGCAAAAAGTAATGTACAAAAATGATTGCAGTTTTATTGGTGTAAAATGAATTATTTTTATGTAAAATCACTTTTGTATATTTTTTTTTACGTAAACTTGGAATCGTTTGATACATATCTACTTTAATTCGCACTAATTTTAATTTCTAACGTGTATAAATAATTTTTAAAGTCTGAATACTCAATTTACTTGAATTCAGGGGAAATTGATCCTGATGAACTTGATCCTATACTTTGATACTAGTCAATTTTGTCCCTGGCAAAAAGTGATCCCGGTCAATAATATCTTATTTTCCATAATATCCTATTTTTAAATAGGATATTATGGAAATCCTATTTTTGGGTCAAATTGATCCAGCTTGTAAATTTGCAACTAAATATCCATGGTTGATGACATTCAAATTTTTCAAAAAATCAATCCAAAGAGAGATAGATCGATCTCAGATTCTGGAGGGAATTCCGATTTTTCTCGTCAGGATTAAAAAAAAAAATCAGAAACAAATACAATTATAATTCCTGCAGATTTGGAGCTTAAGTATCCTTTTAAGATTCCCCCTTATTTTTTATATTTAATTATCATCATTTTCGTTTATTGTTCCGTGGATTTTATCGATTGAAGTGTCCCAGGATTTTTTTTACCGGATCAATTGATTCGGGAATTGCGGGAATTTTGCTGTATCGTGAGAAAATTGACGAAAATATGCTGGAATAAATAAAAAAGGAATTTTTTCCGAGGGGGAAGGAAAATTTGCGGAGATTCCTTTAAAAAAAAACAATAAATGTGTGTTTTTATTCCAACGCTCTTCTGCTATTGTAATAATATTTTTTAGGCCACAGTCTCGTCGTTTGGGTGTGTTTATTTTTTTTTCTTACAACTTCCGTTATTTCCAAGATAGTCTCTTGATCCTCGCTTTTCTTCGTCGACATCGCTTCGACTCGAAACTACGTTCTCCGCCCCCATCGCCTCGTTTTCTCTGACGATTTTGACAATCGTTCGTCACAAATTCTATGCCGATTTTTCGCTCATCCGACAAATCACGATCGCGCTCACGACGTTTTGGAGAATTTTCGACGCTTTTCACGCTGACCGTGTACGTGCAATTCCTTCTCAATCCTTTTATATCCGCGCGAGTTTTCTGTTGGTAAAAAGTTACAATATCAATGAGGATCCATTGCAAAAGATCAATAGGTCGAACCCACCGGAGGAAGCTTTTTAAAGTGATGAAAAAAATGAAAAAGTCCTGCGTTCCCAAATTGCATGATTTTTACAGCATTAGTCGAAAATTTCAACAATTTTGTAGAAGGATCCTTGAAGTGATTATTTTTAAATTTAATACCGATTATCCTTGTTGCTTAATATATTTTTGGAAGATTTATTTTTTGGAAAGTTTATTATTTTTGTTTTCTCATATTTTTCTATTCCGAAGAGAATTCTCGAAAATTTGAAAAATTTTGTAGAAAGATCCTTGAAGTGATTATTCTTAAATTTAATACCGATTATCCTTGATGGTTAATATACTTTTGGAAAAAATTTGAGCACAAAATAATTGAAAATTCGATGGAAAGTTTTTTTTGTTTTCTCATATTTTTTTTTCCGAAGAAAATTGTCGAAAATTTCAAAAATTTTGTAAAAGGATCCTTAAAGTGATTATTCTTAAATTTAATACCGATTATCCGTGATGGTTAATATATTTTTGGAAAAATTTTGGCACAAAATAATTGAAAATTCGATGAAAAGGTTTATTATTCTTGTTTTCTCATATTTTTCTTTTCCGAAGAAAATTGTCGAAAATTTCAACAATTTTGTAGAAGGATCCTTGAAGTGATTATTCTTAAATTTAATACCGATTATCCTTGTTGCTTAAGATATTTTTGGAAAAAATTTCCACCCAAAGCAACTGAAAATTCGATAGAAAAGTTTATTATATTTGTTTTCTCATATTTTTCTTTTCCGAAGAAAATTGTCGAAAATTTCAACAATTTTGTAGAAGGATCCTCGAAGTAATTATTCTTAAATTCAATACCGATTATACTTGTTGCTTAATATATTTTTGGAAAAAATTTGAGCGCAAAATAATTGAAAATTCGATGAAAAGGTTTATTATTTTTGTTTTATCATATTTTTCTTTTCCGAAGAAAATTGTCGAAAATATCAACAATTTTGTAGAAGGATTCTTGAAGTGATTCTTCTTAAACTCAAGACCGATTATTCTTGTTGCTTAATATATTTTTGAAAAAACTTGAGCGCAAAATAATTGAAAATTCGATGGAAAGATTTATTATTTTTGTTTTCTCATATTTTTTTTTTCCGAAGAAAGTTGTCGAAAATTGCAAAAATTTTGTAGAATGATCCTTGAAGTGATTATTTTTAAATTCAATACCGATTATCCTTGTTGCTTAATATATTTTTGTAAAAAATTGGAGCACAAAATAATTGAAAATTCACTGGAAGAGTTTATTATTTTTGTTTTCTCATAGTTTTGTTTTCTTAAGAGAATTCTTTATGAAATTTTCATATCAGGACGTTCGAGATGTTCATAATGAAGTGTCTGAAATTTAATAAAAATTTTAATTTACAAAAAAGATCGCAAAAGCTTTGAATTTCACAAATTTCGAGATCTTGATCCAAAAAATAAAATAAAATCACTCAAAGTGTTAAGACCGAAAAAATAAAAAATTGTAAAATTATTTTGTACATTTACAGAGCTTCCTCCATGAGGAAACTAAAATTGGATATCAAGTAAAGGAAAAAAGAGAGCAACGGAGTAAAATGAGCAGCGAAGCATTTTTTGAAAAACTCAAAATCATTCCAAATTCAATTTTTTTTAACTTTTCATGAAAATTCTATTTCAATTCCATCTCAAAATTTTCCTTGGGATGTCTCTTTCCTAGACATCCCAAAAAATTTAGAACACACCATGAAAACCTCGAAAATTTCTGATTCAGACAGAAATAAAGTTTCGAATTGAACTCACTTGAGTGACTCGTGAACCGGAAATTCGTTGATTGTTGAGCTTCGCGGACTCGTCGAGGCTCATCAAAGTTTCGCAAGATTCTTCGTTCCAACTGACGTTGTAGCTCGTCGCTCGAGAATCCGGTGGCCAAACCAAACGTGCCTCGATCTGTTCACCGGCGCATTGGCAAATCAATCTTCCCACTCGTAATCCTGGATTGTGTCTCTCGCACTTGCGGAAGCGTCCCTCGCCGTCGGCTTGAAATAAACGACTGAAATAAATGTCCGACTTCACATATTTTTCTCTCGTCGTTGTTTCCAGCACAATTAAAGGATGTTTAGTCCCTATGACATCTTTTAATGTTAATTGTTCAATAAATACCTTCTCAACCCCTTGACTGTGAGTGACACGCATAGGGGCAAAAAAAAGTCGTGCCATTTTTGTGTCATGACACGTATAGGAGCATTTGAAAAACAACCTATGTCTACTGCATCGATTCGATTGTAATTTGGTACATCATGGTTTTTGGGGTCGCTGAATTTGAATTTGACATCAGATTTCCAAAATTCAAAATGGCGGATCCAATATGGCGGACGCAAATTCCAAAAATGATTTGATTTCGACGAAAGTGAGTACTTCATGGTTTTCGGAGTCGCTGAATTCGAATTTGAAATCAGATTTCCAAAATTCAAAATGGCGGATCCAATATGGCGGACGCAAATTCGAAAAATGGTTTGATTTCGACGAAAGTGAGTACTTCATGGTTTTCGGAGTCGCTGAATTCGAATTTGAAATCAGATTTCCAAAATTCAAAATGGCGGATCCAATATGGCGGACGCAAATTCGAAAAATGGTTTGATTTCGACGAAAGTGAGTACTTCATGGTTTTCGGAGTTGCTGAATTCGAATTTGAAATCAGATTTCCGAAATTCAAGATATCGGATCCAATATGGTGGACGCAAATTCGAAAAGTTGTTGAATTTTGACAAAAAATTGTATTTCTAGATGTTTATGGTCGCGAATTCGCGTCCGCCATATTGAATCCGCCATTTTGAATTTTGGAAATCTGATGTCGAATTCGAAGTCAGCGGCCCCAAAAACCTCTATACTGAGACTTTAAAGCAAATCTAGGAATTTTTTTTTCCAACACAAAAATGGCACGAAAATCTCATTTTCACCTCACTGCGAAAGGGTTAATCGTCGTGTAATTTTTACACTACCTCCTGAATACTTCATGTAAAAACATATTAAATTTTCAAAATTCTATCATCATTACTTCAACCTCCTTAAGGGTTAAAATGAATAACGATGAGAAAATTCTGAAAATTTGGTATGTTTTTGTATGAAGTGTTTAAGGGGGGAAATAATCCATATAAATGGTCGAAGATGACGAAAAATTTCGGGATTTTTTTACAACCCAACTTTCCAACCAATCGTTTTCAACTTTGGAGGCTATTTTATTGTACATTCGAAGACTTGAAAAACATTTTTTTAAATCGAAAATAAGTATTCATCAGCAGCCTGCAACCAATCGTTGCCGAACGAATTTTTTCCGCGATGTCGAATTGCGGCAGCTGTAGTTTTTTTGTTTTTCATCCGAATCAAAAAAATCAGAAGCTTTTACATTCTGTATGAAAGTACGCTGTCGATAAACCACGAAAAAGTTTCAAAAATTGAATATTGTAATAATGGCGGCACTCGGATAAAAAAGATCGAATTTTCACCGAACATTTTTATGCAAAAAACGATTGTTAAATTATTTTTTTTTTTTTTTAATGGAGGTTTATCGATGAGGGTTTGCAATTACGTGTCTAAAAATATTTGATTGAAATGAATCGGATGAATAGTTTTTTTTAATCGCTGCTGCAAAATGGGAAAATGTAGTTTCGAGTAAATCGCGTTTAAAAGTTAATGAAAATCTCTGGTACCTCAAAAAAATGTTTTTCAAGTCTTCGAATGTACAATAAAATAGCATCCAAAGTTGGAAACGATTGGTCCGGTAGTTGCGTTGGAAAAAAATCCCGAAATTCCTCGTCATCCTCGACCATTTATATGGGTTTCCCCCCTTAAGAGGTCGTGTAAAAATTTCACGACGATTATGAAGCTCGTTATTAAAATATTAACATTTTGTTAAGAACAATTTTTTAGACAAATAAAAAAAATATTTATCAATGAACGTCATTTTGTTTCCGTTGCTTTCGATATAATGTAGATATATTAAGAAATTGAGAGGTCAAAAAAATAACTTATCGCAAAGTTATATCAGTTTCCATAAGACTACATTTAATTTAATTTAATTTGTTAATGTTAATTGTTCGATAACGAGCTTCCTAATCGTCGTGAAAATTTTACACGACCTCTCAAATAAATCATCCAAAAACATACCAAATTTTCAAAATTTTCTCATCATTTGCGATTTGGGACTCAACATCCTTAAACAAACGCGCGACATGCGATAAACAAAGTTGATATTATTCCTCTACTGGAAGCTCGATCGACGAAGTGATCAAACTTATTGGTATCAATTCCTACCGTATTTCTCGTAATCCGTGCTGTTGAAGACTTTCGAGGCTTTCCTCGAAGCTAAACGACGACCACCGTAAACAGCTATCGCCTGTACTTGAAGAAAATACTGGCAGCCGAGCTCAAGATTTTTTACTTCGTAGCAGGCCTTCTCCTGAAACAAGATATCAAGGAATTTCCATTAAGGCGAGGCTAAATACCGACATTATTAATGAAGCCCCACATTATCGACTCAAAATCGCTGTCCAAACTTTTTCCAATACCGGTGGATAAATATCAATGAAATTTATGAATTAATGATGAATGAATTGCAAAATGCAAATGCGAGACATAAATCAACGTTTTCGTTAATTGCCACTGACTTGTCAAACAGTTTGGATAGAAGTCTGATGAAAGTAATGTTTATTTCATAGGAATTCAACATAGTGCTGCCCTCTTTCGGATGTTTGTGAACTTAATTTTGCCATTTTTTTTCGATAAAGCACGAAATTTATCAACATTTATCTCGTGATTTGGATTCCAAACTTACGTCGCGGTTTTTTCATAAAATAATGTCAAAGATGTATCGATATTCGTACTTTGGTGTTGGTTATGGAGCCCCACTCTTGGTTTTAGCCGAAATGCCGTAAGAACATTATAATTTAATATTTTCAATTACAGATTTTTGATGATAATCAAATCTGTAATTTTTTCTTTCGTTTTCCGGAAAAAATTTAGTGGGGCTCCATTTGTGCTATAATTCTGATGATACTGTCAAAATTTTATTGATTTTCATCCATTCGTGCCAGAGCAAGTTTGGAATCCATTTTCGAGGTGCTAATGTCGGTATTTAGCCTCCCCTTAAAGGGAGAAGATAAAAATATGGGGCATTCCATACCAAGTCGACCTGAGTGTGATCCTCGACCTCGCTAATTTCGTTTACGATTTTTTACATGATTATTCGAACTCAAAATAGCATTCAGAATTTTTTTTCGGATTTTTAAAACCAAATTTGAGTACGTTATGATTTTTTGAACATTTTTTTTGAAAACCTCGAGAGCCGTGATTTAAAAATCTGAAAAAAATCTCAAAAATCCGGACCCAAAAATGAAAATGTTTGATCTGAAATTCATGATGTCCAGGATTTCCCTTCCACCTCGATTTTAGGTTTTTATGAAGAAAACGTAAAAAAAATAGATGCAGAAATTGATCTACCGTGAAAAGTGGCTTGAATATTTTTATCGTTAACCAACAATTTCCAAAAATGTTTGGTTAATTTCTGAATCTATTCTTTTACGTTTTCTTCAATCAATAAATGCAATGAAAATATCAATCCAAGCTTCCCTCGATCTCTTCTTACCTTTGGTACTTTTTTGTGATTGACGAGTATCGAATCGTTCGCAGGACCGTGAATCAAACGACTCCAGAATAGCTTGTAAAACATGATAGGGACGTCCGAGGGTGGCGGATGCCAGCGCAAGAGTATCCGGAGTTTGCCGTCCGATTGGACACGAGCTCCGCTCAGCGAAAGATTTTTTGGCTCTCGAGGATTTCTCGGTTCTGTAAGTGTCAGTCGAGAAATCAAAGTCAACAATTCGAAGGATAATCTTGCATGAGTTTTCTGCTGAAATAACGATTTTAGCATTCATCTGGAAGAATGAATTGATGAGAAATGCGCTCATTTATTGTTATTTTTTGTATATCACAAATAATTTATCGCATTTCTCTTTTAGTGATTTTTACTTTGAGCAACAGTGTAACAAAAACACTGTAACCAGACCTGTACTGATCCATTTCGATAATTCCATTCCATTCCAGTAATTATCGCTGTTGCTGTCCATAAATGATTATATTACTATTGTTATTGTATTATATTATTATAGAATAAATTATATATAAATTATAAATTAATATATATTATATACAGGGTGTCCCAAAAGTAACGACAAGGCTGAATATTGCCTCGGCTAAGATATTTTTCAAAAAGGTCAACGTCATTCTTGTTTCGCAACTTTTGACGAAGAATCCAATGGTGACCTTAATTTTGACCTTGACGATTACCTTCAAGGTTATTTCAAGGTCAAGTTTTTTATTTCCAATGGAAATCCCATTTTTTGAAATCGCCAATCGATACAGTGGAAAATGTTACGTTCAAATATGTACTTAGGTCATAGGTACATTTTGACCTTGAAGGTCTTCTAAGGTCAATTAAACTAAAACAAGATGTGGATACCTCTGCGAATATAAGATTTTCAAATTCTTTCGTAACATGCGAAGTTATTACAATGACAATGACCTTCAAAGTGATGTCAAGGTCAACTTTTGTTTTTTTAATGCAAACCTGTATTTTGGAGTTCTAAAATCAGTAGAACACATAGTTTTACATTTACATTGAAAGATTCGGAAAAGATCAATCAATTTTTTCGAATCAGTTTGATTTCAGAACTCAAAAATGCAGGTTTCCATTTTTAAAAAAAGCTGACCTTACAATCACTTTAAAGGTCATCGTGAAGGTCACTACTTAATGCGCCTTATTAGAATTAATAACTTTACTCGTCATGAAATAATTTTAAAAGCTTCTGTTCCCGGAGCCATCCCCACCTTGTTCAAGTTTAATTAACCGTAGAGGACCTTCAAGGTCAAAATGTATCTATGACCGAAGAACATATTTGAACGTAACATTGTCCGCTCTATGGATTGCAAATGTCAAAATGGGGCTTTTCATACGGAATAAAAAGTTGACCTTGAAATAACCTTGAAGGTAACCTTGAAGGTAATATAATATAATAATCTTTCTGCGTGTAAAAAAGCAGAAAAGCAATGCTTACCCGTGGTCTTGAACGGTCCCGAGGGCGATGAATATCCCCTCGAACCATTGACATTGACAGCGGCAACGCGAAATTGGTACCAATGTCCGCTTTTCAAGCCAGCTCGAAGGGCTGCGTGAGGTTTGCTGGAAACGTGACGAACCGACCAAGGGCTCAATCTCGATTCCAGATAACGGGGTCCCAAAACGTGGCGTTCCTCGACGAGATAACGCACGCTCGATTCGTTGCTATTTTCCAAATTTCCCATCGCTGGTCTCACTTTCCAGCTCAGCACGACGAGGTTACTCTTTTCCCGACGTATCTCCATGCTCTCAGGAATCGGGGGTATGTCTGTGGGAAAATCCGAGAAAATCATGAATCAAATCCTCCGGAAGGTCCTTTGGAAATGGAAATTGATTATCGCCCCTTAAAGATGCGAATACCGACCATTACGATCGTCGAAACCGGTCGGTCTCATGCAAGTTATACCGCAATCGTTAGGGCAACATTTCCCCAGATCCGGACATTGAGAATCGTTGGCACAAGCCACGATGCAGGCGGCCTCAAAAGGTGACATTGAATTCTCCTCGGGGCAAGAACCAGGCTTCGTGTAATTTGCCACCAGGCAATTGTCCATGCACTGTTTTAAAAATAAATAGTGAGGATGAGCCACCAAATTGTTTCGTAAAAAAAACACCAATTCAAATGGTCCATATTGATCTAGCGCGTCTCCGATATTGATTAAGGGGTTATACGCAGTCATGAGGTCGAAAAGAGCAATTTTTCAAGAATTTTTTCTGGAAAGACATTTTGATTTATTAAAGTAAAAATTTATGTACGAATTTTTGTAACTTTTAACTTTTGATTTTTGCGAAATTGAAATATCTATGTTTAAATATTTTCTTAGAACTTTCATTTGAAAATAGTTGTTTCCTTCATCGTATTTTAAGGTCGTTGAAACATTATACCAAAATAATATTGTGAATATGAAATTATTAGTAATGAGAAATATTTATTGTCAATAGACTCCATAATAATTTTAATACAGAAAGAAAGCTCGTTTTGAAAAATGTGTAGTTCAAAATTGAGAAATAATATGCAGTCTTAAGGAACGTAAACGATTTTGTCGAACTGTCGTAGATTTATTTTCCTCCTATTGAAACAAATGATGACAGATCGATGATATCATTTTAGGTCTACATAAGACTATACATTAGACTGATTCAAAAAAAGCGACTATTTTTTGTTTTTCGAAGAAACGCATTAAATACTTTCGGGAAGGTGAAAAAAGATGCCTGTTAAAATTAGAGCTCTTAATAACAATATTTAGAGGTCCCTCATCGCATATTTTTATTTCCCATTTAAATAACACGGGGAAAAAAAGTTTCAAACTTTGACATTTTATATCTCGGCTTGAAGTCAATGCACCATAATGAACGATACATATTGTTGTAGGAAATTGAACGTTCTACAAAAAAAATCTCTTATGATTTTTCGATAAACCCACTCCTTCAAAAGTTATTCAAGGTTAAATGTAAAAATAGAGTAAATTTCACTTTTTGTTATAGTTTCCGGCAAAATATTGAAACTTATTACTAAATATCGTAAAATCTTTCCTGAAACAAAAGTTTAAATTGCATTAACATAAATTTCTTGTTTATTGAAGAAATGAACAACATAAGTTCACCCATATTCACAGTCTAATATACATATATATTAAAACGTGAATAACTTTTGAAGGAGTGAGTTTATTGAAAAATCATAAGAGATCCTTTTTGTAGAGCGTTCAATTCTCTACAAGAATATGTGTGGTTATTTTGGTGCATTGACTTGAAGCTGAGATATAAAATGTCAAAGTTTGAAATTTTCTTTTCCCGTGTTATTTAAATGGGAAATAAAAATATGCGAAGAGAGACCTCTAAATATTTTCGTTAAGAGCTCTTATTTTAACAGGCATCTTTTTTCACCTTTCCGAAAGTATTTAATGCGTTTTTTCGAAAGACAAAAAATAGTCGCTTTTTTTGAATCAGTCTACTATACATATTATTATGAAATTTTGAAGTTGAGGATGTTGAGTCTCTATGAAACTTGTTAATATGTTGATTGCTCATTAAATAGCTTTTTAATCGTCGTGCAATTTTTACACGACCTCCTGAATACTTCATGTAAAAACATACAACATTTTCAGAATTCTATCATCATTACTTCAACCTCCTTAAGGGTTAAAATGAAAAATGATGAGAAAATTCTGAAAATTTGGTATGTTTTTGTATGAAGTATTCAAGAGGTCGTGTACAAATTTCACGACGATTAGGAAGCTTGTTATTCAGTAATTAACATTTTGTTAAAAATAATTTTTCAAACAAGTAAAAAGGATATTTATCAATAAACTTTGTTTTGTTTCCGTTGCTTTCAATATATTGTGGATACAAAAAAATTGAGAGATAAAAAAAAAACTTATCGCAGAGTTTTAACAGTTTCCATAAGACTACATTTAATTTTATTTTATTTGTTAATATTAATTGTTCGATAACGAGCTTCCTAATCGTCGTGAAATTTTTACACGACCTCTTAAATACTTCATCCAAAAACATACCAAATTTTCAGAATTTTCTCATCATTTGCGATTTGGGACTCAACATCCTTAAGGTTTTACTCAATGATGTTTCTAATCGTCTTGAATTTTTGACTGAGTACTTTAAGGATTTTTAAGTATCAAGTCATGTGAGAGACGATTCATCCCCAGAAAGAAAAATCTGAATGTTTTTTTCAAAACCAAAACACCCCGGATTCTGTAGTTCCAGTATCTAATCATATAAAGTAAAGCGAGCTTAAGATTTCGATTTTTCCAGGACAAATCGTCGGAACGATCCTTGGGAAAAATCTCTAGCCGACTTTTGACAATGAATATTTCTCGTTACCAATAATTGCACATTTTTACCATCCCTTTGGCTTAACAAAGTAATGACCTTAAATTCTGACGAGTTTTTCTGACCAACGACTCAATTATTCTTTCAACGAATCAATTATTTTTGAACAGTTAATAAAAAAAATACATATTTTTTTAACATCTAATAAATTATTTTGACACAAATAAAATATTTCTCAACGACTGACAAATTTTGGAACAGTTCAGTAATATTTAAGTAAAAGTGCCAACTACATATATTTCTTTACTACAAATAAACATTTAAAAAAGGGCCCGCTTCCCTCAATTTAATGTTTGTTTAGCTCGGGCAGCCCTTAAAAAATAAATAAAAATTTCTAAAAATTTGAGGTCGTATTTTGGGCCAAACGAAACCCACAATTCATTGGACACCAAAATCCGAGGGGGTCAGGCCGATGACCGCGTGATTTGGCGTGGAATGCCCCATACGTACGAGCTCGCCTTCGGGATAAACCGGGCATTTGCACGCTCGCGATTCTTGCTCTCCTCTCTCGCTCACGTTTTTTTTAAATCCCTCTCTCTCTCTCTCTCTCGAGAGAGAGAGAGAGAGAGAGAGAAATTTTCCCTGGCCCGCGGGATACGAGTCCTCCATCGGGGCTACAACGGCGTGTGTGGCCATCGCGCGGTGGCCACTCGCGCGATGAGAGTTCCCTCTTTGTCTCGAAGGAGCGCGGAGCACACCGCGAAGCGCATAAATCATTCGATCGCCCGAAGAGAAACTGGTTCGCGGCTTACTTATTGGCCTACTTTTTACAACAAACTCCGTCAGGGACAACCGGGATTCGTACATTGTGAATATGGCCTTTTTATGGGACTTTTATTGACGAATAGACGTAAATCTCACGATACCGCGGAAGGGCCTTAATTCTTTACCTCATCATCGAGGAAAGATTGCAACTGGAAGCTTTTTTCAGAAGCTTTTTTTGAACTTCTGACGCTCTGGAGGGGTAAATTTTAGGGATGTTCGATTCCGATTCGATTCTTCGAAAGATCGATTCTTCGGTTAAAAAAATCGATCTCTTGAATCGATTCTTTCCTTCTCGATCTTTAGGTGAATTTATTCTTGATCTTCAAATCGAAAATTCGATCTTTTATTGAATTCATCATGTATTAAAGATTGGAAATTAAATGAAGATTGACAAAAGTCTATGAAGCATCAACGTCAAGGTTAATAGAAAAAAAAGTATGTGAAAATGTGAAAACGTGAAAAAAGAATAAAAAAATTAAACGCTAAAATATTGAAAACATATCGTAAATCAGTAAATCGTAGATTGAATAAAGAAGCTTAAATTCAGAGTTCAAAATTCGTCTTAATTAGGACAAGACTTAAAACAGAAAAAATGAAGAATAAGAAGAGGATAAAGATGTTACAAAACATATTTGATGCTTTCGCTGGTGAATTCGATGAGGGAAAAGAAAAAGAAGAGGAGGAAGTGGAGAAAGCAGTGATCGGCAGTTTTTTCGAGAAACTAATAATTAGTCAAAAAATATTACTAATTTGTTATAAAAATTCGTAATTAGCGGATAAATATTAGTAATTTTTCTAAAAAATTATTAATTAGTATGAAAATACTTCCAATTTTTCAAAAAAAATTAGTACACTGAGAAAAAAAATTGTTGAATGAACTAAATCTTTAGTTGCATACGCACGACTAAATATTTACTGGGTCTAACTAAATAATTAGTTTTTTGAATAATTCTGCGTTTCAGTTGACCAAAATATGATTCAGGCAACAAAATTTGGGTTTGTACAACTAAATATTTAGTCGTGCGTATGCGACTAAAGGTTTAGTTCATTCAACAATTTTTTTTTCTCAGTGTAATTAGTGACAAAATATTTTTAATTTTTTCAAAAAAATTAGTAATTGGTGACAAAATATTTCTAATTTTTCCAAAAAAAATTAGTAATTAGCGACAAAATATTACTAATTAATTTTTAAAAAACAGTAATTTGTAGAAAAGTATTGTGTATATTTACGTACTTGTGTGTACGGATTGAGTCATGGTTATAAGCTCAAACAACTCTATTTGAAAAGTTGTTTTATTTTTTATAATAACTAGATCTTTTGAATATTTCACACATTAGTATTTATTGTATCGAATCTCATACGATATCACATAAGTTATTATTAATACGAATATTTAATCAGTACCTATTAAAAATACATTAGTAATTTTTATTTCATTTATTACTTTTTCCAAAATTTATACAGCATTTCTTCACATATTATTGATTTTTTTCGTTATTTAGCAATATCTTTCTCGCTAATTACTATTTTTTTTAATAAAAATTAGAAATATTTTGTCATTAATTACTAATTCTTAGAAAAATTAGTAACATGTTCTCCCGCTAATTACTAATGAAAAAAAAATTATTAATATTTCTTTGCTAATTATAAATTTTTCGAAAAAATTGGATAATAAAAATAGATATTTTTTTTGCCGATCACTGGGAGAAAGTAGGAGAAAAATAAGGTGAAATTTGATTTTTTCAAATCAGTAAATCGTAGATTGAATTGAGAAGCTGAAATTCAGAGTTCAAAATTCATCTCAATTAAGACAAGACTTAAAACAGAAAAAATGAAGAATAAGGAGTGGATACAGATGTTGCAAAACATATTTGATGTTTTCCCTGGTGAATTTTATGAGGGATAAGGAAAAATAGAGGGGGGAGAGGAAGGGCGGAAAATACTAAAAGACGTTGAAGAACAATGTCAAATTTGATTTTTCCAAATCGTCGATTCATTGTTTGAATCGAGGAGAATTGAGGGATAAAAAAAAACGTTGAATCGAACTTTTGGTGGACAAAAAAGGCCATGCTGGAGCGCAGCGTTTCGACCTTCGACCGAAAATCGAAGCTCAAACGCGTTCCCGATCGCTTATATCGACTGCGTGCTCCTCTTTCGTCGTTTCTTTTTTTTTTTTATTCTTCTTTCTGCACTGCAACATCTGCGCACGAGCGGCTCTCGTTCGCGGATGCGTAATAGCGTGTACCAGCAAAACCTGTTTTTCGATAATGTCGAAAGGGCAACTCTGTTGCTCTCCGGTGATAAACGCTCGGAAGCTCATTCCCGTGGAGTTTTGAGCGCCCATGTGCGTTTCGCCTCATCAACGTTTAATTAAGGGATTATGCACAAGCAGGATTTTCATAAAATCGATTTTTAAAATTTTATTTTTGAAATTTACACATTAGGGTGATTTTTTTTTCGACTTATTTTTTGTTCTCACTCCCAAGCTGAAATTTTGTTGGATATGTCTGAAAGAAAATTCCCTGAAAGTTACAGTTCTTAATATTAATATTAAGGGGGTCGTCTAGTGTGAAACCTGTTTTTTAAATGCTTTTTTTCGGGAATTTTTTTTTGACAAACCATTGAAATAAAATAATTTATGAATTGTGCATCATTTTTATTAACATTTGAACAAACTTTGTGCATTTTTTGAAGTGAATGTATTAAATATAATCGGAGATACACCACCCAGCAGGTACACAATACATTCACTTCAAAAAATTCACAAAGCTTGTTCAGATGTTAATAAAAATTATACAAAATTCATAAATTATTTTATTTTAATGGTTTGTCAAAAAAAAATTCCCGAAAAAAAAACATAAAAAAAACAGGTTTCACACTTAAGTACTTTCCCATAGCGTGAAAAGATTTTCCATCTAAAATACACGTATATCAATTTTTTTTTTTCAAAATTCTATAACTCAGCGTGATTTTATGCTGTCACATTGTTCTTGGTCGCGATTTACGCAAAATAAAATGATCTTTAAAAGTGTCTTGAGCAGCGTAAGTGTAACTTACACTGGTGACATGGTACGAGTCACTAAAGTTGATTTTTACCCAAAATTCTCGTTTTTTTTATGTTATCTCCGAAATGATTAACTTTACGGAAAAAATGTAGAGAAAACTTTTGTTGGAAATTTAATTTCCTATAAAAAAGGTCCTTTAAACCTAATTGATACAGTCAATATTTCTTGAGATATTGAACCTTAACTTATTTGTGGCATAACATTTTTATGGTTCATCGGACCAAACATTTTAAATTGTTGATATCTCAATATCTCAAGAAATATTAATTTCTTTTGAAATTTTGAAAGCGTTTTTGTCAAAACTGTGTTTTAAAGTCGGTGAGCAAAATTTCTCTGAAATGGCATATCACACTCAAAAATTTTAACAAGCTTTATAAGTGTATTTTTTAGTAATTGATCGAAGGTTTTTTTTACCGATAAATATTTTCCATTTTACAAATTGGAGGCAAAAATTCTCATCAAAAATCGATTTTTTTTTGAGAAGCCGCTATTTCGTTAAAAATAGATATTTTGCTTATTCCTTCGATTAAAGACTAGATTATACCTTATATTAATGAAATCTTTTTTATTTTTTTATTTTGGATTACCCAATCAAGAGATATCGTGGTCACCGCAAAAGACCCCTTTTTTAGAAGTCCTCCCGGAGATCGGCTGCAGCGGCTTCAAGAATCGTTTTTTTTTAAAGAGAAAAATTCAAAAACAAAGTTAAAAGTTACAAAAATATGTATATAAATTTTTTATAAATAACTGCAATAAATCCGTTAAATAGCGCTAAATTTTCGAAATCCTTTTTAAAGATATTTATGAATAAATTTGTGAAGAGAAGTAATTGTGTTTTACATCCTTGTTGAGGAGAAATATCAATTGTAACGACTTTTTTTTAAATATCGACAATTTTGCGATTAACTCCAAAAAGGTTCATTCTAGGTTAGTTTTATCCAAGAAGTTGTCAATTTTTATCTGATTTCAGTGATTCTCGGATCATTTTATTCCTCGGAAGATTCTATATTGGTTCATGAAGTAGATTGTTTTATAGTTAGAGAAATTACAACCATTTGGAAGAAAAGTAGCTGAGTCGTAATTTTCGAACGATAATTGTAAACAATAAGTGTAAACAATAATAACAATAATGAACAATCCATGGAGAATTTTTCGAAAAAAACGGCCTGTAAAAAAAAAATGTTACATAAGCTTTATGAATATATTTTTTAGTAATTATAATCGAAGGTTTTTTTGTACCGATAAATATTTTCGTTTTTGCAAACAATTTAAGGCAAAAATTTTCATCAAAAATCGAGTTTTTTAGGAGCCGCCATTTTGTTAAAAATTGATATTTTGCTTATTCCTTCGATTAAATACTAGATTATACCTTATATCAACAAAATATTTTATACATTTTAGAAAGTGGATTTTAGAGGATCTCCCGGAGAACCTCTAAAATCCGGCTACAGCGGTTTCGAGAATCGTTTGTTTTTTAAAGAAAAATTTCAAAATACAGTTGCAAGGTACAAAAAAATTTTTTTAAATTTTTACGTGATAAATTAAAATGTCATTCCATAAAAAATCTCGAAAAATCGCTTTTTCGACCGCCTGACTGCGTATAACCTCTTAAGCACGCCAAATTCCTCCAAATCATAAATTTGTCAGGCAAATTCATCACGATAAAAATATTGACGAGACCAAAAATGTTCGATGGACTCACCTCATCCGTTGGATTGACATCGCTGCATTTTGCGTCACATCTTGCAACCCTCATAGAATCGTACTCCTCGACGTATTTGGTCCAAGATGAGAGGCAAATTCGCATCAAAAACCACCATGGCCACCATCCTTTCAATAACAATCACGCTCTTCGTCAAATTCCAATTAAAAAAAAAAAAAATGCAAAACGCAAAACGCATTCGCGACCATTTTCTTTGGAATTACGTACTTTTCAATGCGATGACGATCATGAAGAAATTGCCGCGCTTGCGATTCGATCACGATCCTGCGAAATCACCGCCGGATTCAATTTTTAAAGGACGATTAAAGGACGAATTTTGAAGGACGAGCGACAAAATTATTGAGCTACTGAGAACGTTCGAATTGATAACAGGATGATTGTTACGATTGTTTGTGGTGGGAAAATCCGAAATTGACGACTTAAAAATGTTGCGATTCTTTTTCGCGGGTCAGCCGCGATGTTCGCACCTATAGAGATGAAACGTTTGAACTGGGGATCGAGTTCGGTTTTCTCTCGACCAGCCGATCCTTCGGCCACGGCTTCTCCTACTTTACCTCCGGCCCACACCATTCTCCTTTTTCCACTACCCTCCTTCTTCTTCTTCTGCTGCTGCTGCTGGTTTTGCTCCTGGATCAGCACTAGTAACGCCACAGCATATCACACTATACCGACCATCACCTTAAGGAGGTTCAGCTGGTATACGATTTTCAATACAGATGTTGATAAGAAAAATCAGAATACACTGCGCCCTCGATAATCGGTACCTCGATCCTTGCAATTGCAGCGTAGTGGGGGAAGCGCCAAGCCAATCGCGTCAGGCCGCCGTCAGTCACCAGCGGCGCAGAGACGGTTCTGTGCAATGTGCGCAACCCCACTTCTTGCAAGAGCCAGTCCCGACGGATTCCGATTATCGAGGTCGCAGTGTATATTTATTAGTATCTAAAAAGTCATCTGTTAAAATTTCAGGACCCGAGGATACCTTGTTCGTGAGAAATAAATAGAAATGTAATTCCTAAATAACATGGGCTCTTATGGTATTTTTTGAGAGTGGCCACCTTTTTGAAAAACACCATTCCGAGAAAAACGCGTTTAAAGTTTCCGCGCCAGGTCTCACGCTCCAATAACTTTTTCTAAGAAATGATGTAGCGACCGAAATAATTCGAATATCGATCTAAAAATTGCACAGAACCTTTATAACCGTGTATATTATCGGATAATGCAAAAAAATCGATTTTTTGAAAATTTTACACTGTGATGATCCCTTACGCAATGAAAAGGGAGAAAAAAAGGCGAGAGATGTGGCGACGAACGAAATCGTCATCGAGAGTAAATGGTTGCTCTCTTTATTCAGCAGTCTTGGCTTAAGGGTCGACATTTTTTTACTCACGTAGCTGGACATCATTGTTCGGAGCTGGATTTTTAAAATGCGAATTTGTTTACTTTGGGCAGGATTTCTAACGACCTGAAGAATCATGAAAACTTTTCAATGTCCTGAATTTTTTATGCAACCTTAAAAAAGTCCTGAAATGAAGAACGAACACGAAATCTGAAATTTTATTATTTCTGATGGCAAGTTCTCATTGATCCATTCGCTATTTGAAGAAATATTGTAATTTTTGACAATTTTCGAGAAATTTTCGAAATTTCAAATGGCATTATTAAAGTTTACAAAATAGCTGGGTTGCGAAATTTTTAATAATAAAGTAATGCATTAACCATTATTTTTTTAATGGTTAATGGACATTTTTTTCATTAACCATTAAAATGCAATTGCATTAAAAAAAAGTAATGCATTATTTGCAGCCCTGCCCATTACAATGTAGTGAGCAATAGAAAAAATTTCCATTACCCATTGCAATGTAATGTGTAATGGACAAAACTTTGATTGCAATTTTGGGAATGGCAAAATATAGATGAATAAATTATTGCAATTTCGCATTACATTTTATGGACTTAGGACTTCGATTTTCACCTTAAATTCTAAAAAGCATCTATATCATAATTCTAAAAATCTCAGTCCTAAGTCAATAAAATGTAATGCAAAACTGCAATAATTTATTCATCTATATTTTTCCATTCTTAAAATTGCAATTTGTCAATTACACATTACATTGCAATGGGTAATGGAAATTTTTTCTATTACACACTACATTGTAATGGGCAGGGTTGCAAATAATGCATTACTTTTTTTAATGCAATTACATTTTCATTAACCATTAACATTTAATGGTTAATGCAAATAATTTTCATTAACCCTTAACCATTCAATTTTAATGGTTAATAGTTAATGAAAATGCAAATGCATTAAAAAAAGTAATGCATTATTTGCAACCCTGCAAAATAGTAATATTTATTTCTGTTTATGTTTTGTAATCTGGTCATTGCACACTGATTAAGGAGTCTGCATCGTTCTAGACTGAACATATCACTGCTGAAATTTGTTTATCGTTTTGACAAATAAATGTTGGATCAGGTGATATATAATTGTAAATAGATGTAAGGGTTTATGCAAATTTTCACTAAAAAAGGTCGTTGTTTAAAAAAACATCCATAATAATGACCAAATCATGTGGAATTGTTACTGAACTTATTTATTTAAAAAATACATTAGTTTTTTTAGGCATATTCATTTTTTTAGAATAAAAGTTTTATTTCTTTGCGACTAAAAAATAATTAATAAAAATAAAAAATAATAAAATATTTCTTCATTTTTTGTGTTTATTGCAGAATATTTTCTGTAAAAATTTTTGTAAATTCGTGCATTTATTTAAAATGACGCTATTTTCCATGTGGAGAGAAATTTACGTGTCAAAGGTAATGAAAAAATCCATATTTTCTGCCTAAATATACTTAAAAATGGTGATATTCCAATTCCAGTCTAGATTAAACACTCATTTGAAGGAACAATTTTTTATTTTAGAGAAAATAGAAAACTTAAAAATCCCATGTTGAAGTTTGCATCATTGCAATGCAACAAAAAAAGATTTTTTAAATTCATTTTTAGTGAGATTTAAGTTTTGCTTGTGCATTTAAAATCCTGAAACCTTAATAAAGGTACAAAAATAAATTTTAATGATTTTCAATGAAGAAATTTCTTAGGAAGAATGTAACTTTACTGATAAATTGACAATGGCCGTTGCATTACAACGATGCAAATTTCAGGATCTCACAATTTCATACAAAAAGTAAATGCATTCGAATTGTTTATTTTAGCTTATTATTTTCAAAGCCGAAGCGCTCATCCCAAAATGCTCTAAAAATATTTGCTATCATTTTAGATATTTTTCTATGCCTCTAAATCTTGTTCTTAAAAGTGGAACAAATTTAATTGTGAAAAAATTGGCTGGTTTCGTCTCAAAATATTACCGGAGGCGCAATTTTCAAAACAAGAATCAATATAAAAGAAATCACTATAAAAACGTAGCTAAAACATGAGTGATAAGAAACTGATTTATCAATAGATTACTTTTTAAGTAGCAAAACGCTTAAAATTTACACGCCATTTCTACTTAAAACCACATATTTTATACTGATATGAAAAACCTTTGTCTTCAGGATCTCGCTGACCTCAACACTCTTCGATTGTTTTTACTGGCAATAAAGTTAACGTTCAAGTGTCCTCGTTCTTCCTGCGTCTATCAAAGTGTTTTCACCAGTCAAACGGGGCCTTTCTAAGACCGCATGGATAAAACAGTTGTCAACAAATAAAAAAGGCGTTGTTTATAGTCGTGTTGATGAAAAAACGTGTCTTTTCTTGTGCGCCGAGGATAAGGCTCTTTCTTCATTCCTTTTGAATGCATTGTCCTGTTTCCATTGTCCTGTTTTTAATTTGACGACTATACAAAGGACATTGCGAGGTTTCTCTCACCTCTTCATATAATTTTACGAGATTTTCTGTACGCCCCCTTTTTTTTAAGGAATACAAATGGCGAAAAAAAAACAATCGTGCAAAACAACTTAGTTAAAATTTTCGCGTTCTCGGTGGCATTGACCCTGATTCATCGACGTGTTTACATCGTTTTCGCACGTTTTATCCTTTCTCGGTTCAAAATGGTTGTTAATAATACTGACCATGAATCAGAGAGCCCCTTTGTCCTTACGAAATTCCTTCCTCGCAAATTCATGGCTCTCGTTGTTGGCAATTCGAAAACACTCTTCGATTTCAGTCAGAATCTCAAAATACTCTCAGGAAAGGGTTTAGCCGGATAAAAATGGTGAATCGCGCCCCCAGCGAATTTTGTGGCGTCGATTTTTTTCAAAGTTCCTAACCTAAAGAAACAGTTTTGTGCAAAATTATACCTTTTTGTCCTTTTTACATCGATGCCGGGAGGCGTTCCTGCTAAAAAACGTGTCTTTATGATTTTTGCATTTTTCAAATACCAAAAGGAGACCCAACAATGTTAAAAAATTCTGAAAAATCAGAAACATGTAAACGTTGATGGGATTTTTTTTTCATTTTTTTTTTTTTAATGCTAAACTCTATTTTTAATCATCGAATCTTTCTCTAAAAACATCATTTTGTAGCGAAGCGATGTTTCCACTATTATGAGAAAAATTGAGATGATTCTACTCTGATTTTCTTACCTTTAAAAAAACGTCCTAAAATTCTACCTGCTACCCATTGAAAAAACACCCTGCAAATTGAAATTTGCACATTGCTTCCTCATCTTTATCCATAGTTCACATAGCTTCCTTTAACACACAGTATGGCGATAAAATTTGGCTTCCTCATAAAGGAAGCTTTGTTAACTATTGAAAAATATTAGTAATCAATGTGCAAATTCGATCAATTTTCGCCAAATTTGATCGCGAACAAACCTTGATAGCTATACAAGTATTGTACAAAGTTTCTGTGAAATATATTGAAAATTGTGTAAGTTAGAGTGCTTGCGCTATTTTTCAAAAAATTCAAAATTTCATAAAATTTTAATCCCTCGATGGATTTTTTCCAAATTTAATAGCGAACAACCTTGATAGCTATACAAGTTCTGTACAAAGTTTCAGTGAAATATATTGAAAATTGTGCAAGTTAGAGCGCTTGCGCTATTTTTCAAAAAATTCAAAATTTCATAAAATTTTAATCCCTCGATGGATTTTTTCCAAATTTAATAGCGAACAACCTTCACAGCTATATTACCTCTGTGCAAAGTTTCAGTACAATATCTTAAAAATTGCGCAAGTTAGAGCGTTTAGACGATTTTTCAAAAAATTCAAAATTTCATAAAATTTTAATCCCTCGATGGATTTTCGCCAAATTCAATACCAAACAACCTTAATAGCTATACTAATTCTGTACAAAGTTTGAGTGCAATATCTTGAAAATTGCAGAGGCTCGAGCGTTTACGCCATTCTGGCAAAAACGAAAAAAGTCGATAAAATCTGAACACCCGTTATAATTAAAAAAAAAAAATTTCATAACGAAGAGCAATTCGTGCTCGACAAGTGTGCCAAATGTTAGCTTGATATCTCGAAGCGTTTTCGAGTTATTAATCATTTACATCTGAAACTCAGGATACATACATACACACACACACACGCACACATCCGGACATTTTTTCTAAATATGATTTCTCGATGTTTTAGGACATTTTGAACATATTGGCATAAAAATCGCGAAACAAATTTTTTTCACGAAAACAAAGCTTCCTTAATGAGGAAGCAAAAAATAAAAATGCTAGCATTCCTCATTTTTCATTGGAAATCCATGTATAAATCATTCATTCGGTTTAATAAATGGTTGCTCATGGCTGGAAAATAGGAAGCAGGACTCTTAATTCGATGTTGAAGAGGTCAATGTCGTGATCAATAGATCAATAGTAAGTGATATAGTAAGAGTGGATAAACTAAAATTAGCAATAAAATCGTAGTGTTCACATCTATTTGTTATGTCTCACAATGACTCAAGCCATGATCACCCATTAATTAAACCCACAGAGTGATGTATGGATTTTCAATGAGAAATAAGAAATTTTATCATTTTTTTTTTTTTTCAATGTGTTACAGGTCGAATTTTAGGATTTTTTTTTAAATGTAGGAAATGAAAAGTAAAATATTGTTAATTTTTGTCATAATAGTAGAAAAATCTCTTCGCTACAAAGTAATGTTTTTTAAAAAAAGATTCGATGATTAAAAATAAAGTTTAGCATTAAAAGAAAAGAAAACATTTTCCCATTGACATGTGTCTGATTTTTCAGAATTTTTTGGTCACCTCTTGGTATTTAAAAAATGCAAGAATCGAAAAAACACTTTTTTTTTAGCTGGAAGACCCCTCGGTATCGATGTAGCGAGCTGTAATTTTCCAAGAAATTGTTTTTTTTTGTTAGGAACACGTTTGTTAGTGAACACGTTATATTGCAGCAATATGACATGGAAGTTACATGTAATGTTACAATGTTGTTCTTGTGTTACATAACTGGTATATAACGTGGAAGTAACGTGTTATGTAACATTTGTCATATGCAGGTTACATAACTGGTATATAACGTCTTTACATTACAGTAATGTAAACAAAATTTGTAGCCATTCTGTAACATGTTTGTAACGATGTGAGTGTAAATTCGGTTATATTTATGTAAGATTAATTGGGTGTAACCACGATTTGTCGTTATTTGTCCTTGAATTTAGGACTCGCGGTAAATTAATAGCCTCAGTATTGCGGTAATATGTAATAATAATATTGCAGTAATATAATTCCAATATTTCCGTTGTATAACTGCAATATTAAAGTGATATCACTGCAATATTGCTGTTATCTAAATGCAATGTAACATTACATTCCAATACTGCAGTTACATAACTGTTATATAATAATTACAAAACTGTTACGTAACTATTACATGACTGTTATATAACAATGTTATATTGCTGGGTAGGAAATTGTAACTTACATGTAATTTTACATGTTACAATCGGTAACATTTCTGTTACATTGCTGCAACCGTGTTTACTGGGAAGAGATTGATTGTCAAGGGGAGTTTTTGGGTGACGTTTCGAACAAGAAAATAGACAAGATCGACACTTTTATTGCATTGATAAAATTAATATCGATCAGTGATCGAGGAGTAAGAGAAATGCGATAAGGTCGCGAATTATCCGATCGAAATCAAGTTGATTTATGCAGAGACAAAAAATGCGAAACAATGTGATTAACGATCACAATCTCGCGATCCGACGAGTCCGGAGGATCTCGCGGTTCCGTTTGAATTGAGATTGTCGAAAATAGGCCCGACGATCAGCCAATATACGGCCAAAGAGAAAACGATCAGGCACGAGATCGTCAGAGCGATCGGTCGAATTTTCGATCGGCAACGCTCACTCGCCGATTGATCGAGACGTCTCGCGTAAGCCTGAAGAGTTACCTCGGCGATTCCTGAAATTCGAAAATTTCGAAATTTCGCGACAAAAGTAATAAAATAAAAAATAGGGCAAAAATCACTCTCGCTCTTCGTTACCTGGAGATCTCCATCGATTATTCATAATGCGAAGTTTTCCCACTTGTTAACGAAAAAAAAGGCACAGAAACGAGCGAATTTTGGCTTTTTTTTTTGTTCTTCCCACAACGTTGAAAGTCGGAGGAAACTTTGACCGTGGTTGATGAACGAACGATTGAAATTTGACTGTGCGAAGAGAGGAGATATTCTCGCGAACAGAGTCATCCAGGGATAGAAACAGAAGCCTTTTTCCCAATAATAAAAAGCCCTTAAAAACCGCATTGAAACGGCTTCCGTACAAACCTCATGGCTGTCGGATGTACACTCCTCTCTTTCTCTTTTCGAGTGGTTTTCTCTCGAGTGCCCGCATATAGAAAATACTTCTCTCTTCCTTGCATCGTTCTTTGCCATAGGGGAAGATGGGGCACGAAGGCCCCCCTGGGGATCAAAAATTTGGTTTACACCAGATTTGTGAAAATAGTGATGTAAAAGTAATTCATTAACCATTACTTTGAACAATGTGCATTGGACAAGTTTTCCATTACAAATTACAAAAGTAATGTGTAATGGATGCGTGTTCCATTACAAGTAAAAAAGTAATGTGTAATGGATGAATGTCCCATTACAAATAAGAAAAAGTAATGTGTGATGGATGCATGTGCCATTAAAGATAAAAAAGTAATGTGTAATGGATGCGTGTTCCATTACAAGTAAAAAAGTAATGTGTAATGGATGAATGTCCCATTACAAATAAAAAAAAGTAATGTGTGATGGATGCATGTGCCATTAAAAATAAAAAAAGTAATGTGTAATGGATGCGCGTTCCATTACAAATAAAAAAGTAATTTGTGATGTATGCACGTTCCATTACAAATTACAATTTTTAAAAAACGTAATTTGCAGTGGAGAATATTCCATTGCAAATAGAAAAATTGCCGTGCTCGTATTAGAAACTTGCACATTGCTGTCTCATTATTTTATTTCGCTCACTAAAAATTCATCCACAATTATTACAAATGATCCATAAAGTTAAAAAAAAAGAACATACACATTATTTAGGGATTCAACAAAGCGACAAATTTTGTATCAGTAATTTGTAATTTTTATTAGATTGCTTACAATTATGGGTAGCAGCGTGTAAAAGCCAGTTCAATGTAAAGTTGGATAATTTTTGGAGTTGAGTACATTTTCGTACTTCATATTTAACGATGAATTGTCAGTTTTTTGTTTTTATTTTTTAACTTTACAGATCATTTGTGATAATTGTGGATGAACTTTTAGTGAGCGAAATAAAATAATGACACAGCAATGTGTGCAAGTTTCTAATACGAGCACGGCAATTTTTCCGTTTGTAATGGAATATTCTCCACTGCGAATTGCTTTTTTTTTAAATTGGAGTTTGTAATTAAGCGAACATAGGTTACTCATTACTTTCTTTATTTGTAATGGGACATGCATCCATTACACATTACTTTTTTATTTGTAATGGCACATGGATCCATTACACATTACTTTTATTATTTGTAATGGCACACGCATTTATTACACATTACTTTTGTATTTTGTAATGGTACACTTATCCATTTCACGTTATGCAGTGTAATAGGTAATAAATACAGTAATGTATTATCAAAAAGTAATGCATTATGTACAACTCTGGTGTACACTACCGACGAAAAGTTTCCGGACAAAACTTCAAAAAGGGTCTGGGACGTTTTTTTAATGCCATTTCGCCGGAAGTCAACGTAGACTAATTTAACAATCGGCATTTTAGAGGGGAACGATTCGGCTTCGTTTCCTGATTTTTAAATTATTTTTACAAATTGTTTTTAGATTTGGACTCTATTTTGAAAACAGCTGTTTTCCGCCTTTTCCCCCTTCTCTTCAGGTGCACCCATCTTCTAGAGGAATTTTTATTACACATTTTTACGATTGGATCCATAAAGAGGAAAGTTTGAGCTTCAATTTTCTTCTTTTAAAAGCTTTGAGCGATTTTTTTTCCCTAAAGTTATTCTGTTTTTTTGTGAATAAAGAGGAAATTTGAAAAATCCCGTATAACATGAAGATAAAGAAGATTCGTGAAAAACTTCAAGAGAGCAAAAAATTGCGTCTGTTTTTGTTGAGTGCAGAGGAATTTTTGCAGATTTTTCGCGCCCAATTTTTTTTCTCATTTTCTGGGTCGGAGCTCGGATCATTTAATTACCATAACTCCAGAACTATGGGATTATTAATAAATAATTTCAAGAGGGGAAAATACTTTATTTTACCATTTTCAATACATTGGAATTTTTTTACAACTTTTTTCCCCTCATTTTTTTCCCAGCCTCAATATGAGAAAACAAAATTTTGTAAAAAAAATCTGGAAAAATTCCTCCGAACTCAACAAAAACAGACGCAACTTTTTGCTATCCTGAAGTTTTTCATTAATCCTCTTTGTTTTCGTGTTATACGGGATTTTTCAAATTTCCTCTTTTTTCACAAAAAAAAAAAAAAACAGAACAACTTTGGAAAAAAAAATCGCTGAAAGTTTAAAAAAAAAAGAAATTGAAGCTCAAACTTTCCCCTTTATAAATCCAATCGTAAAATTGTATTTAAAAAATTCTTCTAGAAGATGGGTGCACCCGAAGAGAGGGGGGAAAAAGGCGAAAAACAGCTGTTTTTAAAATAGAGTCCAAATCTAAAAACAATTTGTAAAAAATAATTAAAAAATCAGGAAATGAAGCCAAATTCTTCCCCTTTAAAATGCGGCGTGTTAATTTAGTCTACGTTGACTTCCGGTGACATGGCATAAAAAAACGTTCCAGACCTGGGGCATAATGGATCACCCTAAGGAAATAGGTCAGAAAAATTTTGTTTTTCTTCAAATTATGATGAATTTGATGTATTCATTCATTTTAAGGCCGATGCGATACATCAGGGGTAAAATGGACCATCAAAAAGAAAAACATTTTCACCGTGGAAAACCATTTTTCAAGATTTAAAAAAAATTATAATTTTTTAGAGGGGGGCCGTCGTGCCCCACTATCCCCTACTATAAAGCTCGTACTATCCATATCGTCGTTATTCGCAATAAAGATTCAAGAGCGTCTGCTCGCGACCCACGTGCCCAAAAAAAATCGTCCAAGCTGCCCACACACGCGCCTCACGAGATATTCGATAAAAACCGGAAGTCCAATGTATAATATTCATAATTACGATATATTTTGCCATGAAAGATGAACGATTTTTTTTCCCTTCAACAAAATTCTACGCAAAATAAGATTCTCATGATTTCACGGTATATGACGATCTGAACGAAGACAAAAAAACCGGCAAGAGAGTTGTATCTTACTCATCATGGACCATCAAATTCTCACGGGTTTTTCTCAAGCTTTTCATCGTCACGTTTTAAAAGTCACAATGTTCCTTCAAAAGCCACGAGACATTTGATAATTAATTTTTATAACTGTTACCAGATTGGTAACCAAACTGGTGCGCAATACTTTCTAACCTTGAAAATGCAAAAATTTTGTGCACATTTTTTTCCCCTTATATTATTTTACTACTACTATTTTTTTCTTATAGTGCTACATATTAAGCAAACTCAGTTAAATTTTTAACCATTTTTGTCGAAAAATAAAAGAGTTATGATTTTTTTCGTAAAAGTTGACATTTTTTCAGTTTCTTTTGATATTTTAATTTTTTTATCACATTTAACCTTGATGGTTTACTATAAATCCTGCATAACTTTGGGAAGTAACATCTTAAGAAGTTCTAAAAAAATTTGCACGTTAAAATATCAAATGGTATATTTTTTATAAGAATTTTTATCGCTGGGGTACAAACGACCCCAGTGTGTCAAGTACGTTATTTTGCAGAATTGTGTCAAGTCAGGGTTAAACAAATCAGTGGTGAATTTTAGAAATCGTTCTTTAATTTAGAAAAACTGTTGTAGCGATTAATTTGCCACAGAATCAGCTGTTTTACTCCAATATTTCATGAGGTGTATTGGTACGATATGCATATCCAGAATTTTTTTTCAAAATTTGTGTCAACATACTTTTTTACAAATTCGAGGTTTCACAGAGTCGAGTCAAATTGACTGAAAAACGTATTTCGTATAAATCTTTCGCTCAGCGGAGAATCGATAGCTCGTTATTGCGTCAAGAAGAGCATATATAAGTCAATCCGAGGGGAGAATATATGGAGCGTTTGCTCCTTGCACCTAAGAAAACAACCATAAGTATCTACAACTCTCGTTCAGAGCACAGTTGTAAATAATGCATTACTGTATTTATTACCCATTACGCTGCATAATGTTAAATGGATAAGTGTACCATTACAAATAAAAAAGTAATGTGTAATGGATGCGTGTTCGATTACAAATAAAAAAAATGTAATGTGTAATGTATGCATGTACCATTACAAATAAAAAAAAGTAATGTGCTATGTATGCATGTTCCATTACAAATAAAAAAGAAATGTGTAATGGATGCATGTGTCATTACAAATAAAGAAGTAATGTGTAATGGATGTGTGTTCCATTACAATTAAAAAAAGTAATGGGTAATGGATGCGTGTTCGATTACAAAAAAAACAAAGTAATTTGTAATGTATGCATGTACCATTACAAATAAAAAAAAATAATGCGCTATGTATGCATGTTCCATTACAAATGAAAAAGTAATGTGTAATGGATGCATGTCCCATTACAAATAAAAAAGTAATGTGTAATGGATGAATAAGCCATTACAAATAAAAAAGTAATGTGTAATGTATGCACGTTCCATTACAAATTACAATTTAAAAAAAAAGTTATTTTCAGTGAAGAATATTCTCGTTATTTTCTCATTATTTTATTTCGCTCACTAAAAGTTCATCCACAATTATCACAAATGATCCACAAAATTAAAAAATAGAAACAAAAAACGGACAGTTCATCGTTAAATATGAAGTACGAAAATGTACTCAACCCCAAAAATTATCCAACTTTACATTGAACTAGCTTTTACACGCTGTTACCCACAATTATAAGCGATGTAATGAAAATTATAAGTTACTGATACAAAATTTGTCACTTTATTGAATCCTTAAATAATGTGCATGTTCTTTTTTTTTTACTTTACGGATCATTTGTGATAATTGCGAATGAACTTTTAGTGAGCGAAATAAAGTAATGAGACAGCAATGTGCAAGTTTCTAATACGAGCACGGCAATTTTTCTATTTTTAATGCACATATTCTCTACTGCAAATTACTTTGTTTAAAATTGTAATTAATAATAGAACGTATATACATTACACAGTACTTTTTCTTCCTCATAAAGCAAGCTTTGTTTTCGGGAAAAATTTTTTTTTCGCAATTTTCATGTCAGTATGTTCAAAATGTCCCAAAAAGTCGAGAAATCACATTTAGAAAAAATGTCCGGACGTATGTATGTGTGTGTATGTGTGTGTGTGTGTGTGTGTACGCTTTGTGCATTCTTTAAAATAAATATGTCTGGAGAACGCTTTGGCCGATCAACTCGAAATTTGGTATACAAGTAGACTACGTATGTCCCTGTTCTAAGTGCAATTTTTTTTGAAATTGCAAAATAATTGTCCTTTTGGCTGGATTTCGTATTTTCTGTAAATTGCTTGTTAGTCGTCTAACTTTCGTAATTTTGCAATTACCACCCTGAAATTTCATGTGCAGATACACTTTATAATAAGCACGGTTGGGATTGAATTTGGGAAAAATCGCTCAAGAGATTCGGTTTGAAAAAAAAATTTAATTTTTCGCAAAAAATTTGTAAGTTCTCTAACTTTTGTAATTTTGCATCTATCGAGCTGATTTTTTTTGTGACGATACACTCAATGACAATGAAAAATAATACCGAATTTCATAAACATCGCCCGAGGGGTTCGGTTAACATTTTTTTTTTTTGAAATTTCCATCAAAATTTTGTTAACGCTCTAGCATCCGCATTTTTAGAAGTATCGAGCTAAAACTTTTTGCACGAATACACTAGATGATAAGAATGGTTAGGGTTGAATTTGGTGAAAAACGCTCAAGATGTTCGTTCGCAAAATTTTTTTGAAATTTTCGAAAAATACTTGTTAACACTAAGTTTCCTAATTTAACAGCTATGAAGTTCACTTCTCTAGCACCAATACACTGGACGACAAAAACAATTAATAATGCAATTGAACGGAATTTCTAAAAAATCATGCAAATTAGAAATTTGCACATAGCTTCTTCATTTGTTTCCGTCGTTCGTGAAGCTTCCTTTATGAGGAAGCCATGATAATAAACATACATGTCATAAAGGTGGTCAAGGAGATCCTCATAAAGGAGGGTTGACGAACGACGGAAAAAAATGAGGAAGCTATGTGCAAATTTCTAATTTGCATGATTTTTTATTTGTAATGGAACACGCATTCATTACACATTACTTTTTTTTTATTTGTAATGGCACAAGCATCCATTACACATTACTTTTTCTATTTGTAATGGGACATGCATCCATCACACATTATGCAGTGTAATAGGTAATAAATACAGTAATCAAAGTAATGCATTATTTACAACTCTGGTGTACACCACCGGCGAAAAGTTTCCGGACAAAACTTTAAAAAAGGTCTGGAAAGTTTTCTTATGTCATTTCGCCGGAAGTCAACGTAGACTAATTAAACAAGCGGCATTTTTAAGGGGAAGAATTCGGCTTTGTTTCCTGATTATTTCATTATTTTTACAAATTGTTTTTAGATTTGGACTCTATTTAGAAAATAGCCGTTTTCCGCCTTTTTCCCCCTCTCTTCAGTACAACTGATTCGGCCAGTGTGCAGCGCTCAAATCTCTTCTTTAATTCAACGAATAATCGTCGAAGAGAGAAAGATTTATAGTCGGACGATTATTTTATCCTCGCGTCTTTCTCGAGTTTTTGGCAGTAGCGACATTTGAGAGAAACAAAAAAAAACGGCATGAGAAGCAAAAATAAAGAAGACTTTTGGGCAGGGAGGCCGATATTCTACACAAATTATTCTACACAAGAAAAGTTGTAAGAAATATTATTCTACACAACATTATTCCACACCGGTTTCTGCACACATTCTACACAAGATGAGTGGCATGACATAAAAGTATTCTACACATTATTTTCTTACCCATTATTATCCTGCATATTACAGCCTGTAGCAAAATTCTGCATGCGACGTTTTCTATCCAACCCAAAAAAAGGACAGAAACTCTGCAACGTGATTATCCATTCCAGTAGTAAATTTTGCTGAAGGTTGTAATGTAGGAAAATAATGTGTAGAATAGAACATTATTTCCTGCCACCGTTTCTTGTGTAGAAACTTTTGTGTAGAATAATATTCCTTGCCACTTCTCTTGTGTAGAATAATGTGTGTAGAAACCGGTGTAGAATAATTTTGTTTAGAATAATACTTCTTGCAACTTCTCTTGTGTAAAATAATGTTCCTTGTCACTTTTATTGTGCAGAAACTTTTGTGTACAGTGATCGGCAAAATCGATATTTTCGTCAATTTAATTACCGCTAATTACTCTGTGTTAGAAAATTTTATAATCGTTCCAATAAATATTACTCATTATTAAGGCACTCGGTAATTAGGCAGTAAGGTATTTCTAATATTCGAAAATTCGATAATTTATGTTCGATTATTATCGAATAAACCTATAACTTGTAATTTAGATCAAATAATTACTCAATAACCAAGTATAATTAAAATTTTGCTCTTATGAATTACTAATTTTTTAAAAAATTATGTAATTGTTCCTTCTAATTATTAATTATCCAAGTAATTAAATACTTGAGTACTCTACTTACTAATTTTGTATGAAATTAGTTAATTATTCTTTCCAATTATTAATTATTCGAGTAATTAGATAACTAATTGTTCTAATTACTAATTTTGCAGGCAAACTTGTACACAAAATATACTCCAACTTTTGTACAAGTTCACTCCAATAACATCTACAATTATTTGTAGTCAAGTTGTACTTAAAGTGTGAAGGAATTTATAATTAATTAGTAATTTACATATCTAAATTATTAATTATTCAAATAATCGATAATTGACATAATTCAATTATAATTTTTTCTAATATAATTAGTAATTAAAATAATTCAATTACTAATTAATTTAATGACAAGTATTTTAAAGAATACGATTACTAATTTTTCTAATAATGAATAGTTCAAAGAATACACATATTCAATATCCAAATAATTCGTAGTATTGGTCTTTGAATTACTGATTATCGAAATACCTAAAAAAATAAATAAATTATAATATTAACTTTGTAGATAACGATTAATTAAGAGTCTAAAATTTTTTGTTTGCCGATCACTGACGCCTTCCCCTTTTCAGCGGCTTGACTCTTCTCTAAGCGTCGTTTCCCGCGTTGCTCTCCCACGCGAAAAACCATCCTCGCTCGTTTCTTCCATCGTCCTCTTCGTCATCGTCCATTTCTTCAGCACCCCGTTTTTTTTTCTTCCTCTTCTTCGTCGGATAACAGACCACGAGATCATCCGCGTCGTGTCTGTGTTTGTGTGTTTGTGTGCGCATGACACATTTCGAGTCAGTCGGTTGACAATTCACTTCGGAGAATCAACGGCAAACATCATTTTTCCTTTTCTTCTCCGAGCGACGCCAATAATCATCTTACTCTCGTACTTCCCCTTGTTCCGGTTATACATCAATGCGCCATCGATTCTGATAACTAAAATTTCTACTCTCGTTTTGCCGATCTCTTCCTTATCGGTTTATATTCGATCACCGCGAAATTCTCGAAGCAAACGCTGAAAGAAAAGTGTACAGAAGAAAGGGAAGAAAGAGAAGTGAAGATAAACGGAAAATCAAAGTGCAAAATAGTGAGAGAAATATTCCCATCGAGGATGAATACGTCGCAAAAATCGTCCTTTTATCATTACGGACCAATCGGGACTTTCGATAATTTCGATCTGCCACCAACGCCTCCAACCCCGCAAAGTCCAACTTCGTCGAGCAATAACTTTCACAATGAAATTCCATTGGGATGTATTCCCAGTGTGGAATCTTATTGGAATTATGAGGAGACTCAAAAAACTTCGATGGGACATTTTTTCACACGTTCCACGAATGATTTTCGCGAGACCAATAACAATGACGATTATCCTTGCAGGTAAAGGATTTTTTGAGAATCATGAGATTCCAGACGCTACGGACTAGTCAAATTAGTGCTTAATTTTGAAAATCGTTTTTGAAATATTCAGGATTTTTTCCAATCTCCGTTGTTTTTAAAATATTCAGGGTTTTTTCAAATCTCGATTGTTTTACAAAACATTCTTGATTTTTGTCGATAATTATACAAAATTGTCTAAAAAGATTCAAAATGGGCCCATTTTGTTTTTCAATAATTTTGTCACTCGTTTCTGATATAATTTTCTTTCAGTGTCAATCAATTCAAATTTTTCAACCATTTTTTCATCCATTAAAAACTACCGGAAGTTAATGAATTTTGAAGTATAATTATAATTTCAAGTTATCAATTCAAAATTACAATTATCTGCTTATCCGAAGAAAAATGGAAAAAGCTTATTTTGATATGCCAAAAAAAAAGGATTTTCAACGGTAATTGTCAAAATTTTTGGTGATCAATTGACAAAAGATCTTTCAGTGACCGCAAAATGAAAATCCTTAAATCCGATTGCAAGAATTCCTCAAATTTCTTCAAATTTTGATCAAATTTCTTCTAAATATCTTCAGTTTTTTCATAATGCTCAAAGTTCGAGACTGATTTGGTGCTCTATTTGTTACCAAATTATGCGGTGACACATTATGAAATGAAGATGCAAAGCAAAAAAAAAAAATGGTATTCAAAGAAACAAAAATGTATCCTAAAAAAGTATGATGATGAGATAAGGAAAGATACGTGTAAAAAAATGTGATAATCTTTAAATCTTCAGAATTTCCTCAAGTTTTTATGTAATTTTTGCAAATCTTCAATACTTCTTCAGATTTCCTTTAATTTTTGCAAATCTTCAATACTTCTTCAGATTTTTATGTAATTTCTTCAAATCTTTAAAATTTCCTCAGATTATTGTGATTTCTTCAAAACTTCAAAACTTCCTCAGATTTTTATGTAATTTCTTTAAATCTTCAAAGTTTCCCCGGATTTTTATATGATTTTTTCGAAACTTCAAAACTTCCTCAGATTTTTATGTAATATCTTCGAATTTTCAAAATTTCTTGAGATTTTTATGTGATTTCTTCGAAACTTCAAAACTTCCTCAGATTTTTATGCAATTTCTTCAAATCTTCAAAATTTCCTCATATTTTTATGTGATTTCTTCAAAACTTCAAAACTTCCTTAGATTTTTATGTAATTTTTTCAAATCTTCAAAATTTCCTCATATTTTTATGTGATTTCTTCAAAACTTCAAAACTTCCTCAGATTTGTATGTAATTTCTTTAAATCTTCAAAAATTTCTCAGATTTTTATGTGATTTCTTCAAAACTTCAAAACTTCCTCAGATTTTTATGTAATTTCTTTAAATCTTCAAAATTTCTTCATATTTTTATGTGGCTTCTTCGAAACTTCAAAACCTCCTCAGATTTTTATGTAATTTCTTCAAATCTTCAAGATTTCCCCCGATTTTTGTGTAATTTCTTCAACTCTTCAAAATTTCCTCGTGGTCATCGAACCTAAATTACTATTTTGGAGAAAAACCAAACGATTTGAGACAATTTTCAAAATTTAGCACTGATTTTTTTGGTCCAAAGTCTCAACAACTCGTTGATCAGGATTTAATTGTCAATAGAAAAGGAAATGTTGATCCACCGTTGTAATTTAATTCAGATGGGAAGATTATTCGTTGAGCAATGGCGAGGAACAACTTCCGGTTTCTCAGTCGTCGTCGATCGAGGCGCACCACGATGAGACATTTTTCATGGATCAGAGGGCACAAACGTCGTTGAATTCCGCGGTATTTCGAGCATGGGAAATTCCCCACTATCATGACGACAAAACGGTCAGCATGGAACGGTACATTGATAATGAGAATCGTGAAACGATCGGCGAGAGCTTCAACGAGGATCAACGATCCGAGGAAGTGAGATCTATCGATCAATCGGGATCCAAATACGGCAAGTCTTCTTTTTTCTCGCTCCATCTTCTCGTTTCTTCGAGTTTGAACGAACTCTGGTATGGATCTTCCAATGGGAATCGTACGTACATTGTTTGATAAGCTTGGAGATGAAAAAAAAAAATTATACGACCCGAGAGTCGCCTCTGCGACCGTAACAGAACCCGTCAAGACTAAATATTTATCCAATAATATTTTTAACGAGATTGCAGTGGCTCACTGTCTGTTATGCAATTCTTCGTTTTCCTTCTCACTCTCCTTCCATCTCTTGTTTTTGTCTTTTTATTTCTTCTCTCTCTCTCTCTCTCTCTCTCTCTCTCTCTCTCTCTCTCTCTCTCTCTGTCGACGTGTGGGAATCTGCTCTCTTTCTTTTCCTGGGCCACGATCCCTCGACATTGAGAGCATTTCATACAACGATGCAGCAGAAGAAACGAGCAGCTCGTTCTGAGCAAAGATGCACTTGGCTGCGACGACGCTTTGGACTTTCTTTTTTCATCTCTTCTTCCTTCGCTCCGAGTCTCGGACTTATCTTCCGGGTTTATCTGCTGCTAAGAATCTCGTCGACACTTTTTCCATCTATCTTGAAAGTCAGACTTCAAAGGGATTTCCTGGAACTGTTGAGCAAAATCTCATCATGGACTCGCAAATTTCATTTATCAGAAATTTATCCGCTCTGAAACTTCATGAATCGAATATGTATTATTCAAGGTGTCTTTTATAGAAGCGAAATTTCCGGAGTTTTCCAAGTTTTTCATATAAAACATCCCAGTGAACACGTTATGTGCAGCAATGTAACATGGAAATTACATGTAATGTTACTATGTTATTCCTATGTAACATATATTACATTGCGGCAATATAACATAGTAGTTACATGTAATGTTAGAATGTTATTCCTATGTAACATAGCTGTTATATAACGTGCAAGTAACATGTTATGTAACATTTGTTACATGTAATGTTACAATGTTATTCCTATGTAACATAGCTGTTATATAACGTGCAAGTAACATATTATGTAACATTTGTTACAGTCAGGTTACATAACTGGCATATAACTTTGTTACATTACAGTAATGTAAAAAAGACATTACAGTAATGGAACATATGTTATATTGCGGCAATGTAACATTAAAGTTGCATGTAATGTTACAATGTTATTCTTGTGATACATATAACTGTTATACAACGTGGAACTAACATGTTATGTGCCATTCGTTATATGCAGGTTAGATAACTGGTATATAACGTTTTTACATTACAGTAATGTAAACAAACATTGCAAAATAATAATATTGCAGTAATACAACTGAAATATTACAATATCACCGTAATATTGCTGTTATATGAATGCAATATAACAGTTACATTAATGTAATATTACATTCCAATATCGCGGTTACATATAACTGTTATATAACAATGTTATATTGCTCATTAGGAAATTGTAACTTACATGTAACGTCTATGTAATATTACATGTTACAAACGGTAACATTGCCGTTACATTGCTGCAACGTTACTGTGTTCACTGGGGTCTCTATCATTAAACGATATTTACCAGCGGTTTATTAATTCACAATTTAAAAATTAACTGTAGAGACTTTTTGCTGATGTATACGAGCTTCCTTCATTTTTAGCAAGTTTTGCGAATGAGAACCAATTATGTGGAAACAATACTTCAAATCTTCAATCTCAGTGAAACGCAACACAATTTTCTGTCGCACAATTTCTTTAAAATACTAAAATTTGAATTAATTTAAGGTACTAGTCTACTTTAGAAGGAAAAACAATTTTAGGATTTTTTTCTCAGCTCCTTCATCAGATATTTTGATTCTTTGAATAATTTATAGACGGCGCCACAGTCGAAAATGTATTTTCCCATGGCTAATCTCAGTATTGGCAAGAGTGAAACGAAAAAATAAAAAAGCATTTCAAAAAGGAAGGTTTCTTACACAACAATTTACCACCGTTAATGAAAAATCGATAAAAAAAAAAAATGGCGCATGTTTGAAATGAAAATGAACCATTGAATTTTTCACAATTTATTTGAAACATCCGCCATTTTTTTTCGATGTTTCATTAACGGTGGTAAATTGTTGTGTAAAAAACCTTCCTCTTTAAAATACGTTTTTATTTTTTTCTTTCAGACTCGCCAATCCTGAGATTAACTGTCGGCCATGGGACAAAACATTTTCGAAGACTCGACTTTGGCACCTTTTATAAATTATTCAAAGAGACTGAATAAAAAATAAATATTTTTTTTTACTTTCGAAGGATGAAACAATGTTGTGTAAATAGTTTTAGAGCCATATCTGATAAAGAAGCTGAGAAAAAAAATCTTGAAGATTTCCTTTTTTTTCGCCTACTGAAGTAGATTAGTACCTGATCTAATTTTAAATTTTTTAATTAATTTAAAACATCTGAATGCTCATCCATATTTATATTTTGAAATACCCAAGCGATTTAGTCAGAGTATCAAAAAATTTGCAATGGATAGAGCGATCATTTCTAATTTTTTGAGGAACGAAGAATTCTCTGACATTTCCCCTAGATACTCTGTTTTTTTAAACAATAAATTTTCGTTGAATTTGTCAGATTGCTCCAACACGTTAAATATCAAAACTTCATCGACCGCGTTTAACGTAAAAAGAGAAACAAAAAAATCAGCGAGTCACCATCAGGATGAATTTTTTGCTCTCGAAAATTACGTCAGTCATCGTAGCAGAAAACGACGATGCGGAAAGATTTAGTCTTCAACGAGGCATAACGCTGTTGCTCAAGAAGCAGGCAAAATGTTCTCGTGTCGTTTATCCGAGATCTATGTCGTCATCGTTGATTCCTCGTCGATTCGCATTACAGAAGAAAAAAAAGTTGACGATTTTATGTATTCTTCTCGCAGATTCGAAAAAACGTCGACGAAACTGCAACAGAATCGAAAAGTCTCGCAAAGAGAGAACTGCCTTTACAAAGCAACAGGTTCGTCATCTGGAACTTGAATTCTCGTACAGCAATTATTTAACGAGGCTAAGAAGATACGAGATAGCGTTGACTCTCGATCTGACCGAACGTCAGGTAATTTTTTTTATACTCTTCTCAAAGCAGGGTTGCAAGTAATGCATTACTTTTTGTAATGCATTGCTATTTTCATTACCCATTACAATGTAATGTGTAGTGGAAAAAAATTCCATTACTCATTACAATGTAGTGTGTAATGGAAAAATTTTCCATTACTCATCACAATGTAGTGTGTAATGGAAAAAAAATTTCATTACCCATTACAATGTAGTGTGTAATGGAAAAAAAAATTCATTACCTATTACAATGTAGTGTGTAATGGACAAAATTTACATTACCCATCCCAATGTAGTGTGTAATGAAAAAAATTTGCATTACCCATTACAATGTAGTGTGTGATGAAAAAAATTTGAATCACCCATAACAATGTAGTGTGTAATGGAAAAAATTTGCATTACCCATTAAAATGTAGTGTGTAATGGAAAAAATTTGCATTACCTATTAAAATGTAGTGTGTAATGGAAAAAAAAATTAATTACCTATTACAATGTAGTGTGTAATGGAAAAAATTTACATTACCCATTACAATGTAGTGTGTAATGAAAAAAAATTCCATTACCCATTACAATGTAGTGTGTAATGGAAAACAATTTCATTACCCATTACAATGTAGTGTGGAATGAAAAAAATTTGAATTTCTATTAAATTGTAGTATAATATGGAAAAAAATGCATTACCCAATACAAAGTAGTGTGTAATGGAAAAAATTTACATTACCCATTACAATGTAGTGTGTAATGGGAAAAAATTTCATTACTCATTACAATGTAGTGTAATGGAAAAAAATTCTATTACCCATTACAATGTAGTGTGTAATGAAAAAAAAAATCTATTACCCATCACATTGTAGTAATTTATTCATCCATATTTTTCCATTCCCAAAATTACAATCAAAGTTTTGTCCGTTACACATTCGATTGCAATCGGTAATGGAAATTTTTTCTATTACACACTACATTGTAATGGGCCGTGAAATTTCCTTCCATTACACACTACATTTTAATGAGTAATGCAAAATTTTTCCATTACACACTACATTGTAATGGGTAATGCAAATATTTTCCATTATACACTACATTGTAATGGGCAATGAAGATTTTTTGCATTATACACTACATTTTAATGGGTAATGCAAATTTTTTTCCATTACACACTACATTGTAATAGGTAATGAAATTTTATTCCATTACACACTACATTGTAATGGGTAATGGAAATTTTGTTTCCATTACACATTCTAAAAGTAATGAACAATGCATTACTTTTACATTACAAATTTCGCAACCCTGCCTCCAAGATCATCTTTATGCGGAATTAATTTATGTCAAACGGCATTTTATTTTATTTTTTTTCAGATCAAAGTTTGGTTTCAAAACAGACGCATGAAGTGGAAACGCACGAAGGGAATATCGACGAATAACGCTTCAGAGAAAGATCCGCGCGCTACCGCGTGAAAAATACGAACGATGGAAACGAAAATACCAAAATATGCTTCAAAAGGAAAATTAACATTCGAGGATAAAAATATAACGATGTGTAACAAAGATGAGAAAAAATGTACGCATGATTGAATGTAATAAAAATATCGCCCACGAGTGAAAAAAGTGAATGAAGAATAAACAATTTAGCGGATTAACAAAGTAATGTTGTATTTATAAATTTTTAGTACTTATTTTGAAAGTCACATCGAGTCCCTGCTTCTTAAGCTTATCCGACAGTTTACCCAGTCTCTTTACCGATTTTTTAACGAATAGCTTGTGCTTTTCTTCTGTTTCCGGTGCATTGAGTTTTTTAACTTCCTTGATTCTCTGCATTTTTCGGGGGTAGTGCACTTTCGTCCAACGGGTTTTCGAAAAAAAACCGTTGTGTTGTTGCTCGGGCGGAACGTACGTGGCTGCAAGAATTAAGGGGTTTAAAATACATAAGAAAATTCTCTCACTTATAATGCTTTCGCAAGATTTTTTTAATTTACTTGAATCTCACTTTTTATTAGTCTTCCGCACATCAAATAATTGTTCATCGTCTCTGCTGCAATTTTTGCAACGCTTGTTTCGGTGAATTCGACGTATCCGTAACCACGGCTTTTGCCAGTCTGTGAAAAAAAATACGTTACGAGATCTTATAATTTAAATCGTCTTATTTCATGCACTTTCAAATTGAAAATGTAATTTATCGATTCGTTCAATTTCTATTCACTTTGGACAAAGTTCAGGCTGCATTAAACGTTGAAAGGGGAAAACATAAATTTGCGCCAGATTTACATCATTGTAAGAGAAAGAGAAAAATATAAAGTTTTTATTATTATTTTGGAGCATCACGTCTGGTTAAAATTGATAAAAAATGAAATATTTGGGTTTTGATTATTTATCAAAATATGACATTTTAGGAATATTTAAATTTTCAAATTGATTCATTTCTGTCTAGCAACGTTCATTACAAAGTGTTTTGATTGGAACATAAAAAAGTCTCTACATCAATGATAATTGTGAATATTTTTCAATGCAAAAAAAAGGAAAATAAGTTGAAAACATGCTCATCATAGTGCAAAAAAAATCGATTAAAGAACTTTGCAAGTTTTCTCACAAACAATCCCTGGTTATTACTATTTTCTTTAGTCTTCCTCTCGGTGTAACTTTTAAATTTTGGCTTGATTTGCAAATGTTTTTTTCTCTATTCAAGCTTCGCACGTCGATTCGAAATTGTGTCTCTTAAGGGAAGGATAAATTTGAATATAACAGCAAATCTTGTCTTGAAAAGGGCTTGATGATGTAAGAAGCAAATAATGAGGCTTTTTGTAGTCAATGAAGTCATTTTTGAGGTAAAATCTGGCTTTTTCTTGCATTCGCAAGTGCCAACAATAAAGGAAGGCACTTGAACTTGCTCTTGATGCAAATAAGGCACACTTACCTCTTTCGACCTTGAAAGTCTGACGCGAGTCACATGACCAAATTGTTTGAAGTAATCTTTCATCTGATCTTCGTAAAATCCATGAGGTATGTGACCGACGTAAACAATACCGCGTCCAAGTTTGTTCTGATCGCGATTCTTCCTCTTTTTCCACAGAATCTTTATCGATTTTTTTGACCTGTTCTTGGCTGTCTTGGCATGTTTACTTTTTGTCTGTTTAATAGTATATTGGGTTAAGAACAACGAAACATGAGTTTGTTAAGGGGGGAAAAGGGTCAGAAAATCGATTTTGATTTCTGATACAACTTATAAGAAATATCGTCAGCAAATTTGAAGTCATTAGGAGCAAAACTTTTCGAGTCATAGACAATTGAGTCTCTGGTCTCTGGACAATTGAGTTTATAAAAGTTATAGAGGCGCAACCATATGGCCAAGATTATCAAATAAATAATAAGGAGTGTGTCGGTCATGCAGTAGTTGCAGGCAAGTTGCTTTATGGAACAGGAATCGACGATTCTATGTAAGTTTGAAAAAAAAAAATTTCTCTATTTTATTCATGTATCAAACTTTGATCGTGTTTTTCTCAAAACTTTTTTTTTAAGTCGGTAGTCAAAATTTCTCGAAAACCTTTGGACCGATTTCGCTTAAACTTTGCACGTTCTGAACGAAGGATTTTTTTTTGGCAAAAATTAGAGTTTTTTTATTGCAGCTTTACCAAAAATTCAACAATAAATATTTTGTTAATTGCTTTGTTCAAATCCAAGATAAACTAATGTACCAAAGGAATCGTTTTGGTTTTTCAATTTCAGATTAAGCATTCGTGAGTTTTTTTTCGATATTTTTTTATGAAAATTTAACAGAATATTCTTAGAATAATGCTTAATAATGTCTAAAAATTAAAAAATTTAATAAATAATGTACTCCGAAAAAAAAAACCACAAAAATATTCTCTTTTTTTGTATCTAAGACACTTTTCCCATTTTGAAATGTATTATAACATTCGATTAAATAGGGCTCTGCGTCTATTTCTCCATTTCATGAAGTCCTTTTTGAGAACAATGTGTTTTTCGGATTCAAAAGGGATAAATAATATATTTGGAGGTTACGTTGACACGTGATTCGCATACCTGAAGTATTTTTTTGACATTTTTCACCGCCTTGATGAGACTGGATCGTCCCTCCGTTGGAAGTTTCTTCTTGTTTATTGCAATCTTCATTTTCGGAAATTCTGTTTCGATCTCGTGCGAAATACCTCTATTGTTTTTATCTTCGGTGTATTGCAAGACACGATATTACGCGGCACAGTCCTTTCCGCCATGACAGTTCCACGCATGCGCGCGCACCATATATATGTATATACTCCTGGACCGCGCATTCCCTATCTGTTCCCATAGTGTCGAGTTAGGAGAAAGAGACAGAGAGAGATTCCCACGTGCGTGACAAGGACAACAATGCCATAGTTGGGTGAACGGTGCCCTCGGTACGCGATGCGCAGTCCAGGAGTATAAGGTCTATGGTATATACCGTGGTATATATGCATAAATACAGTGCGCATGCGCGCGGAAGTCCGTCAGGGGCGCCATCTTGGCCGGATCTCCTACCTACTGTAGTACTGTCAGTCATCGTGAAAACGTGTTCCCGGTTCCCGCGAAGAGCCGGTCTCTGTTCTCTTTTTCTTCCGGCAGACGGTAAAGTCTTTGAGAATTCTCAGTGAAATGCGCACGCATACGAAAATAATGTTCTCATGATACCGCGGAGATAGTTTTTGAAACGTACAAACTCACGCGCGGTCGTAAATTCTCGATAAACAATTTTCCAAACATCGTTTGCCGTGCGACGCAAAAACAAAATGGCCGCCGCTGTTATTCGTTTGTTCAACAATTGTGATGTACTTGGTTGCGCCCGATTTGGCCCGATTTCTCCGGCAAAAAGGTATGTATTTCGTTCGCATCATGCATTTTTGTGCATTCATAACTGTGTTTTCGTATTTTGTTGATAAAAAGCTGCGGAGAAGAAAGATTAGATAGGAATCATGGTAAACAGGATTTTCGATCGTATTCTCGTCCAGGTAGCGCTGTCGCGGAATATTTCTTTTTCTCGTGTTTGTTTTGTTTCCGAATACGTTTTAATAAACTTTTCAGACAATTTGATTCTCATATAAATATGGGATTCGACAATTTGCGTGATTTTTGTTTTTGTCGCAATTTTTCAGATGGTCGAATGATGATAAACTATTTTTTTTTAATGTATTTTTTTATGTCCATTGAAACAAAAATTATCTGTGCAATTATGATTTTGAAATGTTGCAGAAAGGGCACAGATACTGCTGATCATATGTATTGCTGAGTGAATCGAGCCAAATCGAAGGGCTGCAAAATATTGCAAATAAGTGATTTTGGTACGTAGTTCTCTGTTTTCTATCAATTGTACAGAGTAAAGCATTCATTCCGATGCTTTTAATTTCTTTTATCATACACTGTTTTTGAACCTTCACAGAGTGGGCTTTGCCGAAGATGGGATTGTGGATGCGGAAAATTTATCCATCAAGGATTTTCGAATTTGTCGAAGATCTTTCGGCAAGATAGCTGGATCCTTGGATTGAACAAGTCATCTCCGGTGAGTCTTTTTATCTTTACACGTTGAGGACCAGAGTTGTAAAAATAGTAATGTAAAAGTAATGCATTATCCATTACTTTAAAGTGTATTGGATAAGTTTTCCATTACAAATTACAAAAGTAATGTGTAATGGATGGGTGTTCCATTACAAATAAAAAAAGTAATGTGTAATGTATGCATGTTTCATTATAAATAAAAAAAGTAATGTGTAATGAATGCATGTTCCATTACAAATAAAATAAGTAATGTGTAATGGATGCGTGTTCCATTACAAATAAAAGGTAATGTGTAATGTATGCACGTTCCATTACACATTTCAATTTAAAACAAAAGTAATTTGCAGTGGAGAATATTCCATTACAAATAGAGAAATTGCCGTGCTCGTATTAGAAACTTGCATATTGCTATCTCATTATTTTATTTCACTCACTAAAAGTTTATCCACAATTGTCACAAATGATCCATAAAGTTGAAAAAAAAGAACATCACATTATTTAGGGATTCAATAAAGCGGCAAATTTTGTATCAGTAACTTGTAATTTTTATTAGATTGCTTATAATTATGGATAACAACTTGTAAAAGCAAGTTCAATATAAAGTTGGATAATTTTTGGGGTTGAGTACATTTTCGTACTTCGATTTAACGATGAATTGTCTGTTTTTTTTTTGTTTTTATTTTTTAACTTTATGGATCCTTTGTGATAATTGCGGATGAACTTTTAGTGAGCGAAATAAAATAATGAGACAGCAATGTGCAAGTTTCTAATACGAGCACGGCAATTTTTCTATTTGTAATGGAATATTGTCCACTGCAAATTACTTTTTTTTTTAAATTGTAATTTGTGATGGAATACATACATTACACATTACTTTTTTATTTGTAATGGGACGTGCATCCATTACACATTACTTAATTTATTTGTAATTGAACATGCATACATTACACATTACTTTTTTTATTTGTAATGGCACACGCATTCATTACACATTACTTTTTTATTTGCAATGGCACATGCATCCATTGCAAAAATTACTTTTTTTAATTGTAATGGGGCATGCATCCATTACACATTACTTTTTTTAATTGTAATGGAACACGCATCCATTACACATTACTTTTTTATGTGTAATGGCCCATGCATTCATTACACATTACTTTTTTATTGGTAATGGCACATGCATCCATTACACATTACTTTTTTTATTTGTAATGGTACACGCATACATTACACATTACTTTTGTATTTTGTAACGGTACACTTATCCATTTCACATTATGCAGTGTAATGGATAATAAATACAGTAATGCATTATTTACAACTCTGGTGAGGACATTGATAAAAGATTACGTTCTATAAAAAATATGCATTTCTGTTGGAAATTCGTTCGACGAAAACATTTTCTTAGTTTTATGGTCAAAATTAATTTTTTGCTTTCCGGAAAATTATTATCAATGAAATAGAATCATGTTCTCTTTGAATAAAATTGATATTTGCATAAAATTTAATTGCTTTTAAAGAAATGTTCTTGAATTAAATAAAACATTTCTGACTATGTATCACTGTACAGTCACTGCTAGTAAAATCTTTCACTTGAGAAGTTTGCATTTTGCATAATAGTATTTTTCGATTTTAATGTCTAGATGGTATTCATTGACTTTCCAAAATTATTTGTCATTAAATAAGTAACTAACACAAAATAGATAACAAGAATAATTGGTAATAAAATTCAAATCGGAATCCTTCGAGTGGTTGATTTTCATTAAATTTTCAAAAAAATGTTCGAAGACACACCATTGTTTGTTATTTTTTCAGCTGTCGAACTAAATTTTTTCGCACAATCACAATAGCTACTCTGATAATTATCAATAAATTCTAAAGGTACTTTTAACGGTTCAATTTTTATACAATTTTTGGTTCGACTAAACGTTTGAAACTTCAAGTACATCAAAAAATTAGTTGTTTGTTCTTGCAAAGCAGACGTAAACCCCATTCAAAATTGCCGCCTTCGCGCGCTTTACAGCCGCCATATTTTTTAGTGACCAAAGATTTCACGAGACGTTCTACCATACCGACTGGCAATTCGCTCAATCTCTAGAATTAAACGAAGCTCATCTTTTTACCAATTCTCTCCCTTTATTGCTTGACTCCTTGTGCTCGTTTGAACGCGCGACCTCTTCTCTCGATAAAGCGGGAATCTGCTTGGTTGGCGGTTCTCTTTTTTCCGTTAAATACTACATATATATGGGTCATTCCATGTCAAATCGACCAATAGTTGGAATCGACTACTTTCAATTTCGATGCATTTTGGTCAGAAGGTTTCCTTTATCATAAAACGAAGTTCTACCAAAGGAAAAAAATTAATTTTTTTTTGAAAATTCAAAAATTCACAATTTTTTCTAGTTTATTTTTTAAATATCTCGAAAACTATTATAGTTACGAAAAAATCGTTCTGGGTTCGTTCTAAAGAGCAATCATGTAATTTTTACTGCTCAAAATTAAGAAATTACATCATTGCTCAACTTTACTTAATTTTACCAACATTGAAAGATTCATATTTTTGAAAAAAAGAACACCTTTCTGAAAATTTCAGGATCTTTTAACATCAGTACAAGGTATTATATTAAAAAAATTGAAACAAAAATTTAATGTTGATCGTGGATTTTCACGATTTTTTAAAATTCAAAATTCTTCAAATTTATCATTGTTCAAATTTTTTTTTTCGGAATATTTTTTTTTTGCAACCCCAAGTACACTCTTTAAGACAAACCCAGAACGATTATTTCGTAACTATAACAGTTTTCGAGATATTGAAAAAATAAACTTGACAAATTGAAAAAATGGTGAAATTTTGAATCTTGCTTAACTTTCGAAAGAAAATGTTGTAATTTTTTTCCTTCGGTAGAACTTTGTTTTATGATAAACGAAAACTTCTGACCAAATTTTATCGAAATTAAAAGGGGTCGATTCCAACTATTGGTCGATTTAATATGGAATGACCCATATATATTGGGCATTCTATACCAAACCGACCAATTTGTGACGCCGATCATTTTTAATTTTGTTGCCAATTTTCAATTTTTTTGTACGTACTGAAAGCAGTCTTTCAGATTTTTTTTAGATTTTTGTCTCAACTCTTCTTACCACAATGAATTTTTCAAAATTTCACACATTTTTTCTTAAATGCTCGTAACTTAAAAAAAACGGAGATATCAAAATAAGATAGAAGATCATTTCTTTTCGTCTTGAGTTGTAGTTTTATAAAAAAAATACAAAAAGATATCAATATTTATTTTCATGTTTTTTTTTTCAGTTTATAAAATAAATACAAATTTTTTAACTTGGACCATTTTGATTTTCCGAAAAAACTTTTTAAGAGACGTTTCATGAAATATTGAAAAAAATGTTGTGGTAAGAGGAGTTGAGAAAAAAATCTAAAAAAATTACGAAAGACCGCTTTCAGTATGTACAAAAAAATAGAAAATTTTCAGCAAAATTAAAAATGGTTGGGGTCACGGATTGATCGGTTTGCCATGGAATGCCCCATATATATATTCTACTTAGCCACTATAAATTCAAACTGTGTCCGAGCTAATTGCAGAAAAGATAGTGAAAGTGGTAATTTTTCGAAATAACGTGCAACACAAAACCTTACTTAGAACAAGCGCTTTGAGTTGCGCAAAAGTAGTTTTTCCGTCGAAGAAGTATAACAGAAACCCGAGAAAGTTAGTCAATTCGCGGTAATTATCGCGGCGATGTACTCCCTCGACATGAAAAAACCATTAACAAGGGAAACAACTCAACCCGTATAAATACAGAGTTGGATAAAAATCTTCGTTCAGTCCGTAAGAATCTTCGACCGAAAATACCGTCAAGTTTAGTTGCCGCTTTAGTTGACATGATCGTCGCGAGATTGATTCGAGGAGCAACGATACATTTATTATTCCGTATATCCTGCATCTTAATTGTCAGTGGAATTACCGCTTCAACGAATAAAACTGTCGTCTCGGTAATTGATAATCGGGTTTTTAAAAAAACGCTGGGGAATCCTCCGGAACCGAGCAGGAATCTCGAGGTTCCGCCTCGCGTCGATCGTCAGGACGAAAGATCGATCTTCGAATCCTTGAGGATCGATGGAGCCATTCCTCGAGATTGGAGGAAAGAATCGAGAGAATATCTTCCGCCATTTCGCGTCGAGAATAATCGATTTTTCGATCACTCTTACGGTCCACCGAGTGTCTTACCGATCGATGAATCACGGACACAGGTACAGGGTTGCGAAATTTTTTATGGAAAAGTAATGCATTAATCATTATTTTTTTAATGGCTAATGGAAATAATTTCCATTAAACATAACCATTTTATGGGCAATGGAAATTATTTTCATTAACCATTAAAATTTAATGGCTCATGGAAACTATTTCCATCAATCATTAAAATTTAATGGCCAATGGAAATGATTTTCATTAACTATTAAATGTTGATAGTTAATGAAAAAAATTTCCACTAACTAATGACATTGAATGATTGATGGAAATAATTTCTATTAATCAATAAATGTTAATGGTTAATGGAAGTTATTTTCAATTATCAATAAGAGTTAATGGTTAATGAAAATTATCTCCATTAACCATTGCGTGTTGATGGTTAATGGGAATTATTTTCATTAACCATTAAAATTTATTGAATAATGGAAATGATTTCCATTAATCATTTAATGTTATTATGGTTAGTGGAAATTATTTCCATCAACCATTAAAATTTAATGGCTAATGGTAATGATTTCCGTTAACCATTAAATGTTAATGGTTAATGAAAACAATTTCCACTAACCAATAACATTAAATGATTAATGAAAATAATTTCCATTATTCAATAAATTTTAATGGTTAATGGACATTATTTTCAACTATCAATAAGAGTCAACGGTTAATGACAATTATCTCCATTAACCATTACATGTTGATGGTTAATGGGGATTATTTTCATAAACCATTAACATTTAATGGGTAATGGAAATTATTTTCATTAACCATTAACAGTTAATGACTAATGGAAATTATTTTTCACTAACCAATAACATTAAATGATATTTTCCATTAATCAATAATTGTTAATGGTTAATGGAAGTTATTTTCAATCATCAATAAGAGTCAATGGTTAATGAAAACTATCTCCATTAACCATTACGGGTTATTGGTTAATGGGGATTATTTTCATTAACCATCTCCATTAACCATTACGTGTTGATGGTTAATCGGAATTATTTTCATTAATCATTAACATTTTATGATTAATGAAAATAATTTTCATTAACCATTAAAATTTAATAGCTAATGGAAATTATTTTCATCAACCATTAAAATTTAATGGCTAATGGTAATGATTTCCGTTAACCAATAAATGTTAATGGTTAACGAAAACAATTTCCACTAACCAATAACATTAAATGATTAATGAAAATAATTTCCATTATTCAATAAATTTTAATTTTTAATGGAAATTATTTACAACTATCAATAAGAGTCAATGGTTAATGACAATTATCTCCATTAACCATTACGTGTTGATGGTTAATGGGGATTATTTTCATAAACCATTAACATTTAATAGGTAATGGAAATTATTTTCATTAACCATTAGCATTTAATGGGTGATGGGAATTATTTTCATTAACCATTAACAGTTAATGGCTAATGGAAATTATTTTTCACTAACCAATAACATTAAATGATTAATAGAAATATTTTCCATTAATCAATAATTGTTAATGGTTAATGGAAGTTATTTTCAATCATCAATAAGAGTCAATGGTTAATGAAAACTATCTCCATTAACCATTATGTGTTGATGGTTAATGGGGATTATTTTCATTAACCATTAACATTTAATGGGTAATGCAAATTATTTTCATTAACCATTATATGTTAATGGTAAATGAAAATAATTTCCACTAACCAATAACATTAAATGATTGATGGAAATAATTTCCATGAATCAATAAATGTTAATGTTTAGTGGAAATAATTTTTGATTATCAATAAGAGTCAATGGCTAATGAAAATTATCTCCATTAACCATTACGCGTTGATGGTTAATGAAAATAATTTCGATTTATCATTTACTGTTAGTGGCTAATGGAAATTATTTCCATTGACCGTTGACATTTAATGTAATTAAAATGGTCGTAATCGATTATTCAGCTGTTCTTAGCGGTTTTGGTCCCAACAGTCGGTCAGTACCTTTGGGTCATTTTGACCCAGAATAAAACCAATCGATTACTACCATTTCAATTAAATTCAATGGTAATGGTTAATGGCAATAATTTCCGTTAACCATTGGCATTATGGTTAATTGTAATAATTTTCATTAACCAATAGCATTAAATGGTTAATGAAAATTATTTTCATTAACTATTAACATTAAATGGTTAATGGAGATAATCTTCATTAAACATTAACTCTTATATATTAATGGAAATAATTTCCATTAACGATTAACATTCAATGGTTAATGGAGATTACTTCAATTAATCAATAAGAGTCAATGTCAATTGAAAATGTAAATGCATTAAAAAAAAAGTAATGCATTATTTGCAACCTCACACAGGTATCATCGAGTCCGAGATACTCGAGGGTCTCTTTGAGTACACATTCTCCTGTTTTACGATTAGAAAGGGATGGGATCTTGTGGAAGAATGAAAATCGTGATAATGACGGATGGATCAATGATGATAAGACGAGAAATGTTGTTGAGCATGCGAGAATAAGGCCCGGAGGGAATATAAGGCCGGTTTATGAGTTGGAGGGCGATTTCGTATTGAACGACGAAGATCATCGCCGGGAAAAAAATCAGCCCGCGGTCAATCGTGCGATCGGGCTATCAACAAACCCAAATACCGTGACTCCGCACAAAGTCAATGAGGTTTACGATCATGTTGAATCTCATCGTCCTACGGACGAGCGAGTTCATGAATCTAAGAGAGACTCTGGCGCATCGGGCTCAAGCCTCGATTGGTTTCTCACCAAAGACGGTTACAACAGTCCCCTTCATCCACCCCCGAATCCACGTTTGTCACTCATACTTTCGCACTATGGACGTTACGTGCCCGGCATCGATCAACCCAAATATTATTCCTACACGGCGGTTAACAATATTCACAATAATCGGCCTTTCGGACAGTACAAATTTTCGTGCGACGACGACGGTCGTTCGATCGACTGATCGTTTTTTTTTTTAATTAAAAAATTAAGGAATGTATAATTGAATAAAAAATAAAGTACAAAGATACCCTTTGGGTCCCGAAAAAAGGTGCTCGGGAAATTGATGGTCAATTATTTTTATGATTTACTATCAGCGCTGCGGCGTTTTAGTCAAAAATCCGTCATACTTGACTCACAGAGAGTCTGCATTGCTTAATAAAAAGGTTGTTTGAAGGTTCAAAGCGCGTGTTTCGAATGGGAAATTTTCTGGGGAACACGAATAAGCGATTTGCGATGGTGAAATTCCTTACGGATCATGCTTAAAAATGACTAATATCTTTTTGGAGGATCCATTTGCGAAAAGTTTTTTTGACAAATTGATTGATAGGTCGTTCCATTCGATTCCATTCCATTCCATTCCATGATGAACGAAATTTCGTCGTTTCAAGGATCATGCTTAAAAATGACAAATATCGTTTTGGCGGATCCATTTGCGAAAAGTTTTTTTGACAAATCAATTGATAGGTCGTTCCATTCGATTCCATTCCATTCCATTCCATGAAAAAAAGTTTCGTCGTTTCAAGGATCATGCTTAAAAATGACAAATATCTTTTTGGCGGATCCATTTGCGAAAAGTTTTTTTGACAAATCAATTGATAGGTCGTTCCATTCGATTCCATTCCATTCCATTCCATGAAAAAAAGTTTCGTCGTTTCAAGGATCATGCTTAAGAATGACAAATATCGTTTTGGCGGATCCATTTGCGAAAAGTTTTTTTGACAAATTAATTGATAGGTCGTTCCATTCGATTCCATTCCATTCCATTCCATGATTTCGTCGTTTCAAGGATCATGCTTAAAAATGACAAATATCGTTTTGGCGGATCCATTTGCGAAAAGTTTTTTTGACAAATTAATTGATAGGTCGTTCCATTCGATTCCATTCCATTCCATTCCATGAAAAAAAAGTTTCGTCGTTTCAAGGATCATGCTTAAGAATGACAAATATCGTTTTGGCGGATCCATTTGCGAAAAGTTTTTTTGACAAATCAATTGATAGGTCGTTCCATTCGATTCGATTCCATTCCATCCCATGAAAAAAAAATTCGTCGTTTCAAGGATCATGCTTAAGAATGACAAATATCTTTTTGGCGGATCCATTTGCGAAAAGTTTTTTTGACAAATCAATTGATAGGTCGTTCCATTCGATTCCATTCCATTCCATTCCATGAAAAAAAAGTTTCGTCGTTTCAAGGATCATGCTTAAGAATGACAAATATCGTTTTGGCGGATCCATTTGCGAAAAGTTTTTTTGACAAATTAATTGATAGGTCGTTCCATTCGATTCCATTCCATTCCATTCCATGAAAAAAAAATTCGTCGTTTCAAGGATCATGCTTAAGAATGACAAATATCGTTTTGGCGGATCCATTTGCGAAAAGTTTTTTTGACAAATCAATTGATAGGTCGTTCCATTCGATTCGATTCCATTCCATTCCATGAAAAAAAAAATCGTCGTTTCAAGGATCATGCTTAAGAATGACAAATATCTTTTTGGCGGATCCATTTGCGAAAAGTTTTTTTGACAAATCAATTGATAGGTCGTTCCATTCCATTCCATACCATTCCATGAAAAAAAAATTTCGTCGTTTCAAGGATCATGCTTAAGAATGACAAATATCTTTTTGGCGGATCCATTTGCGAAAAGTTTTTTTGACAAATCAATTGATAGGTCGTTCCATTCGATTCTATTCCATTCCATTCCATGAAAAAAATCATCGTTTCAGGGTTCAAAGCTTGTGTTTTGGATCGGAAATTTCCTGGGGACCACGATAAAGCTATTTGCGTTTGTCCTCACTGTACAGTTGCCTCTTCCATTGTCTCCCAAGAGCTGCACGTGTGACGCAAAAAGAAATTCAAAAATAGTAAAAGGTAAAGTGGAGTGGGCGAAAAAAAGTGAAGAAAGAGGATGATGAAGAGGGGAGAGAGAGAGAGAGAGAGCGCGAAAAACCCCGTCAACGCACCGAGTCGCGTAATTGCTGTGTTCATAATTGTTACCCTCCCTTTAGTCGCGGTCTGTGTGTGGTTTGTGTGTGTGTGTCCTTGTGTATCTGGCAAGGTTGTACACTCCATAGGATTGCCGGGAGCCCTTAGTATGGACCCTCTGGGCCACTCCGCCGCCAGCCCCGACCTCTTCAACTTCAACCTCTTCGCCCTTTCTTGTCTTCTTTTTCTCTCTTCTTCTTCGCTCTGGCTTTCAAGCTTCTTTCGCAATTCCCCATTTTCTCACATTCCCCGGTGAAAGATCGCGAAGAAATTAGTCTGGGGGAGGACCAACACACATTCGCATGCATATAGACACGAATCCGGAACCCAAACCACAGAAACTACGAGGAGGACTCTGTTACTAGCCCTCAAATTGGCGGAGTTTCGTAATGGAGCCACGTGTAACCTTTGTTTCAACATAATGGGAGGATGCAGTTTTCAAGAATAGGGCGAATTCTTCATTCCCTCCTTTTCTCTCTCCTTCGCGCTTTCCCGCTTCCTCTCTGGCCCTTTTCCTCTCATTTCTCTTTATTCCCGATCTTGAAACCTCCCCGAGACTCGTTCTTTTCACTCTTTCGTTGCCTCTGCTCACTTTGCGCGAATACTCTCTTCTGCGGTATTCAAAGACGCGTCTTGAAAAATTTTTCGTATGGAACTTTTCTCGCACGAGAGATCGACAATAGCGGAGCGCGTCTGGTGTGAATTTCATCGGCTGAATGAAGATTTTGTTTCTCATATTTGGCATTTCGCAGCGGGAAATGCAATGGGAATTTATATGTAAAATGTGAGAGCAAAATTTTGGATAAAGTCAGATATGTTTTTATTTCATCGTTGAAAAGGTTCGAAGGGTTTGTTCCCGATTCGCGAATTTTTGGAACATTAATTTGCCTCCAGGATTTTTTTCATTATCGATTACGTTAAATGGGAAGTCGAAAAGTGCGCCGACAGTGCCTGAAATGGTGAAACGTGAAATTTTCTCGATTGGTACATACACTTCGGTCCAAAAGTTTGGAAACACTCGCCCCGATTCTGCGCCCCACAAAAAGTTTCGCTGCTCTTTTAAAAATGAGGATATAGTTCAATCCAACAAGCGGCGTTTCATAGGGGACATTTCCAGCTTCATTTTGATTTTTTCTAAAAAATGTTTTTGATTTTTTTTGAACCCGGTACGCTCTTTGAAATTTTGTCATTTTTCCGCTTTTTTTGGCGTTGAAATTTTGGCGCACGATCCATGAAAATTTTTTAAAACTTTTTTCGCATCAAAAACTTTTGGGGGGGAGTATAAGCTACAATTTTGTTTTTTGAAAACTTTCGTACGATTTTTTTTCGCAAAAGTATTCCATTTTTTTTACAAAAAACGACCATATTTATAATATGTAGCGTAATTCTAAAACTGCTCGAGTTTTTTGAAATCAATAAGAGGGTAAAAAGTTGCATACAATTATTTTGGATTCAATGACATTTTTTCAGATTTTTTTAAAAATTTTTTGTTTCGAAATTTTGTCCTGTCAACGAGATTTTTTTTAAATCTTAAACAATCGGGTCTCTTACCTCATCTACGCGGCTTTTTCATCGAAAAACCTCATCTACATGACTTTTTCATCAGATAACCCGTGTAGATGAGGTAAGAGACCCGATTGTTTAAGATATAAGATATCGTCAACAGGGAGAATTTTGAAAAAACAAAAATTTTGCAAAAAAATTCCGAAAAAATTTCATCGAATCCAGAATAATTGTTTGCAACTTTTGACTCTCTTAGTGATTTGACGAGAACCCAGTAGTTTTAGAGTTACGCGTCATTTTATAAATATGGTCGTTTTTTGCGAAAATCTGAATATTTTTGCGCGAAAAAATCGTACAGAATTGAAAAAAAAACGAAATTGAAGATTATCAATGCGAAAAACAGTTGAAACAAAATTTTTTGGGTTTTGCGTAAAATTTTCAACGTCAAAGAAAATCCAAAAAACGACTATGTTTCAAAGAACGTACTGGGTTCAAGAAAAATCGAATTTTTTTTTTGAAAAAAGCGAAATGAAGCCGAATATGTCCCCTTTAAAATACTCCCTGTTGAATTGAAATATCTTCATTTTTTAAACAGCAGTGAAACTTTTTGTACGGCAGAGTGTATACAATGTATGGTCATGTATGGTCATGTCCCCATAATATGACCTACCGAGAGTTCGGACATGACGTCCGGAACCCTCGACTGAACTATCTCCTTCCTATTTCTCTCTTCGGCTTGAGTAGCACACAGCGTGAGAGGAAATGATTGCAGTGCAATTTCCTGGCGCCGTCGTGCTATTACGCGGTGTGTATGTTGTGCTTCTAGTCCCTGGGAAAAAATTGACGCCCCGTAGAGCCACCGCTTGGTCTCGACTATGTATGCGCTGTTGTCGAGTTTTCTCGCGTTTTACTCATAAAATCCCTCGTGAATCCCGCAGACGACGCGTACCAGAGCCTAAGTGCTCTACAAGCTTGCCGACCGTAGTCCTGAACGACAAGCGTGTCAAATCTCAGTGAAGTGGAGCAAAGATGAGCCCTTAAGAGACGGAAGAAAAATTGTATTTCGAACTCTGGAAGAATAATTACTCATTGTTCGTTCAAATTATATTTTGCCTCATCATTTCCCGACATTCAAATCATATGCAAGGAAAAAAATTATCAGTGAGAACTGCTGAGATTCCCATTAATTTTTACAGTTTACCCCATCAACAGCGCCTCCTGGAAGGGCAAACAGTGAAATTTGCATATTTCTTTAATACAATATACAGATGTCACATATGACATGGTACATGCCCATTGGACGAATTTTTACAGTGTGGGACAGTAAAATGTACACTACGTGAAACGTTATATTTCTGTGGTATCCGGTGAACTTTTTACACATTGCACATTGTAAAAATTATCCAGGGCCCGTGAAAAAATTACAGTGTACATTGTAAAAATTGAAAAGAACGTAGTATATTTTGCGGTACGTTTTTTATTTTTCACTGAAAATACTGTAATTTCTAAAATAAATTATAGTGTAGTGAAACGTTTCGATATTTGAATAAATTCCAATTTTTCAAATATTGCAATTATCCTCGCTCAGGCTCATAGCTACGAGAGCTTGTACCTGACTAATGAATCGTGAGATCAATTAATGAAGCGAATTTAGTTTAACCTCGCACCCATAAAGAGCACGAGCCTCACCGAAATGTAATGGTGATCTGTTAAGAAAATGTAGTCTTCAGTCCATAGGACTGCTCGACCACAGAACGTGCGTGACGTTCCAATTGTATGTCAATTGAGGACCAGGGCTAGGAAATTTGCCAGCGTTAGTGGCGTCCCAAGCGACTAGGCAGCGTTCTGGGGAACTAACTACACCGGGATATATATCTGTATGCATAGCTATATATAGCTATGCATACTAGCTATATATAGCTATGCTGTATATAGCTAAGCTATATATAGCTATGCTATATATAGCTATGCATAGGCGCCCCAAGCGACTAGGCGGCGTTCTGGGGAACTGACTACACCGGGATATATATCTGTATGCATAGCTATATATAGTTATGCATATAGATATATATCGCTAGGCGGCGTTCTGGAGAACTAACTACACTGGGATATATATCTATATGCATAGCTATATATAGATATATATCCCGGCGGCGTTCTGGAGAACTAACTACACCGGGATATAAATCTATATGCATAGCTATATATAGCTATGCATATAGACATATATCCCGGTGTAGTTAGTTCCCCAGAACGCCGCCCAGTCGCTTGGGGCGCCACTAACGCTGGCAACATTTTAAACACGAGCGTTTCCTAGCCTTGTTGAGGACGCCGATGTTGGCAATACATCGGACCTTATAGGTGCTCGGTGGCTCTCTCACTGGCGCGAGAGGGCGCGCCGTCCGACGCTATCTAGCGGATCTCGGGCGAAATGCAGAGATCGTGGCCCGCCGCAGGACGTCCCGTTACAGTGCCACACTGTAAAAATTGAAATTGACGTTGCATATTTTGCGGCGCCGCATTTGATTTTTCACTGGGAACACTGCAATTTCTAATTATGTGCTTTGAACATTCTACAGAGACCATTGTAAATTTTACAGTTCAAACACAGTGGATTTCGTCGTTTCTGCTTGTTATTTCTACTTTGTCATTTTTTTGCGGCGAACATTGCATTTTTTACAGTGTAAATCAGCATTTATGATGGTTGGAAAAGTAGAAACTACTTTAAATCCATTAATTTATAATGGATTCCCAGTAAAACGCCTGGATTACATTTCGCTGAACCGTATATTCTGCATTGAATTCAGTATTTTTTTAAATATTACACATGAATTGTCACCGATCATTTTTTTCCGTGTGGGAAAAGTCGTGGAAATGATGAATCTGCAAACAGCTTCAGATTCCTATCGGACATTTGATAAACTCCCTCTATGAGGAAGCCTTAATTAAATTAATCATCATAGAGGATGATTAATTCAATTAGTTGAATTAATTTTTTTTACGATGGAAAAAATAGCGAAGTCATGGGCAAATGTGCAATTTGTGTGATTTTGATCACTAAACCACTAAAATTAGGTGAAAATTCATACCACTGATCCCAAAGGATAATTCCAGCAGTTCTATTCGAATTTTACGACGACTGTTGGCGAAAATGACTCTGGATCACTGTAATACATCTCAATTTGTGAAAGTTGAGGGTTTCCGGAAATAGTGTACGTAATGATGAAATTCGGTACATCCGGATGTAGGGTACGAAGAACAGGAACAGAGGCGAAGAGGGGAAGAGAGAGAGACAGACAGATAGTGAAACAGACGGTTTATATTTCGTGAGCTCTCTCGAAAATGAGGATTGTTCGGGCAAAGTACGACGAGCATACATCCAACTATGTCGGTATTACGACGAGAGAGATGGACTCAATCATCCGTTCAGAGCTATCACGTCGAAACGGTTTGTAATGCGACTTGAATACGCAGCACAGATTGCGAGAACATTGTCCTAGGGATTTGTGCCCATCGGTTGAGAGACTTAAACTCGTTGAAAGGGGGTTGAAACTTGCCTCATTGTGCTCAAATGCATTCCTGCCCCTCCGTCGATGACTTTGGCTCCCGATCCTCGAAAAGTCAGAAAGACTCATCCGACGTAATTTAACGGGCAAAATCAGATTTCATATAAGCCCTTTGGGCCTTAAGCAGCTAACGTCGATGGCGCTTGTGGAATTCAGTTTTGCGGAATAATGAGAAAAGTGGACTACTAAACTTCCATCAGATCACCGGACATAATGTGTCCTCCAGAGTTTCAAAACTGCCACAATCCAATTCCATTTATACGTTGGGCACGATTTATACGCATAGGTTTTACTCGCGAATGGATGTGCTCAAATTTTGCAGTCTCGAAGTGAGTTTGCAGTTATGATGAATTTAATAATTCGTTGATTATAACGTAACGTTAAAAGGATATGGGATGCATAATATATGGGGCATTTCATCCCAAATCGGACAGTTTGAAAAACTTTTTTTTTTATTTCCTCAATTTTTTTATATTTTTGAGTACCCATCAAAAGGCCCTTTCTGTTAAATTTTGAGATTTTTTTGATTACTCGTTCAAAAGATATTAAATTAACAAAAAAAACCGCTCTTTTTTTTGGTATTTTGGTCATAACTTTTTTAATAATGGTCCAAAGTGAAAGTTTTTTTATGGCCTTTTCAGCAAAAAAATATAACAAAAATATTCGACGGGTTTTGGAAGGAGTTTTTTGAGTTTCAAACGTAAAATCGCGCTTTTAAAAGTGAATGTCATTTTTGATTTTTTAATATATTTTTTGTTTCAAACATCCATCCATTCAACAATATTTAAGACTAATCCAATCGTGGGATCTCAATGACTATTTTTTTTCGATTTTTGAAAATAAAAAAAAAAAATGACATTCACTTTAAAAATCGCGATATTACGTTTGAAACTCAAAAAACTCATTCAAAAACAAGTGGAATATTTTTGTTATATTTTTTTCTGAAAAGGCCATAAAAAAACAAAAATTTTGAAAAAAAAAAACTTTTAATTTGGACCATTATTAAAGAAGTTATCAGGAAAATACCAACAGAGGAGCGATTTTTTTGTGAATTTAATATCTTTTGAACGGGTAATCAAAAAAATCGCAAAATTTAACAGGGAGGGTCTTTTGATGGGTACTCAAAAATATAAAAAAATTGAGGAAAAAAAAAAGTTTTTCAAACTGTCCGATTTGGGATGGAATGCCCCATATACATAAATAAAAGTTGCTTTGCTACTTTATGGTGGAACAATTATTTCCGGCGTTTAATTGTCACACCCGCATCAAAATCTAGTTGCGCCACGATTTATTTACTTCTCAATGTACGTTTATCGTTATACCGCGAATTGTGTTGGTTATATCACATTTCCGTCCAATTGTTAAATCCCGATATAATGCTACACATGAGAATGCAGTCTGGGCGACGCGTAACTCGGAGTTTCAGCGGTGCAAATAGAAGTCCAGTCAGACGCAATGCCGCAGCCATTGCAGTAGTGCAATCCGTGCTGCGTTCAGACTATTCGTTAGTTTCGTGTATTCTCGTTCCTTGATTAAATCCTTTCTCGTCGATACTGGATCCTGGATATCGCTCGAGGAACATACCAAATTGATTTATCTCGTGGCTCAGACTCCAGTCCATACACTGTAAAAAATGTTATTAAATTTAATAAACAAAAGTATATTAAATTTCAAAAACAAGTATATGAAACCGAAATTAATATACAAGGTATCGGAAAAATAACAATTTCATCTTAAATTTAATATTTGTATATTAAAATCAAAAGAGTGAGCATTGAAAATTAATATACCCGTATATGAAAATAGTTTTTGTATACTTTTTCGCAATTTTCAAATACATTATTGAAAATTAAAACACTTATTTCTTAAAATTGCAATCAACCATTGAATTTTTTTTTCAATATTGTAATGAAATTTAATATACAGTATAGGGAATTTCAATAACAAGTATACGAACTTGAAATTAATATACATTGTATTCGAAAATTAACAATTTCATCTTAAATTTAATATTTGGATATTAAAATTAAAAGATGAACGTTTAAAATTCAAATCCCCGTATATTAAAATGGTTTCTATATGCTTTTTCGCATTTTTAAGATACGTTATTGGAAATTAATACACTTATTTTCCAAAATTACAATCAATGTCAGCGGCCGTGCTAGTTGACGCATCCACCGCTATGCGTCGCATGCGCTCGGACCTCTGTGCCCAAGCGGAATAGGCGTATGACGCTGTTATATACCGGACGGCCAGCGTGCCCAATATACTTACCTGGCGCAGAGGTTATACCGTGATGATTAAGGCGGTTCCTCCAGGGCGAAGCTCTTCCATTGCACTTTTCGGTCGAGCTGACCCTTGCGAATATCCCTAATGTGGATATCTCGGGCGTACAATTTTAGTTGCACTGTAAGAATTTTTTGTATTAAAAATAGCAATCTTCTGCCTAGCCTCTGCATACTTTAACCATAAAGTGTCTAAAGTATGCGGAGGCTAAGCAGAAAATTGCTACCGCAGCTCGTTTTTTTTCAGTGTACCTCAAAAAATCCCTCTCCCATTTGACAAACCTACCATATTGCAAGTTTCCGGATTGTTAACTCGGTCGGTCACTTACCGACGTTGGAGCCGGCCCCATTGAAAAAACACAGTCGCCCTGCAGTCGATAAGTAGGATATCGCAGTATCAATGACCCGGAGAAATGTAATCTGGTAAAGTTGTAAAATGAGAGAATTATAGTTGTATTATAGTTGTAAAATAGAAATATTATTTGAGGGAGCTATTATTTGGTGGAGATTTGTTCTGGTAGGTTTTCTTATTTGGTAGGGTTTAGGTTTGGTAGACTTGTTAATTGGTCGTTACGGTTGTGTTCCATTGTGACTAAGATGTATTTCTGGTAAAGAAATAAGTGTCACAGCTGTAAATGTGCGGTTAACCTAAAAATTTCGTTTTTCCCACTTCAACTGGATCTCACCGGATTCTTGACTCCGTGCATAGATCAAGAAACAAGCACTTTGTTCTGCACTCGAGTATTATAATGTCATGATAAATAAATATATTACGGACGACGGTATCATATATCACGCATCAGTCAGTCGTCGTTGGTCATTGTGTTTGCGGCTTTAAAGTGGCAATGTGACGTCACATCCCGGGGGAAAGAAAGAGAGGGCGGAATAACCTCATCACCGGCCAATAGACTTCCCCTCTTTGCTCGCTGATGCTTCTGATGCTGTCTCCGCTGGTGATATCGTCACTGCATACACGCATGCATAATCAGTAATCATTATTGATATATACATATACGTGTATATATCTATATACTTAAATGTATATTCATAAGCGCACGGAAACGCTTCCTCGAGCCCGAAGAGTTTGAGGACAAAAAAGAAGTTCCCAATTTTTAGTTGAACGGAAAATCAACGAATACTGCTTTCCTTTCAGAATATATTTTTTCCAGGAAAAATTCGACATTCCCGCCATTCAGGGTTGCAAATAATGCATTACTTTTTTTTAATGCATTTGCATTTCCATTAACTATTGAATTTTCATTAACCGCCATTAAAATAATTTCAATGGTTAATGAAAATAATATCCATTAACCATTAAATTTTAATGGGCAATGAAAATAATTTCCATTAACCATTAAATTTGAATGGTCAATGAGAATAATTTCCATTAACCATTATATTTGAATGGTTAATGAAAATAATTCCCATTAACCATTAAATTTGAATGGTTAATGAAAACAATTTCCATTAACTATTAAATGTTAATGGTCAATGAGAATAATTTCCATTAACCATTAAATTTTAATGGTTAATGAAAATTATTTCCAATAACCATTGAATTTTAGTGGTCAATGAAAATAATTCCCATTAACCATTAAATTTGAATGGTTAATGAAAACAATTTCCATTAACTATTAAATGTTATTGGTCAATGAGAATAATTTCCATTAACCATTAAATTTTAATGGTTAATGAAAATAATTTCCTTTAACCATTAAATTTTAATGGTTTATGAAAATAATTTCCATTAACCATTAAATTTAATTGTTAATGAAAATAATTTTCATTAACCACTAAATTTTAATGGTCAATGAAAATAATTTCAAACGAAGATAGGTTTTGCTGTCTTACAGAGGAAGCTTTATTTTTGTATTTGTTCATCTGAAAGATGAGTTCTCAAATTGTTAATTGTTAAAATTGCAATTGTTAAAATTTTTGTTATAATCTTCGTTAAGGCCCTAATCGTTCAGAAAACATCAGCAATACTAAAAAAAACACCTGTTTTCATTTCATAATATTGAAGTGTGCATCGTCGAAGTGCAAGAAAAAAAAGATTTTTTTCAAAATCCCATCCCCTTTAACAATGTGTTATCAAAATGAAAAAACCGTTGAAACAATTTTTTTGGGACCTCCATTAACGACCTGGGACTCCAAATGCGCTGAAAAAGCGTGAGCAATGCCGGAAATTAAAAAATAAAACTCATATTTGTTGCGTTCCAATAAGATGCTAACTTCAACATCATTTCAATTCAACAAACAATATTTCCTACAAGTAGAATGTTGATTAAAAGAATTTATTTACATTTGAACGAGGTTCATCGATGCGAGCAATCGTATAATTTGCAATTTTGCCTGCTCAGTAAACATTTAAATTAAACCGAATGAAATTTTATCCGAGGGATTTATATGAGGAGAATCAACTCAAAATAGACACCGATTCTATCTCGACATAAGGGAGGGTGGGGCACGACGGTCCCCTCTAAAAAATGATAAAATAAAAATAAAAATAAATTATTTTCGACGTTAAAAATATTTTCCTTTTTGATGGTCCATTTTACCCCTGATGCATCGGCTTAAAAATGGATGAATACATGAAATTCATCATAATTTGAAGAGAAACAAACATTTTCTGACCTCATTTTTTATGGTGGTCCCTAAAATGAGTCGATACATCAAATTTATGATAATTTGACAAAAAACCAAAAAAATCTTTTTTTGACCAAATTTCTTAGGGGGGCCGTCTTGCCCCACCCTCCCCTACATTTTCCTACTCAATGGAATATATACGCGCTTCATATACGCGGCTAGACTTGCTTCTTTGTGCACGCACTATGTTCATTTGTAACTCCATTAACTTTCGTAATTATCAATTTTCGTCCCTCTTATCGAGCTTTTCATCCAATTTCACAGGTTTCACTTGCCCCTCTCTCTCTTTTGTCCTCGGCTCACGTGTTCATCATCAGCCTTTCATCGTTGGCTTACTACTGCAAATGAGAAATACGTATAAGGCGATCTATACATACATACATGTGAGGCGTTCCACGCCAAATCGAACACCATTTGGCTTTTGCTTGACCGATTTTTTTGAATTTTTTATATGTTTTAGTATCGGTTGAAAACGGCCTCCATGATTTTTTTCAATTTTTTTTATCGAACCGTTTTCGAGATATCGATTTTTCAAAAAGTACTTTACTGTTTTGGTTAAACGTTCATAAATTTGCGAAAAATGGGCCAAATGGGACGTTTTTTTTCATAATTCTCGTTTTTAAACGTAATTTTGATAAAAAATATTGAAAAAAATTTCAAACCGTATATCTGTGAGATTTTAAAGTTTTAAATATAAATTGTTCATTTAAAAAAAAACACGTAGTGGTCGATTTTCTTAATTTTTTTTTGTAAAAACCTGTCATTCACTCAATCACTTTTAGGGCTAAGTAGATAATGGGATTTATTTTTTTCCGCAAAGTTATGGACGTTTAAAAAAAAAGTAACTTAATTTTTGAAAAATCGAAATCTTGAAACTGGTTCGACAAACAAAATTGAAAAAAATCACGGAGGCCTCTTTCAACCGATACTAAAACGTAAAAAAATTTTTTAAAAATCGGAGATGCAAAAGCTTAATGTCTGAATTGGCGTGGAACGCCCCATATACAGCCACACACAGAAACACGGACGCATGCGCTTTTCATCTATCCATTTCGTTTTCATTTCCGGGAGACACGCGAACCCGGAGGCAAAAATCGTGTCGTTCGCTTACAATCCATTCCGGAGAAATGGGTTACCAACGTCGACGGTGAAAAATTCGTTGTCCCTTCATCATCTCTCATTAGCTCTCTTCGTTGGAATTTTTTAATCAGGAGCGAAATTTACAGAGAAGTCTTGAGATTGACAAATGCTTTTTTTCCCCTCATCAACAATGAAACTCACGCTCGCGCCTGTATTATATTACCAATCTACGTGTATTTTAAGTGTGTATAAGCGCAATTAATACGAGCGGAGGTGGCCTCGTCAGCGAGCGAAGGGCGTGCGCGATGGCCACCCATGCTCGCGGATTAGCATAAGAATCAGGCCTCGGGAGCGCGCAGAGAAATCCAAGCCCTTCACGCGCTTATTTCTCTTCCTCCTCCTCTTTCTTCTCCTCCTCCTCCCCCCTCTCTCCCCTTCCTCCTCTCCTCCTCTCCTCCTCTCCTCCTCTCCTCCTCTCCTCCTCTCCTCCTCTCCTCCTCTCCTCCTCTCCTCCTCTCCTCCTCTCCTCCTCTCCTCCTCTCCTCCTCTCCTCCTCTCCTCCTCTCCTCCTCTCCTCCTCTACTCCTCCTCACCTTCTTCTCCTCTCCTCCTCTCCTCTCCTCCTCCTCCTCCTCCTCTCCTCCTCCTCTTCTCCTCCTCCTCCTCCTCCTCTCCTCCTCCTCCTCCTCCTCTCCTCCTCCTCCTCCTCTTCTCCTCCTCCTCCTCTCCTCCTCCTCCTCTCCTCCCTCTCCTCTCCTCCCCCTCTCCTCCTCCTCCTCTCCTCCTCCTCTCCTCCTCCTCTCCTCCTCCTCTCCTCCTCCTCTCCTCCTCCTCTCCTCCTCCTCTCCTCCTCCTCCTCTCCTCCTCCTCTCCTCCTCCTCCTCCTCTCCTCCTCCTCCTCCTCTCCTCCTCCTCCTCTCCTCCTCCTCCTCCTCTCCTCCTCCTCCTCCTCTCCTCCTCATCTCGTCCTCCTCTCCTCCTCTTCTCCTCCTCCTCTTCTTCTCTGTGTAAGGTCTATGGTATATATTATGCGCATCATCAGTCCTGTTTCTTACCATATGAACCCCTAATGCGTGTACCTGTAACGATTCGAGAATACATATTTTCTCTCTGGAGCGGAGAGTTTTTGGACCCTGAGGCGCACCCGCGAACATGTTCACGCTCGTTCTCGAGTTACACGGAGCGGAGGGAACGCGCGACGCGATATTACACGACGCGATGAGCGTAACCTCCTCCTCCTTCTCTTCATTGCTCTTCTCTTTTCATTTTTAACAAACATCTGCTCCTCTCTTCCGTTATACTTCTTGTTTGCCCTTTTCCGACTCTCTCCAAACCTCCTGCCCAAAATGTCCCACGTCAAGGCCCACACACGTCTCGTTAAAACTCGCCCGTGACCCAGCACGAAATCTTCGTTTATATATGGGTTATTCCATGTAGAATTGATGAATAGTTGAAATCGACCCCTTTCAAATGCGATGAAATATCGTCGGAAGCTTTCTTTTGTCATAAAACGATGTTCTTAAAATATTTCGAAATTTTTTTTTAAACGATGCATTTGGAGGATTTTGTGTTTTTTTAAATCGTGAAAATCCACGATCAACATTAAATTTTTGGTTCTATTTTTTTATATCATAACCTACTCATCTTAAAAGATCCTGAATTTTTCAGAAAGGTGATCTTTTTTTTTTGTCAAAAATATGAATTTTTGAATTTTAGTAAAAAAAAAATTTTTTTTTACCTCTAAATTCAGTAAAGTTGAGCAGTCATGTAATTTTTACTGCTTGAAATTACAAAATTACATGATTACTCAACTTTACTTAACTTAGAGGTAAACAAGTTTTTTTTACCAAAATTAAAAAAATCATATTTTTGAAAAAACACAAAACGCAATTCTGACAATTTCAGGACGTTTTAAGATCAGTACAAGGTATTATAGAAAAAATTTGAACCAAAAGTATAATGTTGATCGTGGATTTGCACGATTTAAAATTAATCAAAATTCTCCAAATTGACCTTTTCCCACAAAAAAAAAATCTCCCAGCCCCAAGTATACTTTTTAAGACGAACCTAGAACGATTTTTCGTAACCACAATAGTTTTCGAGATATTTGAAAAATGAACTTGAAAAATTGAAGAAATGGTAGAATTTTGAATTTTGCATAACTTTGGAATAAAAAATTTAATTTTGTTTCTTTCGTAGAACTTCGTTTTATGATAAAAGAAAATTTCTGACCAAACTATCGGTCGATTTGACAAGGAATTACCCATATGTATATATATAGTGTTACCTGTCGGCCCTTAACGAGACGCGTTGATTATTAGTATAACATACGACGTTGCTCGATTTTCTTTTTTTTTCATCCCACAAAGTCCCTTCATGCCCTTCTGATTCAATGTTTCGTCCGCCGTAGGCAATTTTTACGTCTTCCGGTGGAAATTACCCCCGTACTATCTTGATGGATCGCTGAATCCTCCTGGCCGGAAGTTGATCGATATGATCGCGAATTTCTTGCCAGGAAGATTGCTTCTTTTTTCCCTCGTGTGTCCCCAAATGCGCCGCCAGTCCACTCCGGTCATTAGGACGTTACGGACACGTAGTACACGTTTCCCTCCATCCCTCAGACATTCGCGTTTTCCTCTGGAATAACATATACGTACATACGCTTGTGCCGTTCGTCTTTGCCATCCTTCTTCTATCTGTATACGTGGGACAGTGTGGAAGAAGAGCGGCGGCCCAGCTGCTGACCGGCACGCGCGAAACGTGACGCGAATCGCGAAGCGTTTTACGCGAGCAAACGCGTTCCTCGATCTTGAGAGTCTGAGACGCTAGTCAAAGACTTGGCTTTCCTCGTCGCTCGCGAGTAGTAGTTTCTACACTTGGATGGATCTCCCTCCCTTGGAGAAGGAAAAAGAAGTGATAAAAATCGAAGGAAACTTTTGCAGCCTCGAGTTAAACGTTATACCGCTCAATGTTGAGACGGGGAAGGTTGCAAAAGAGGAAGCAAGTCGAACCGCCCAGTCTCTCTCTCTCTCATCGTCGATTCTCGAGTTGCCAGCAGACTTTTTACACGATTTTTTTTACAACACACTTGGAAAGTCCCTTTCGTACGTTATCCTCCGGCGTTACCGACGAAATTTTGTTAAACCTTCGAACACACATCAGAGTGGACTTGAAGAGAGAGCAACTAGGCAAAAAGAAAACAGTGTTGATCTTCGTGATATCCTTCAAAGAGCATTCCAGATCAAACCATGTCAGTTCGATCCATATTGATCATGATATTCAGAGTGTCGATGATTTAGCCATTTCCTAACTATTCTGTATCCAATCGCAATTATACTCAGTTACTCTGAAGAGGCACATTTACAGCTCTACCATTTATTTCTCTACCGCAATAAAGCTACCGTAATATCGATAGCATTTAGTAAGTCTACCAAATTAATAACCCCACCAAGTAACGAGCCTACACTGAGAGAAAAAATTACTAGAACCAATGAAATGAAGTTTTGAAGGCAAAAAATCATTTTTTTCATTATTTGCCAAAACATATTAGATTGGTTCCCTTATATATTTACTTGGTTCATTTTTTTCAGTCAATTTCAAAAAATTCTGTTTCAATAAACGAATTTACTTGAATCTAACAATATGTTATCAATTATATGTAATATGTTGTTTGAATCAAGAACACATTTTGTCATTCAAAACATGCGTGTATTTTGATACAGGAAGCGCTGAGAAAAAAAATTTGTTGAATCAACAAATTAATTAGTCCAATCAACAGGAAAAATTATTGATTCAATAAAATGCGTGTTTATTAATTGTTGCTAAACATTTTATAAAAAATATATAGCCCTTGTCAAATAATTTAATATGCATAGTTTAGTGACCCCAAAAAGAGATAAATAGAAAAAAAAGACAAATCTGCGCCAATTCTCCGATCTAATTTCTCTGTCCGGCCGAGATTCGAACCCTCGACCCTACCTACCATCATACCTATCCTACCTAACTACCTAACACGCTACCTATTACGCTAACGACTACTACTATGCACTTGAAAAAAGTTAGGAGTTATGAAGATTCGAATATAAGAAAACATTTAAAAAACCAGTTTTTAAATTTTTATCAACTTATGTATACTATTAAAGTATACACTGAGAAAAAAAATTGTTGAATGAACTAAATCTTTAGTTGCATACGCACGACTAAATATTTACTGGGTCTAACTAAATAATTAGTTTCTTGAATAATTCTGCGTTTCAGTTGACCAAAATATGATTCAGGCAAAAAAAATTGGGTTTGTACAACTAAATATTTAGTCGTGCGTATGCGACTAAAGATTTAGTTCATTCAACAATTTTTTTTTCTCAGTGTACTATAGAAATGATAGTTCTTTGCTTGAAGGAAATAAAAATTTCATCATTCCAAACAAATATTCTATTGGAATAAAATAATTTGTTATTTATTTTACTACAGCTTCTTTTAAAATAATCACAATCAATTTTATATCTAATAAATATTGAAAATACGACAGAAATATTTTTAGAAGTAAAATAATGATGAATTTATTGCAAAAAAATAATTTCTTCGAAAAAAATAATTTAATATTGATGTCGTTTTTCAGATTCAAATAATCTCATGTTTATCATGCTATAAATAATTTTCTTCAAAAAAAAAAAATTCTTATTGAAGTCGTTTTTTAGATTCAAATAATCTAATGTTTGTGATGCGATAAATGTAATTAATCTAATTAATACAAATTCAATCAAATCTATTTAAATATAAATATTTTTTGAATCAAATAATAATGACTCTATTGCAAGAAGATAATTTTTTCGAAAAAAATAATTTTGTATTGAATTCGTTTTTTAGATTCAAATAATCTCACGTTTATGATGCGATCAATGTAATTAATCCAATGAATACAAATTCAATCAAATCTATCATGCATTAAATTGTTACTATTAAATAAGAGTTTAATATAATACTAGAATAAATAATAGAATACTAGAATAAACCTCCACCGAATAATAATTATGTTTAATAATATCTCTACTTCAAAATGAGTCTTCCAGTAAACAGTCCAAAAAGAGGCCGCCCAAAAATGAGCCTTCCATTTTACAAGTCTACCAGATTACAGAACGCTTCCGTTTGGCAGATATGTTATTCGGTAGACTAATTGGTAGTGATAAGATCGGTAGTGGTAAAATCGGTTGTGCTTTATTGTAGTAGAGATGTGATTCTGGTAGAGAAATAAGTGGTGTAAATGTGCCTCTAAGTATACTCATGACAATCCTGATTTTGTCTAATTGTCCTGCACTTCGATTGCAAACTCAATTGGCAGAGACGTTTAAGAGAACCTTTGCGATTTGACACTGTGCGCCCTCGATGTAACGTTACGAGGCAGGTTCGATTAGCGTCTTCGATATCAAAGCAAGGTGTAGTCTGTCTAATTCGATTAATTCGATGTATGTTCGGATGCCGAATTCCCCGTTCGTGTGTCTATATGAGGCATTCCATCCCAAATCGGACAGTTTGAAGAACTTTTTTTTTATTTCCTCAATTTTTTTATATTTTTGAGTCCTCTTCAAAATACCCTTCCTGTTAAATTTTGAGATTTTTTTGATTACCCGTTCAAAAGATATTAAATTAACAAAAAAACTGCTCTTTTTTTTGGTATTTTGGTCATAACTTCTTTAATAATGGTCCAAATTGAAAGTTTTTTTTTTCAAAAAATTTTTTTTATGGCCTTTTCAGAAAAAAATTCAACAAAAATATTCGACGTATTTTTGAATGAGTTTTTCGAGTTTTAAACGTTAAATCGCGTTTTTGAAAGTGAATGTTATTTTGGATTTTTTTTTTTAATTTTTTGTTTCGAACATCTATCTATTCAACAATTTTTAAGACTAATCCGATCGTGGGATCTCAATAACTACTATTTTTTTCGATTCAATCAATCAATCAAAAATGTCATTCACTTTTGAAAACGCGATTTAACGTTTGAAACTCGAAAAACTCATTTAAAAACACGTCGAATATTTTTGATGTATTTTTTTCTGAAAAGGCCATAAAAAAACAAAAACTTTGAAAAAAAAAAACTTAATTTGAACCGTTATTAAAGAAGTTATGACCACAATACCAAAAAAAGAGCGGTGTTTTTGTTAATTTAATATCTTTTGAATGGGTAATAAAAAAAATCTCAAAATTTAACAGGAAGGGTCTTTTGATAGGTACACAAAAATATAAAAAAATTGAGAAAAAAAAAGTTTTTCAAACTGTCCGATTTGGGATGGAATGCCCCATATACATCCAGGTACACACCGGTCCAGGCATAATTCGAATATACCGTGTAGGATACACCGGTATTTGCCAGGGGCAAATATATGGGGCATTCCACACCGATTCGACCTGGGTCTGACCTTTCACCTCTCTAATTTTGTCCGCGATTTTTTCTGACTTTGCAGTACCTCTGAAAGGCACTTACGAATTTTTTTTCAGATTTTTCTGGAGCGATTTGACTTGACTATAATTTTATAAAAAAATTTAGCCCAAATTTGAAAATCTGAAAAAATCACAAAAATCCCATTTTTGTATGAAAAATTTGAAGCGTTGAGCCAAAGTGGGCAGGGGTTTTCTTCTGTTTATAAGAAGCTTTTTGTGCGTTTTTATCATTTTTTTCAAATTTTTAAATTTGGGCTAAATTTTTTTATAAAATTATAGTGAAGTCAAATCGTTCCAAAAAAATCGGAAAAAAATCCTGAGTGCTCTTCAGAGGTACTACAAACCCATAAAAAATTGCGGACAAAATCTGAGAGGTGAAGGGTCACATCCAGGTTGAATCGGTGTGGAATGCCCCATATATTGGCTGTTACGTGGTCATCGTGATATCGAACGGTTACTAGATCCATCAGTTTCACTCATCACCGATACTGTAACACGCTTCCATGTAATGGTTAGGCAAATCCATCGACCATCACAGCCACCAAAGTGGGAAGGGAGAACCGGTATTAAATGACACGTTGCGATCGTTCGGCAGACCGTGTGTAAGCCCATAGTGCCAAAGGTACCTACTTCCAAAAAAAAAAAACAAGAGGGCGTAATCCATGTAATTTTAATCGCTGGATCGTGCGAATTGAGACCTTTTTTTATATCAGTGGCACATTTACAGCGTTACAAGTGATCTCTCTACCAAAAATTTACAGCTGTAAAACACTAACATAAAAGGATCTTATCTTATGAAAAAAATGGTAATCACAGATTACCAAAATAAAAAAATTCATGCTTCCATAATAATTTTAATTTTCAAAATACAGTTATCGTTCAATTTGGCAATTTTTTTGGAAACCGCGTCCGGAAGTACATTTAAAAACAACCCTACAACTTTGCATGAGTCTAGCCTATTTATATTGTTGGCAGGGGAGAAAAAACAAAAATATACGCCGCAAAATTAGGAAATGTTTTGAAAGGTCGTGACCTTACTCGAGATGTTGATGAATTATTTTTATCAATGTTAAAGGTCCATCATTGGATCGATGGACGGCAGAAGAAGGCAAAACCATGCGGTCATGCGGATTTTCCAGAACACTCCAAATCAGGATGAACATCGAGTCACTTTGGCGAGAGGGAGAACAAATGAGTGAGTCAAGTCTCAGAGTTCCTCCGGTGATCTCAATCATGTCGCAGGACGAATGGTCCGAACCGACACGAGGCACTGGTTGTAAATTTCATAGCCCACTTTGCATAGTGACCGTAACTCGATACCAAATCAATCGAATCGAGTTGAACCTCAATTCGAGATATTTGCTATCGACTTGCGATTGGGCGTCCCATCTGTGTCTTATTGTAGATCAGAATTAGATTCTTCTCGCCCTTTACCGCACATTTCACGATTTATTCGAAGTCGGATGACCGTCCGATATTGTGGACTAACGAAATTTCTGACTCCCTTGAAATTATAATTTAAAAAATATTTTTTGAATGTTCATTCCACAATTATTCATCTTTATTTAAGTAAGTAATCATTTTATCTAAAATGCATTATTGCTAAGTTATCAGAGTAAAAAAATCGTTTGAATCCATTTTGGGATCTTTATTTACGATTTTAAATAGCATTAAAAATGAATTGAAATGACGAATTCAAAAAAATTAATCTTCATCGCATTACAACAAACTTCAACATCTTGCAATATCGATATTGTTCGTTAATTTATGGGCAAGAAGAATATTCGCGGCGGCAATCAGCTGTGTCGAAGTGGACCCTTTTTTTAAAAGCTTGTAACATTACATTCTTCTCCATTTACAATAATCGCTTCGACCCAGAGTGAAACCGAGGTTTTTCAGCTCTTCAAGCTCGTGACTCCATTTTGAACGGTCATTTTTCTATTTGTTCATTAAATTGTACTTTATTTTGTATCCAACCTAGTCCTTCGAAATCTCTTCTTCTCTTTTAAAAAATGTTAATTCTTAGGATTATAGGATTTTTCAGATTCTTTTTGGAAACTCGAATTATTTTGTCGTATATGATCATGATGATGAATGCTGATACTTTTAGCAGTGTGAAAGGGTATTTCCTTGGTGGCGCGAGGTTATACTGAACTCGGGTGTCGACCACGTCCCGGGACGTTTAAGGTCCTAGTTTAGGTTTTTGCACCCGGGTGGTCTGATCGAGAACCGTGGAGTGGATCTTGTTTGCAATTGCTTTTCCGTTTTCAGCTTTAGAGATGACCGAGGGAGGTCGCGTAGCTTGTAAGTAACGTAAATTGTACGAATGCGATTCTTTGAACATTGCTTCTTCCGTTTTTCAGCCTTAAACAAAAATCAGGAAGGTCGCGTAGTTTATAAGTAACGCAGAGTTTTCTCGTGTGCTTGACAACGTAGGCAGGCTTGAAGTGTTTTTCGCTATTTTTACCGGGCGAGTCAAAAATCGGAGGTAAACCCTCAAATGTCAAATCGTTTGGACATTAATCATTTCGATGAGATTCGAAATCGATCGAGATACATTTCGGGAATCTCCGAAAATTTTTCAGGTCATCGAACACGAGGTTTTGAAGCTTGATTTTTTCCAAACATATGGACAATTTCGTCACTATGCAAAATTCTTGATTATCATGCATGATCTATTTTGTAGTACTTTGTGTCAATATTTTTGAGCATCTCCTGGACAATTGTATCATTTCACACTTTCCAATGTTATGGACAATTTGCAAGTCCTGTATTGATCTCTGGTTCATGGAGACCATTTCTATATTCGACTAGCCAATTAGACTTGTATCTAGAAACTCACTACAGAATAGATCAACCATATCGTGCAGAACCCATTTTTTCATAGATTGATCATCAGAGAATAGAGGGCAGCTCCGAGGACAAATACGAGGACAGGTACGAGGAGAGAAGGAAGGACAATGGAAAATAAGCAGGTTCGTGAAGATTATATCTATCGTCTATTAATTTCCTAATAGAATTGAAAATATACTGAATTATCGCAAATTAATCGTGGACCTAACGCGATGCTATGAATTTAGAGACAATCTTATTTGGCTCCAAGACTTGAGAAAACATAACCAAAGCGCGTCTCAACGTGAATTTAGCATAAATCGATTCCTTGGGATGCGTTAGAGGCTCCCTTTAAGTTGGGGAACATCGTATTTTACTTTTGGTCGATGGTGGAGAGCAAACACTTGAAAAGAATAGAACCATGGGGCGGTCTCAATGCAAAACCAGCGTAGATCGTTCGGGTGGGGGTCGAAGAGTCGACTAACCAATATTTCGAACGGCCGAAATCCCGAATTTCACGATTACGAGCGTTCGAATAACGAAGCGCCGAAATCCCGAACGCCAGAAAAGCGAAAGTGGAGAGAGCCGCCATGCGTAAGAGAGAGAGAGATGCGCCTCCTCTCTCTCTTACGCATGGGGCGGCTCTCTCGACTTTCTCTTTTCTGGCGATCGGGATTTCGGCGCTTCGTTATTCTAACGCTCGTAATCGTGAAATTCGGGATTTCAGCCGTTCGAAATATTGGTTAGTCGACTTTTCGACCCCCACCCGATCGTTCACGTAAAATGCGATGAACGTTCCCTGAATTCAGGGATAATCTTATTTTCCATTTGATCGATAGATGGGGAACAAAGGATCTCACAAGTGCTCCGACACTTGGGGAAAAAAGCCATATGCATCAGTTGGTTGCTCTACGAATGTGTGCACAATATTCATCGCCCTTCTGTCCACTCTCAATGTCTATAAACGCACCTCCTTCTCTCTCTTCTCTCGTATTTATAATAACGTGACGGACGTGAGATCCCACGCGATAAAGCGTGCACGGACCCTATTAATCCCGCGGGCAACTCTCTCATTTGGCCCTATGCCCTCTGGGTCGTCGAGCCATCCACCGCATAGGGGAAGTTGGGGCAAAATGGTCCCCTACGCCGGTTAAGGGGTTAGGCAACTCTGCAGCACAGTTGTGAAAATAGTAATGTAAAAGTAATGCATTACCCATTACTTTAAACAATGTGCATTGGACAAGTTTTCCATTACAAATTACAAAAGAAATGTGTAATGGATGGGTGTTCCATTACAAATAAAAAAAGTAATGTGTAATGTATGCATTTTCTATTACAAATGAAAATAGTAATGTGTAATGGATGCGTGTTCCATTACAAGTAAAAAAAGTAATGTGTAATGGATGCATGTCCCATTACAAATAAAAAAGTAATGTGTAATGGATGTATTTCCCATTACAAATAAAAAAAGTAATGTGTAATGTGTGCATGTTCCACTACAAATGAAAATAGTTATGTGTAATGGATGCGTGTTCCATTACAAATAAAAAAAGTAATGTGTAATGGATGTGTGTTCCATTACAAATAAAAAAGTATGGTGTAATGTATGCACGTTCCATTACTAATTACAATTTAAAAAAAAAGTGATTTGCAGAGGAGAATATTCCATTACAAATGAAAAAATTGCCGTGCTCGTATTAGAAACTTGCAGATTGCTGTCTCATTCTTTTATTTCGCTCACTAAAAGTTCATCCATAATTATCACAAGTGATCTATGAAGTTAAAAAAAAAAACATGCACATTATTTAGGGATTCAATAAAGCGACAAGTTTTGTATCAGTAACTTGTAATTTTTATTAGATTGCTTATAATTATGGGTAACAGCGTCTAAAAGCAAGTTCAAAATAAAGTTGGATAATTTTTGGGGTTGAGTATATTTTCGTGCTTCATATTTAACGATGAATTGTCTGTTTTTTTGTTTCTATTTTTTAACTTTATGGATCATTTGTGATAATTGTGGATAAACTTTTAGTGAGCGAAATAAAATATAATGAGACAGCAAATTACTTTTTTTACTTGTAATTTTTTTTTTTATGGGACATGCATCCATTACACATTACTTTTTTATTTGTAATGGAACAGCATCCATTACATATTACTTTTTTTATTTGTAATAGAACATGCATACATTAAACATTACCTTTTGTATTTGTAATGGGACATGCATCCATTACACATTACTTTTTTTAATTGTAATGGAACATGCATCCATTACACATTACTTTTTTATTTTTAATGGCACATGAATCCATTACACATTACTTTTGTATTTTGTAATGGTAAAGTTATCCCTTTCACATTATACAGTGTAATGGGTAATAAATACAGTAATGCATTATCAAAGTAATGCATTATTTACACCTCTGATCTACAGACCAACAAAAAGGGCATATTTCGTGATTTTCTTTCGGCGAAACCGTAAAATAAACCGACTTTACAAAAAAGGAGTTTTATTGTACATCTAATTGGCATACAAAATTATTTTTTCATGTTTTTAGCATCATAAATCATAATTAATGTTATTGTTTATTTGTTTAACACAAAAAAATATATAGATTAATTAAACATTCATTAAATAATAAATAACTTCTATATCTGTCAATTATAATTTCTTCTAACCCAAGGATTTTTTTTATTTTTTTTTAGATAATAGATAATCTTGTTTTCTTTCGAAATCTTTCAATTTTGTTGAAAGTAATGTTTTTTCAAATTTTCTCAAATTCATAATAATTTGAAGAAAAACAAAAATTCTGACCTAATTGTTTAGGCTGGTCCATTATGCCCCAGGTATCGCGATTCGGCCTACAAATGAGTCAATACATCAAATTTATGACAATTTGTAGAGAAAGCAAAATTTTGTTTACCAAATTTTTGTGGGGGCCGTTGTGCCCCACCCTTCCCTACTCTCTCTCTCCCTCCGTCCCTCCCTCCCTCCCTCCCTCTCTCTCTCTCTCTCTCTCTCTCTCTCGCTCTTTCTCTCATTGCCCTCTCGCTGTCATCGCTGCCTTTGGTACAGGAACTTTGGAATCTGGATGATCGCTTCCACAATATATCGAGAACGGAATACATTTGCATCCTAAGAAGCGCGTATATTTTATAAATGGAAAGCACATTGCGCGAATTTGAAGCAAAACTTGCGCGCGACGATTCCCGTACAGTAAACCATCTTGATGAATAAGTTTTGCAAGCCTCACACTCAATCAATGCAAACACACACACGCACACGCGCATTTTCAAGTTTCATTGAAATAATTACGACCATAAACGCTTCCAGCGATGAATCACTCTATTCGCTCATAGAGCGAATATTGCCTTTTTGTTTAGACGATAAATTATACACCCCGCGTTGTGTTTTCAAAGTCCCGCATCGTGTGTTTTACTCTTTTCCGTCTCGACGTCGTCATTGCGCCTCGTTCCTTCGTCGCACACGGTTAGGCCTGTGCTGGTTCGAAACGTAGGGGAATAGAGCCCACAAGAGGTTAGGTTGAGACAACCAGTGAATGGGCGGTTTAGGGAACGCTTACCAGTGAATAGACAAACGTGCTAGAATCGCTAGATACAGATATAGTTCCAGTGCTGACGTCCATTCACTGTGAGGCGTCCAGTCACTGATGGAGTTAACCTAGTAACGTCATCAGCCAACGAGGGCGTTTGCACACTCTCTCACGATTGTGGGTGTACCGCTTGTTTACCAAATAGTAACTCGAGTCGATGCTCAGCGCACACGTTTCTCTAGCAGATCAGTTTCTATTACCATGAAACTGTTGTTCCATGCGCCTGTTATTACAACGTTGAATTCTCGTTTTGGCTTTCTGCAACCAGTCATTCGACGCAGAAGCACGGGAACTTTGGTCCTGTTGGCCTGGATTATTGCGATTGTCTATGGATTATTATTATGGATTGTTTGCGAATCAGTCAATGGTTCATTAGAAACAAATTAATAATCAAAGAAATTGTGATCCCTGATAAATCTGATAACCAACTAACCCTAACCCCGATAGCCTAACTAATTTAGGGTAACCACAACTCATGCTTGCCAGTGAGTCACTATTGGTCACTATTTTAAAATCGTGTCACTTTTCTCAATATTTTCGAAATTTGGTCACTATTGTCACTATTTCAGAGCACAGAAGTGGTAAGAATAGAGGTGCGGGTTAGAAGAAGGGACAAATTTTGAAAAATGATCACAATCGATGTAGGAAGTGGTGTTTTGAAGTTTTTACGATTACGAAGAGAATGACCCAAGTGTAGAGCCAAAATTTTGAGTAGACAAAAAATTACACCTATTTTAGTGGACAGATTCAATTTTGGCCAAAAAGCCAATTAAGCCAATTAAGCCATTAAGTTGAAGTTATCATTTTAATACTGACCGTAAACACATTTTTTTCTCGATGCTACCATAAAATGTTGATGATCCGCGGTACTTTTATAAAACTTAAGGGATTAGGTGGGCTTCGAAGGTTACATAAAACCATATTTTCTCTATTTGTTTTATATAATAAATAAATTATTACATCCAAAATTTTGAGTATATAAAAGAGAAACATTTAAACAATATTTCGAAAAAATTTCATTGAAAAATTCTGAAAATTCAGTCGGTTGGACCTGATTTCCGGAAACCCTCAAAAAAAAAAGTGTCCTCGTTGTGATCAGGGTAACTCATGGCAGCTTTATCTAAAACTGAAAAACTACATTTCATCTGTTAGTCGATAACTATATCTCGCGATTGAACGAAGGTATTGGAAAAAAAAAATGAAATTTCAATTTTTTGCAGAGTTGTACGCAAAACCGTACCATTTTTGGTACAATTTACACTACACCTTGTAAAATTAGTTGCAATGAAAAAAAACCTTGCTTCAATACCAAGTCAATGCTATTTTGAGAAATTTAGTTAGTTTTTAAGAAATTGGGTTCAGCGATTCAAAAATAGTGTTTTTAGAAAAAAGCGATTAAAGTTCCCTAATGGGGGGAGTTTCCAAAGTCTCTTTCCTAGGCTTTTACCCCGATTGACTTGAAACTTAGGCAAAATATTATCGTCATATTGTACTATTAGATAAACATAAAAAATGGATTTTTTTAATTTTCAATTTCACGTAACCCCTTAAAATCATTCACTCCGTACAGAATACTCCGTATATCGTTTATTGAACGTGCGAGAGAAAGCAATGAGCAATTCGAAACTGTTCATTCGAAACATCGCATCGATTGATTGGGTCTGATGTGTGCGAGCATGAAATCCACAAATTTTGGTTCGGCATTCAACGGTCGATTGATCTTCGATCGATCGTGTTTGGTAAGGTGAGCCTCAGTCGCAATTCAATCGCTTTTCGAAATGGTTGCGGTTAAATCCTCGATTTCTGGGCTCTTCCCTTTTATTAACCTCTATCTCGCCCTCTCCCTCTCTTCCTTTGTTTTTTACGCTCTTCACTTCGATCGGCCATTCTTTGATCGCCCATTCAAAAGTCATCTACGGAGAATTGACTTTTCTCGTAGTTTGCGGAAAAACTTCCTTTTTCTTGTCCCCGAGATATTCAATTCGCTCAATCTCATACAATTGAATTATCGATCGAATTTTCAGTTATTGGATGTCGAGTACTTTATTACTTTCGGTACAAGTGTGCTCGAGTCAAGCGTCTCTACAGGCGCTTGGGAAATCTCGATTTTTTTTTTTTTTTTTAATCTCATCTCGACAATCGGGTCTTTCATAGCGTTGCTTTGCTCTGCTCTCAACGAGAGACTATCCGAAGATGAAAGCGTCAAAGAGAAAGAGAGAGAGACGCCATCAGTAAACGAGCGGTCTCGACTTGCACAAAGGCACCTTTTAGCCGCCCCGACGAACCTTCCACTTAATTCAATTTCCTCCTGAGAAACACCCGACGATGTCAACGCGCGTCGACGACACTTTAAGATTTGCCCCTCCGCCGTTTCTTCAATTTTCGCCCGTTTGTCATAATGATAAACGTACTATGTATACATGTATGTGGGTCATTTCATGTCAAATCGACCAAGAGTTGGAATCGACCCCTTTCAATTTCGATGAAATTTGGTCAGAAGTTTTCGTTTTCAATAAAAAGAAGTTCTACCAAAGGAAAAAAATTCAACTTTTTTTTTTCGAAAGTTATGCAAATTTCAAAATTTCACAATTTTTCAAATCTTCAATGTTTATTTTTTAAATATCTCGAAAACTATTATAGTTACGAAAAATTGTTCTAAAGTCATCTTAAAGAGTATACTTGCAGCTACGAAAAAAAAATATTCCGAAATTTTTTTTTTTTAATTATGAATTTGGAGAATTTTGAATTTTCAAAAATCGTGAAAAACCAAGTTCGACATTAAATTTTTGTTTCAATTTTTTTATATAATACCTTGTACTATACTCTTAAAAGATCCTGAAATTTTCCCGATGGCGTTTTTTTGTTTCAAAAATATAAATTTTTGAATTTTGGTAAAAAAAATTTTTTTCTCTTACCGCTCAGTTAAGGAACATTGAGCAATCATGTAGTTTTGTAATTTTGAGCAGTACACAAAATTCAAAAATGTATATTTTTGAAACAAAAAAACAACAACCTGAAAATTTCAGGATTTTTTAAGATCAGTACAAGGTATTATATAAAAAAAATGTTACCAAAAATGTAATTTTGATCGTGGATTTACACGATTTTTACAAATTCAAAAATTCAGTTTTGAAAAAACAAAAAACACCTTTCTGAAAATTTCAGGATCTCTTAAGAACAGTACAAGGTATTATATTTAAAAAATTCAATGTCGAACTTGGATTTTCCCGATTTTTGAAAATTCTTCAAATTCATTATTTTTCAAAAAAAAAATTCCGAATATTTTTTTTCGTAGCCCTAAGTAGACTCTTTAAGACGAATTCAGAACCATTTTTTTGTAACTATAATAGTTTTTGAGATATTTAAAAAATAAACTTGAAAGAATTGAAAAATTGTGAAATTTTGAATTTTGCATAACTTTCGAAAAAAAAGAAATTTAATTCTTTTCCTTTGGTAGAACTTCGTTTTATTAAAAACGAAAACTTCTGACTAAATTTCATCGGAATTGAAAGGGGTCGATTCCAACTGTTGGTCGATTTGACATGGAATGATCCATATACGTAGGGGGAAGTCCCCTAGTGGCGGACACCTAAGGTAAGATAAAATGAAAACTACTTCGAGAAATGTAACTTTATTTATGAATTAGTTGAGTCAACGAATTATAAAATCAAAATCAATTATCAAAAAATCGCCTTCCGCATAAACGTATTTAGGAACTTCAATTAAGTTTTGATTTTAAAAAATGCGATCTCTGCCATTGGCACCTAGTACCAGATGGACCCAACTTCGAACCCCAAGCGCCGGACACTATTATAAAGCATCGTGCACCGATCGCATATATAAACATTTTGACATTCAGGAATGTCTGCACATGCTTCATGAGCCCATCCTTCGCAGCTAGAGCATTGTATCTAGTCTTCATCGTGGTCCTCTAAGCACACTACGCAAGTAGTTTGTCCTGTGTCAGATCTTTCACCTAATGGTTCCTTTTTCTTATCGTTATTTTTATCTCCACGTTTTTCTTTGGTTTTTACACCTTTGGTTCGTTTCCCCTTCTCCTTTATTGCTGTTTTGACCTTATTTCCGATTTTATTCTTTTTTTCCTTAAGGTTTTTTTCATTGTCTTTTTCTTCAACAGCAAAATGTATGGTGATGATGTCATGATTTCACTTCTGTCACATTTCCTCTTTTGAGCCGCAGATCTTTTTACGACAGCATTTGGCAATGGCGACAATTTGTGGACAACCTGAACAACATCTGAATCAAAGCTCGTCGACGGTTTGCGACTGCTGGTTGTTAGTTCGTTGGTAGATTTCCTAGAAGGGTCTGTCGATTCTTCTGAGACCAAATTGTTGGAAAGTTCTGCATCGCCGGAAGTAGATGAGCTACCAACCAAGGCTAAATCAGTGGAAGTTCCGAAAACTTCCCCACTGCAACTTGGTACGTTTAAGGAAGTTCCCGGCTCTTCTAGTGGAATATTGGTAATGTCTGTAGCCAAATAATCCAGGTCGGAAAATAAATGTCGATCAAATGGGTAAATTCCTGTGCATTTAAACCCAGACACCGCAATATCCAGCCGAGCTACTTTTGTAAACGCTTCATTGACCAGACCAGCAATATCGTAGTCAGTTATCCGAGATCCAGCGTTTGCTCTCATCCACATGTCACATTGTTGGTTATAGGCATTTTCGAATGGCTTCATGAATGTTCTGTCGAGTGGTTGTAGCTTGTGGGTTGCGTGTGGTGGTGGTGTGCTTATCACATGGATGTTATTTTCTCGGCAAAAATTTATAACCGCCAGTGTCTTGTGGCTACAATGTCCATCCAGTAGAAGTAGCTCAGGGCTCTCTTTTGTCGGGTGTGAGTGTTTCACGAATAGCTGCAACCATTGTACGAACAAATCACTGTTCATCCAGCCTTTTGGCTGAGACACGCCAACGCTTTCAGCTGGAGCATTGATCATGAGCCGATAATTCATTCTTTGCCTCGGAAAGACAAAAAATGGCGGTATGTAGTGACCACCGGCACTCATACAAAACAAAACTGTTATATTTTTTCCCCTCTCAGCAGAAGTGAGCTTTCCAACTTGACGAACAACCTTTGGAGCAAGTACTTTTTGATGTTTGTGCACGCAGCTGACTCCAGTTTCATCACAGTTATAAATGTTGGAAGGTGAAAATCTGTACTGCGTCATTAGTCTTTCCAGATTGTTATAAAATATATCGACTTGTGGTTTATCAAAACCTACAGCTCGCATCATGCTTGTCGACCCTGGTGTCCTCAAAGAAATGTCCGGATGTCTCTGCAGGAAATCATAATGAAAATGCTTCCCAGCAGCGTGCTTCTCTTTGTTGAAACGATGGGGGATCTTGAGCTCTTCAGCCACATCGAAAGCTAACTTCAGAAACTCCTCTTTCATCAGCGGCAGACATCTATTGGACAAATCTTTTACGTGGTCCACTAGAACTTGTTCGTACTCGGGTGAGAAGGTGTTGATAAATCTACCAAGCTTTGGTTGCAACGACACTTCTTCTCCGCGATTCAATGCCGCTGTTTTATCGTGAAGAGTGCTTTTTGGGACTTTGTAGTGCAATGAAGCTTCCCTCAAACTCATTTCTTTCGACAAAACCTTACTTATCGCAGTTTGTAATTTTTTTTGGTCCCATTTTCCTTTCTTTTTCTCCTCTTCCATTTCGAAATATCTCCGTTCTTCGATCCTGTAACGCAACGTACAATAATTATTATGAGAAGTATAAATGCTTAGTAGAATAAAGAACTTGTAAACTGGCCGGTGTTACGGGACATCTTTGTGTCCGGTACTAGGGGACAGACAATTCCCAAAGTTATGTGTTTAACACCAGAACTGTTTAGCAAATTAATAAAAACTTTTACAGGCAACAACCTGTAATGGAGCACTATCTTTATTGATAATTAGCACAAACACTCAAACACAAAACCATAGCAATAATACTCACTTAAAGGTTATGTGATGCAGTGCTCTCGCGCAAAAAACAACAACCGACCGCTCTTAGCGTGGCTGTTCGCGTCACTGGCTCACCGCGTCCCGTGACCCTGTATCCCTACGTTCCCCCGCGCCCCTCTACCGAGTTTTGAATCAAACGCGTTGTGACTTGTCGAGATAACACGGGTGTCCGACGCTAGATGCCGTCCGGCGTTACGGGACATCCCCCTAAATCTGTAGGGGGAAGTCCCCCAGTACCGGACTCGTAAGGCAGTGATCGACAAAAAAAATCTATCAATTTTTATTATCCAATTTTTTCGAAAAATGAATAATTAGCAAAGAAATATTACAATTTTTTTTTTAACATTAGTAATTAGCGAGAACATATTACTAATTTTTCGAAAAATTAGTAATTAGTGACAAAATATTTCTAATTTTTATGAGAAAATTAGTAATTAGCAAAAAAATATTACTAATTTTTATAAAAAATTAGTAATTAGTAACAAAGTATTACTAATTTTCCTAATAAATAAGTAATTAGTGACGTAACATTTCTAATTTTTCCAAAAAATTAGTAATTAACGATAAAATATTACTAATTTTTTCCGAGAATTAGTAATTAGCGAGAAAGATATTGCTAAATGACCAAAAAAATCAATACCTTGTGAAGAAATGTTGTATTAATTTTGGAAAAAGTAATAAATAAAATAAAAATTACTAATGTATTTTTTAATAGGTACTGATTAAATATTCGTATTAATAATAACTTATGTGATATCGTATGACATTCGATACAATAAATACTAATGTGTGAAATATTCAAAAGATCTAGTTATTATAAAAAATAAAACAACTTTTTGAATAGAGTTGTTTGAGCTTATAACCATGACTCAATCCGTACACACAAGTATGTAAAATTACACAATACTTTTCTACAAATTACTGTTTTTTTTTTTAAATTAATTAGTAATATTTTTTCGCTAAATACTAATTTTTTAGAAAAATTAGAAATATTTTGTCACTAATTACTAATTTTTTAGAAAAATTAGAAATATTGTGTCACTAATTACTAATTTTTTTGAAAAAATTGGACATATTTTGTCACTAATTACTAATTTTTTAGAAAAATTACTAATATTTTTCCGCTAATTACGAATTTTTATGAAGAATTAGTAATATTTTTTGACTAAGTATTAATTTTTCGAAAAAATGATTAATAAAATCAATACCGTTGACGAAAAAATCGATACTGCCGGTCACTGACTTAAGGTTATTCATTAATAAAACTATTATATATATAAGAACTTCGATTTTTTATATTTTTTTTACAAACTTTGGAGTATTCTTTGGTGCGTTAATGATAGTACAGACTTAAAAAATACGTAAAACTAAGAAAAATATATTTTTGAATTTAATAGTTAAAATGGCCGAGTCCCAAAAGTGGCACCTAGTACCGGACACTATGAATATTATTTGAAAAAATTGATTAAAAATGGTTAAATTTTGCAATGATCGCAAACATATTCATCGGAACACTCCGGAATATCTGCGCGCGCCTTATGAGCCCATTTCTTACAATTGCCGCACTGGATCCAGTCATTATTGTCATCGAGGCTTTTTTCGTATTTTCCTCGGGCCATTTTTCTTTCGTCATTATTTTTAACTGATTTGTCATAGTGAAATACCACCACAACAAAAACAACATGTTTTACATAAATATTCCAATAACGATAAAAAATGGCGTCCGGTACTGGAGAAAAATCGAGTGTCCGGTACCAGGGACTCAACATGCAAGATTAAATAACGAAATGCGTTGCCATTTCACAAACATTTTGAAATTTAACCTTCATTATTTGAAAGAATACTTTCCAAAAAGCATTCCAAGCTAAAAAAACGGAGCCGCAAAACCCCTATTTTTTAAACAATGAATGTGTGAAAATTAAGGCTGACACGAAATATTAATCGGCTCCAACGAAAATCAACTCTCGACAACGCGCGCATGCGCACTGCGGCTAGCTCTCTGGTGCCACCGTTATCACTGTGGCCACTGTTCGAACTACGCACGAGAACTATTGTCGTTGCAGTTTGGCTTATATCAACAGTGTCCGGTACTAGTGAGGGTACTAGGTACCGTCCGGCGTTAGGGGACTTCCCCCACGAATTCTCTTAGTCCATTTCCTACATAATCACTGACTTAAAACTCCTCAGTGGACTTTCCTCTCGTTTCCATTTTTATGAGCTATTTTTTACTGATACAGTTGCAACAAGACTTCAATCCTCTTGCTCTTATCGAATTCGCATTCTTCTGTTGTAAAACATCAATGATGCGCGTGAGGACATTTTTTTGGTTTAATTTGATTAACAAAATCGGCGTCAATCCCCCCTTAAATTTCCTGTGTCTCAGGCATAATCTTGACGATTTTATTCTGGAATTCAACTCGAGAAAACGCGAACCAGATTGCAACGAGATGTATCTCGTGTGTATGAAGGCGTGGGCGTTGGAATGTTTCCGAGTTCGTTGAACAAAGTGGACCGTAGATTGGCTGGATCGCGAGGCATGCCAGCGAGAAAAGTACACGTTATATATTAATATACATGCGGTAATTGGGATGGTAAATTAGTAACAGCTATATCGGTGATGGTGGAGTACAAGGACGCGATCTATAAAGACCGAAAAGAGTGATAGTCTATTTTTTACACTGAGAAAAAAAATCGGTGAATGTGCAAAATCGTTAGTTGAATACGTTTAACTAAATATTTAGTTGCACAATTCAACATTTTTTTGCCTCAATAATATTTTGGTCAACCGAAGCGCAGAATTATTCAAGAAACTAATTATTTATTTAGACCAATTAAATATTTAGTTGCACGTATTCAACTAACGATTCTATTTTTTGTTTACGTTTGCTTCATAAAAACCTAAAATCGAGGTGGAAGAGAAATCCTGGACATAATGAATTTTTTGTCAAAAATTTTCATCTTTGACACCGGATTTTTGAGAATTTTTTCAGATTTTTGAATCACGGCCCTCGTGCTTTTCGAAAAAAATGTTCAAAAAATCATAACGCACACAAATTTGGTTTTAAAAATATGGAAAAAATTCTGAATGCTATTTTGAGTTGGAAGAATCATACAAAAAATCGTAAACGAAATCAGCGAGGTCGAGGGTTACGCTCAGGTCGACTCGGTACGGAATGCCCCATATACATAGGGGAAAGCCTTCACAAAGGTGCGGTTGCCTCTGCATATGAGCTTCAATCAAATTATCCCTAGGAAGTTTGTTTCTCCGCACGATATATCTGGTCCCTTTCTCGGGTCCGGAAGTCATTCAATCGTTCAGCGTGGAAGTCAGAATCAACGAGACAGGGAGAAAGGACACACGAGTTACGAACCATGCGAATATGTAGTAGATTTATATGATATAGCTAGTGAACCACGGGGAATCTGAGCAGACGAGTTTTGCCTCCGTATATATGATATATAATATAAACTATAGATATATGTTTATGATGAATCTGCACGTGTGGGCTTAGGAAACCGACGAGAGGCGGTGATTTGACGTATTTACGACAATCTTCATCTTCCTGTGCGCGCAATTACCCCCGCGTGTCTTCACCGAGGGGGACTATATTAATAACACTATAGTTATGCCTAGATATATGCATCTGTATATGGCATTGCGTGGAAATCAGACACGTGAAATCGGTGGATTCGACACGAACATCCGCAAGAGAATGAGAGAGAAAGCTCAAGGGGGAAAATAGGTTCAAATGACTTGAAATTTTTTTTTTTTCAATTTATCGTTAGTAAAACTATTTAAAAATATGTTTCCAAAGTGACAAGTAAAAATTGCAATTCATTCTGACGTTATCGGCAGTTGAGTGACCTTCTTTGGGCTTGTGGCGAGTAAAACGCGACGGCAGTATGGAAGAACGTGCTATCTCAAATTGTGCTAGAAGAACGTGCTATCTCAAATTGTGCTAGAAAAACGTGCTATCTCAAATTGTGCTAGAAGAACGTGCTATCTCAAATTGTGCTAGAAAAACGTGCTATCTCAAATTGTGCTAGAAGAACGTGCTATCTCAAATTGTGCTAGAAAAACGTGCTATCTCAAATTATGAGAGAAGAAGGTGGTATCTTCAATTGATCACAATTGGAGATCTCATAATTCTCTCATAATTTGAGATAGCACGTTCTTGTAGCACAATTTGAGATCGCACGTTCTTTTAGCACAATTTGACATAGCACGTTCTTCTAGCACAATTTGACATAGCACGTTCTTCCATACTGCCGTCGAACGGAGCTTTTTTTTTCTCGAAACGACTTTTTTTGAATTTGGATACACTCAAAAAGTTTTTAACCAATTATTTTGAAAATGGACAGCTGGTTTTTTGGAATAATTACTTTCTATGTGAACCTCGATTTAGAATATGATTGATTATTCTTTTTTATTGTAAAATAATTTATAAAAAAATGATAAATGTTCTTTTCTTTCAACATCTGCAAAAAGTGCAATTTTTAATTTTTTTGGCGGAGGTTAGGTTTATTTGGAAAAAAGACATGTTCTTACACTAAATATAAAAATGATTTGATTTTTTAAATCACAATATTTATATGAATATATGTAGAAAATGTTCTCAAAGTTTCAACAGAGTATATAAATTCCTTCTTTGTTGTAAAAATTTACGAAAATCACTAAAAAAACGTATTCGTAAACCTATCATTCCTTTTAAAGAGGAAGGCTTCTGAAATAATGAAAAAAAAATTGTTTTTGCATTTCTTTAAAGTTTATACTTTGAAAACCATACAGACTAAACCAAGTTATAATTCTAAAAATTGACTGAGCTACAGTTCTATATATCAATATTTTAGCAAATAATACATAACTTTATATCAAGAAAAACCCAACGAAAATTTTAAACGCGTTTTTCTGCGCTGATTCTCTTTTTTTCTTGCTTTAAAAATATTTCTAGTCGCAGTGGCCAAGTCTATACGTAGCCGATTTCAAAATTTTTTAAGATAGCTATTTCAAAATTTCGTAAATAATTTTTGGTGTTACGATAATGTCTGTGACTCTGTAAATTTTTAAGATTTTTCCATAATAATTGCAACAAAATAAGCTAAATATACACTTCATAAAATAACAATAACACAATCCTTTAATAATGATTTATGTCGGTGAAAAAAATTTTCAAACACAATTTTTTTCACTCTTTACAGTGGCTTTCGCTCTCAATGATGCTTTGCCTCTACCGTCCCAGTCAAAATTTTTATCTGATTGAAATTTCCGTACCTCGTAATACAATAAAAATTTAGCAACATTTGGCATGCCATAAACAACAATTATCAATAATAATATTGCCCAAAAGTTATTAATAAATTGTTCAAACAAATAATTATTGCACAATGTTTTCATAAGTTCTTGTTTTTCTTAAACAAATCAAATGCGTTAATTTTTCTGACGCATATTAATTTTTTCACAGATGTCTCTCTATTTTGAAATTCCCGTTTTGAAATTTTTAGAATGGCTGTATTTATGTATTTTTTGGCCCAGTATCTTCGAAACTTTTCAAAGCTGACGATAAACCTGTGTGCAAAAACATATGGAAAATTGGCAATTTTTTGTTTGTATTTCAGAATGTTTTTAATGAAATTTCAAAATAGAAAGAAAATTCTGAAAAAATTCATATGCGTTCAGAAAAATTAACGCATTCGATTTGTTTAAGAAAAAAAAGAAGACAAATTGTTGAATTTTTTCAAATTTTTGTTGTATCACGAAGTACGGAAATTTCAATCAGATAAAATTTTTGGCTGGGACTGTACAGCCAATTTCCGTTCGCATCCGGCCAATTTTTCCCATTTCATTTCACCTCTTTTTCTCCATTATCACTATTTTTTTTTGCTCACTCTTTCAGTCCATTATCGCTGAATTCCCGGCATTATCATTGTTATTATTACGCTTGGATGCACCCACAATGTGCGTCGAAAAAAGAGGAAAAATTCGATGTATATTTTACGAGTGTTTACGAAAGATCTCGAAGTGGAAGATTCTCGCGGGTTCGGGCGCAGAAGAGCACTTGACCCAAATGCATGAAGAGACACTCGTTTTGCCGAAGGTTTACGTAGACTAGGCTGAGAGAGAGAGAGAGAGAGAGAGAGAGAGAGAGAGAGAGAGAGAGGGAGAGAGAGAGAGAGAGAGAGAGAGAGAGAGAGAGAGAGAGAGAGAGAGAGAGAGAGAGAGAGAGAGAGAGAGAGAGAGAGAGAGAGAGTGCAAGGAAAATCCGCCGAGTGAACCATCGACGTCGTATAATCGTCTCGCGCTTTTCTTTTCTCTAAATTTTTCTCTCCTTCGGTTTATTTTTGTCGTTCAACGATTTGCATCGTAAATCCCGTTTGCTCGAGAGTGCATCAGGGAGGAAAGAGAGAAAAAACATGATGGAAGAAGAGTGATAAGGAAATAAAGAATATAGTCAGGGAAAAGCGGGGGAATGAAAAAGCGACCGTAGGAAAGTGAGTTAGATGCAGATGGAACAAATGTGAGCGAGGGAGAGAGGAAAAAGAAGCTGAAATTATTGTCCCTCTGTGGTCTAGCCAATAAACCGATGATGAAGCCCCTTGTTTTGTTGGCTCAGTGTCGGAACAGTCAGAGTGACAGAAGCACACACACACACACACAAACACACGAAGACAGCATTATTGCGTGAAGCAATATGGAGAGAGGGAAGTATCCACTTGTCTCTGGTCACCCCACCAAACCCTCCCTGTCATATATTTGTTTCAAGTGAGGAAGAGGAAAAGTTTGTGTGCACGGTTATAATATCGGTATGTCTGTATTTCGTACTGCTGCATGAAGTCTTCATCTAGCTCTCTCGCAAAGAGAGTCACATCTCAACTAACGCAGATAAATCATCACGCATTTATTACCTTTTCAATAGAGTCCTCAGAACTAATCTTGCGGTTGTAACGAGAGTATATACGAACCTTTGCATTAATACGTTACTAGATGTGATAGCAAAAATCGTACGTTTCCCCAATTCTTATATCTTGTTTGCTATTTTCCCAAAATCATCCTTCGAGGAGGTTATCACTTGATCAATTTTCTCATAACGCAGGCTCTGTCAGTACCCCAAAAATCCGCCAGGTGGCTACCTCTCGCACAAGCGAACCTGCCTCTCGATGCCTATGTATCCTTTCCAAACTCGTCTATGTTTGATATCCTTATTTTTCAGGATGGATATCAAATACATTGAACATTGCGGCAAAACGCAAGATGGTTGAATCCCCGAAAAGGATTCCCATAAAAAAGGGTCTTTTTTCTTTTCCCTTCTGTTAAAGAAAAGACGAAGCTTTACGAAATTGTAGATTTCATATGTGTAGCTATACATTCAAAGATTGAAATGTGTAAAAATATATATTGTGCAAATATTAAAAAAAAATTATTTCATTTAAATACATATTTGTTCAGTTTGAAATAATATTTATTAATATTAAATAAAAATTTATTAGATCGCAATATATTTTCCTCGTAGGTCATTCAAAGAAAAAAAAATTCGGTGACATGAATAGAGTTGTATTGGGCCGGCCTACAACTAGAAAAAGTTATTTGGCTCGACTAGGATTTAGTTAAATGAACTAGATCTTTTTCTGGGTGCAGTGAGTCACTATATTGAAATCGCTTTTCTCACTATTTTCGAAATTTGGTCACCGATTTCAACTTGAACGATTATGAGGAGATTAATGCAAAAAAAAAAATGGGTTTTTTTCGTACCCTATGTTGATGCATTTTGTCCCCCTGAACACGAATTTACCAATAGCTTTCTCAAAAAATCAAAATTTTTATGAATTTTCATCAAAAACATTTTTCCTCGATTTTAGCCTCATTTTGAGAAAGCTCAAAATCGCAAAATTTCAAACGCTCATAACTTTCGATCGGTTTGACTGATTCGAAAATTTTTTGTTCGTACGTGAACCTTGTTATTAAACTTAGAAAATGCCATTTGGTTCATTCTGATGTATAAATTTTTGTAGAAATGACAGCAGTTTGAAAATGGCTGAAAACCAACGGAAAGGGGTGTGTCTTCAAAAATTTGTAAAAATCGATGGTCGAACATTAAAAATCTGCAAAAAATAGAAAAATCATCAGAATCGGATGAAAAAAGCGGTGCTCTAAAGCGTCAACGATTGCGAAGAGAATGAGCGCAGTCTAGAGCCGAAATTTTTAGTAGAAAAATAGTTACACTTATTTTAGTGGACAAATTCAATTCTAGGCAAATTACAAAAAAAAAAAAAAAAATTTCATTACTTTCTTTTAAACTTTATATCGATGTATTTTGTCCCCCTGAACACGAATCTACGAATAGTTTTCTCAAAAAATCCAAATTTTTATGAATTTTCATCGAAAACATTTTTGCTCAACAAATTTTTATGAATTTTCATCGAAAACATTTTTGCTTAATTTTAGCCCCATTCTAAACAACCTCAAAATCGGGAAAATTCAAATGCTTATCACTTGTTTAGACGAAAAAGTCACTATTATATCATAATTTCTATGAAAGACAATTTAGTCACTATTCTTCTATTTTTGACCCTCTGAAACGCTGACAGCTCTGGATTTGAGTCGATTGTCGCGACATTACCAACAGTGGGTTTTTTTAGGTTCCTTATATAATAGCGAAGGGTTTGTAAATAGAGCAAAAAGGCAGCAATGTGGAAATCCCAAGTTTTCCTTTATCGGTAAATTTATCTTTATCTAAAAAAAAAACAAAATTGGAGCTGGATATATAAATCATGAAACCTCGAAAGATTACAAAGATTTTTTGTTAATTTATTTTTTCTCCAAATGCATACTTTTGTAAATCTCCGAAACGATTCCAAAAGCAGTACAAACATTCACTTGATGTTTCATTGAACAAAAATTAAGCCTGACAGTTGTGAAATTACGAAAGATAAGATTACAAAGATTTCCTCGAACACAGACCCAAGAATATGTACGAAATTTTTTTTTTCAACAGCATTTATCAATATTTTTAGAGCACCTGAAGAATTTTCGGTATTTCGCTGCTTTGAAAAAGGCCACATTTTTTTTTTAAATGATAACAAATACATACAGGGTGGCCACTATCAGGAAAAACCTGGAAAACTTGGAAATGTCGGGGAATTTTTTAAGTGTCAAGGAAATCAGGGAAGTGTCAGGGAATTAAATATTAGTCAGGGAAAATATTTTAAAAAAAACTCGTAAAAAATGCGAGACAAGAAGCTCTTCTCAATGACAAAATCACGGCGTTGAAAAAAAGCAAAATAGTTCTCAGGGTACATCATTTATTTCCTCCAAAGATATAATTTAATAAACAATACCAAAGAATAAATAAGCATATGCTCTGTTTCTACCGTATTTACTTTTTTCACAAATCAGAATGGCTTGTCAGGGAAATTTTCGAAAATAACAGGGATATGTTAGGGAATTTTGAAAAAAAAACTACACTGAGAAAAAAAAATTGTTGAATGAACTAAATCTTTAGTCGCATACGCACGACTAAATATTTAGTTGTACAAACCCAATTTTTTTTGTCTGAATCATATTTTGGTCAACTGAAACGCAGAATTATTCAAGAAACTAATTATTTAGATAGACCCAATAAATATTTAGTCGTGCGTATGCAACTAAAGATTTAGTTCATTCAACATTTTTTTTCTCAGTGTATCATTCTGATTTATCGAATGGAAACTAAAAATTTATTTCACCTAACTAACCCCGACAAATCCTATCAAATTTTATCTCGGTGCTGTACATTCCACCTTTTTTTTTCCACTTTAATATTACCTCCTTTTCTTCTGAAATATCCCTATAATATTTTTCTCGTAGGTTTGCTTGCTTCGAAACTTCGATATCGAGCTTCAAAAGACGTTTGAAGCGAGCAAAGTTGCAATGTGTGGACAAAGAGACTGAAAACAGGAAAATTGGAAATTTTCCATGGAGACCGAATTGAGGTAGATTTTCCAGCTTCTGGTGTTTCAGTGTCCAATCACCGAGAAGGGAAAGAATATCTAGTCAGCTCTGGACTCTCATGTCAAGTTTAAGTACATGCAAATTAGTTAGTTAACTCGCTATGGCTTTAAAACATTCCTCTTTTCTTCTCTACTTTTTTCTGCTATCCTCTCTCTCTCTCTCCCTCTCTCTCTCTCTCTCTCTCCATTCAATCTTCCTTTTCATCCTCTTTCTCTGCTCTGGCGTTTTTTTTTTATTTTCCTCCTTTTTTCGCCACACTCTCGTCGCAATTTCTTCGCGAGAACGTCCGGACGTTCCTCGAGTTTTTCGCATATCGTCGATAAAAACGAGCAAAAACCTAAAGACGGCTTTAACGAGTAACAATAAATTGGCCGTTAAATTTCTCGCACGCCCGCGAGAGACACCCTTCTAAGCGACTGACGCGCGAATTCTCGCGGCTTGGGCGAAACGAGAATCCTCGACAGGCGGTTCGCTGTATTATATGAGGTATCCCCGCTCAACGGGACCCCCTTTTAGACCGACCTCTTTCGATTTTCTTCAAACTCGAGTATGTTTTAGTGTTGCCTGAAAGTATATTGTAAACCAATTTTCAGATCTCTAACTATAATACTCTTTGGAATACACCAAAATTTATATTTCAAACTTTTTGCGTATTCAGCGCTTCGGAGCTTTGAGACGTCGCTAAATAAAATCGAAAGAATTCTTTAACAATAGCTTTCGATCGGAAATTTCCTGCGCTTTTCGAAAAAAATATCAGCAATTCCGAAAAAAAACGAATTCATTTGAATTTCGGCCACCAACCGAAAAAATTGATTTACAAAAAAGAGCATAATTTAATTCAGCGGGAAATTTTTTTTCACGTTTTGTACACTGAAAAAAAAGATGGTTGAATCAACAAAATCTTTTGTCAAATACGTTCAACTAGATAATTTAGTTAGTACAATTCAACATTTTTTTGCCTGAATAATATTTTAGTCAACCGAAGCGCAGAATTGTTCAAAAAACTAAATATTTAGTTAGACCAAATAAATATCTAGTTGAACGTATTTGACAAAACGTTTTGTTGATTCACACAAATTTTTTTTTCAGTGTATATATCTGAGAAGTCACGATATAAATTTCAAGTGGAAACTCGCATCCGTTTACTAATGCCAAGTCTTTTAGTAGGATAAAAATTCTTAAACATCGTGTTTTTCATATTCAACAGTTCTCTGATGTATTGTATAGTTTTTTTAAACGAATTTCGAATTTTATAAATTTATTAAATTCAAAATTCAATAAATTTGATTTGATAGATTTAATTTAATTAATTAAATTTAATAAATTGAATAAATTTGATTATTTAATTAATTTAATTTAATTAATTTAATAAATTTACTAAATTCAAAATTCGTTAAAAAAAAACGCTATATAATACATCAAGGAACTGTTGAATACGAAAAACACGATATTTAAGAATTTTTATCCTACTAAAAGACTTGGCATTAGTAAACGGATGCGAGTTCCAACTTGAAATTTATATCGTGACTTCTCAGGTATATACAATATATGAAAAAAATTGTTCCACCGAATTAAATTATGCTCTTTTTTTGTAAATCAATTTTTTCGGTTTTTGGCCGAAATACAAATGAATTCGTTTTTTTGGGAATCGCTGATATTTATTTCAAAAAGCGCAGGAAATTTCCGATCGAAAGCTATTGTCAAAGAATTTTTTCGATTTTACTTCGCGCCGTGCCAAAGCTCCGAAGCGCTGAATACGCAAAAAGTTTGAAATGTGACTTTTGGTGTATTCCAAAGAGTATTATAGCTAGAGATCTGAAAATTGGTGTACAAGATACTTTCAGGCAACACTAAAACATACTCGAGTTTCAAGAAAATCGAAAGAGGTCGGCCTAAAAGGGGTCCCCGTTGAGCGGGAATACCTCGTGAACACCTTTAACACGTATTTTCATCGTGTACACACGTGTAGTTTCTATATTCCCTCGTTTTAACGTCGTGTCGAACAGGACTGGTTTAACATACAAAGTTGGCGAACCACCGCGTTCCTTCCTGGAACGAGGAATCATTAAATATATATATATATATTTATTCATTGTCGGAGTTGTTTATCGCCATAATTAATTTTGCGGTCCTATCTCCTCTCTTTCGCCTTAATATTCAACCAAAATCGTGTTCCCTGCCGGCAAAATTGATATAGCGTATCACGCGGTTGTCGCGAGTGGATACACCCATAAAAAAGGTCTGGTCGATTTACGTAAATCCTACTTAATGCAAATAAATTTTTTATTTGGATTTATGGATGTGGATTTAGGGATTTGAATTTATTTATTATTCCGACGATATTTTTTTATTTGAATGTACTTAGTAGGAAATACATTTTGATCTATCAGATATGTATTTAATATGAATATTTTTTTTTTGTTAATATCTACACAATATTTTTAAACTTTTCAATCTTTGAATAAATAGAAATGTAGAATTTAAATGTCAAATAACAATTTCATCCGTGAATGAAACAAAGTCGATGACATAACCTCAAACTTCGGGAGTGCCAAATTGTTAACTCCAAATAACGATGTATAAAAAAAATCAGACCTTGAAATTGTATTTTATTACCGCGGACAATTCCCTTAATAATCTGCACTTTTTGATATTCCATTTGAAGACTTTTTAACAATTGGTATCGAAACGCTACAGCATCGTTTAATTATTTAGTAAACGGTTTACTTGAGAAAAAACCTGCACTATTGAACTTAGTTTATTGCATGACAGATAAAGATTGTGAATCATTGAATTATGTTTAAATTAGAAATATATACATTGTCGTCCAAAAGTTTGGAAACACTCGCACCGATTCCGCGCCGCAAAAAAAGTTTCACTGCTCTTTTAAAAATGAAGATATTTCAATTGAACAAGCGACGTTTCAAAGGGGACATATTCAGCTTCATTTCGATTAAAAAAAAAAAAAAAATCGATTTTTTTAAAACCCAGTACACTCTTTGGAACATGCACATTTTTTGTTTTTTTTTTTTATTTTGAAATTTAGGTACACGATCCATGAAAAACATTCAAACTGTTTTTCTTTTAAAAACTTGGGGGGGGGGGGGGGGGGGGAAGCACGAGCTTCAATTTCGTTTTTTACAAAGTTTCGTATGAATTTTTTTTCGTAAAAATATTCAATTTTTCGTAAAAAAACGACCATATTTATAGAATGAAGAGTAGCCCTAAAACTACTGGGTTTTCGTGAAATCACTAAGACGGTAAAAAGTTGCATACAATCATTTTGGATTTAATGAAATTTTTTCGGAATTTTATTTCAATTTTTTTTGTTTTTAATATCCTTGACTAAACAAATTTTTGAAAAAAAAATTTGAAAAATATTCTCAAAAAATTGCATTGAATCCAAAATAATAGTATGCAACTTTTTACCCTTATAGTGATTTCACAAAAACCCATAATTTTCAGAGTTACGCTACATTTTATAAATATTGTCGTTTTTGCGAAAATCCGAATATTTTTGCGAAAAAAAATCGTACGAAACTTAAAAAAAAACGAAATTGAAGCTTATTCTCCCCCTCACAACTTTTTCGTGCGAAAAATAGTCGTCAAAAATTTTCATGGGTCGTGCACGAAAAATTTCGACGCCAAAAAAAGGCGAAAAAAGGCAATTTTTTTTTGGAAAAAGCGAAATGAAGCTGAATATGTCCCCTTTGTAACGCCGCTTGTTGAATTTAAATAACTTCATTTTTAAAAGAGCAGTGAAACGTTTTGTGCGGCGCGGAATCGGGACAAGTATTTCCAGACTTTTGGACAGCCAAAAAATAAATAAATTAATTGCGTAGATTCCTGCATACAAATTATAATCATGGTAAATCTTATTCGAAATTTTGATACCATTATTTCATTTGTTTCTATTTATCTTAAATTAATTTTGTTGCGTCTGACAGAAAATAATGATTGGAATAGCTAAGAAAAAGAAATTAACGATTCAATTTACTACCACATGAGATATGGGGATTTTTCTGTGTCCTCGATCATTTATATTATGTGACAGGAATTATGATCGATCTTTCCGAGTTTCACGATCATAATGTAGAATTAAATAATTGTACATTAGGGTGGTCCTTGCTAAGAACTCGGATGAATTTTTTATCAGACGCCCCGCAAATCGACTCCAGATAATTCAAAAACAATACCCTAATTTTTTCAGATTTTTATCTAGACTCTCACCACTTACGAAAAGAGGGTAGATTTCGCCATTTGAAATACCCGTGTTTCGGCATATTTTCAGGATATATTTTATTATAAGTGTAATAATTTTAAAAAAAATCTGCAATTGCAAAATTTTAGTGTTCTTTGGTGCAACTATTTGAGGAAAAAAATCATTACACTTGGAATAAAGTATATATCCTGAGGATATGGCCGAAACACGTGTATTTCAAATGGGGAAATCTACCCTCTTTTCGGGAGAGGTTTCTAGATAAAAATTTGATAAAATTAAGATATTGCTTTTGAATTATTTGGAGTCAATTTGGGGGGGCTCTGGTGAAAAATTCATCCGAGCCCTAAATAAGGACCACCCTAATATGTACATGCGTTATCGTTTACGAGTGCGCAACACGTATTTGCATTGCGCTTCAGCGCAATCGGCCCTCTTGGAAGAGATAACCCCGTTAGTGCCGTCCGAGAGAGGGATGGAGAACGCGATGGCCGGGTTAATGAGCCGACGTAACACGCTTAATTAATAACTCCTTCTACGTTGTAGCGTATAATGAGGGAGCGCGGGTCTAGCTCCGATTTGACCTCGACGTCCGTCATTCCGTATGTCCAACCGTTATACTTGATCTGAAATACTGTCGAGTGCAGTTACAGATCCCACTTACGGAGAAAGAGAGTGTGAGAGAGAGATGGAGAAGCTGCAAAACGCGTAATTGCGGTCGTAGCCATGATCGGATCTGAGTAATCGGATTGCTCGTCGTTCTCGGCGCAGGATTTACATCTCTATCGGTTGTAACTCCACCGAAGGACAACTTCACCGTAATCCAGGCTTTCTGGTCAATCTTGACCATTTACAACTGTACCGAAAAATAATCTCTGTTAAAAAATAGTACATTACGATACTAGTGCGTTGGAAAATGTTTCTCGCACGAGTTTCGTACAAAATTTTATTGCACGAGTGCGGAGAGTGCGTAAAATGGGCACTTTACGCACGGAGTGCAATAAAATCATTTTATTGAACAACGACTAGTGCTCAAAAAAGATGCGCGATAAACCAAAGATTATTTTTATTTCAATATTGTTATTGATAGAAATTTTGAAAAATAATTATCGTTCCTTGAATTGCGAATAGTAAAGATCCAACATTATGATGGGACGGAAATAGGTTGTTTCTTAAATTCATCCCCTGTGAGAGTGTTAACAAAGTAAATAAGTTCCGAAACCTGTTTTGAGATTTCTATTGACGATTTGAGATCTTGAAGGATTAAGAAAAGCGTGTCTGTAAATTGAAACTAAAAACTCTTTTGGTTACGTTCGAACGATGCAAACTCCAACAACATTCTGTTAAAGAAATCCGTTGGTAAAGTAATAACCGGAAGAGATGTAAATGTGCATTCTCGAGTGCAGTACACATGCATATCGATCAACGCACACAATATTTCCACGCCGTATGTGCGTTCGTATGCGAATTACCATCAAATCCTCTCTCGTCGTCCATTCATCCTAGAATATTCCTCTTTGTAGAGATCCTTCTATCTACAGAAGTATCGCGTTTTTGTTTATCTCGTACAACGTTTAAGAGAAAATGTCAAGTATGAAAAAGTAGCATACGTATACCCGAAATTGCCGGGGATTATTTCAGAATTTTCCTATGAATTTTGTTTATTTACTATTTTAGCCCGAAAATGATGATGACGTCCCGGCAAAAAATTGCATCTGATTGAAATTTCCGTACTCCGTGATACAATAGAAGTCTGAAAAAATTTAGCAACATTTGGCATACTATAAAAAATAATTGTCAATGATAATAATCCCTAAAAGTTATTAACAAATTGTTTAAACAATTGTTAACGACAATTTGTTCATGATTTTGGGGCAATATCATTATCAATGAACAATAATCAATAATTATTATTGATTAACAATAATCAATAATTATTATTGATGAACAATAATCAATAATTATTACAGATGAACAATAATCAATAATTATTATTGATAAACAATAATCAATAATTATTATTGATTATTGTTACAGTAATCAATCAATCAATATAATCAATAATTATTATTGATTATTGTTACGGTACTTGTTAATTTGTATAGAGATGTATTTCTGGTAGAGAAATAAATAGTAAACTTGTAAATGTGCGAATTCATCAAATATCCGCAAGCTTTTCGATCAAACCGATTCGCTAATTTTCCACAAATTTTCTTCAATCGTACACTGAGAAAAAATTTCAGTTAAAACAACTACATCCATTTAGTTGAAAAGAATTTAGTCGATTCAATATTAATTTGTTTGAAATAATGAAACTATAATTAATTCAACAAATGGATTTGGTTAACGATAAGATATGAGGCGAACGAAATTATTTGGTCAATTTCCAGATACAGTTTTGTCCAATTTACACGTTACTGAGTTGCTGTACAGAAATATTTCGTTGATTTCTAGTATATTTTAACTTGATAAATTTAGCTGTAACAAAAAAACAATTCGTATTTTCAGTCACACGATTTATTTGGTACAAAGATATTTATTTGATTGAACTGAAACATTGCCCATTCAAGCAACGATTTAACCGATTTAACTAAAATTTCCACTGTAATATCTTTGTTGAATTACCAAAATGATCTCGTTGAACGTCCGGAAACAAATATTTGGTTGAGTCAAACAAATTTTTGCATTTTCAACAATTTTTCTTCTCAGTGTAGCAGCTTTCCTACACTGTAAAAAAATTTTGTATTAAATTTAATAAAAAAAATATGAAGTTTTTATGCATATACAATATATTAATTTTAATATACGTTCGCATATTAAAATTCCAATACATAGTATGATTTTTAAAGCAGAATCATGAAAAAAGATATGAAAATTAATATTCTTTTGTAAGATAAAATTAAAAGAAGTTATTTGATTTTTCATATACTTATATTGGAATATTACTGTACACATTGTATATGAAATTTAGTAGCCTGTATATGCATAAAAACTTCATATTTTTTTTATTAAATTTAATACAAAAATTTCTTACAGTGCAACTAAAATTGTACGCCCGAGATATCCACATTAGGGATATTCGCAAGGGTCAGCTTGACCGAAAAGTGCAATGGAAGAGCTTCGCCCTGGAGGAACCGCCTTAATCATCACGGTATAACCTCTGCGCCAGGTAAGTATATTGGGCACGCTGGCCGTCGGGTATATAACACCATCATGCGCCTAATTCGCTTGGGCGCAGAAGTCCGAGCGCATGCGACGCATAGCGGTGGATGCGTCAACTAGCACGGCCGCTGACATTGATTGTAATTTTGGAAAATAAGTGTATTAATTTCCAATAACGTATCTTAAAAATGCGAAAAAGCATATAGAAACCATTTTAATATACGGGGATTTGAATTTTCAACGTTCATCTTTTAATTTTAATATCCAAATATTAAATTTAAGATGAAATTGTCAATTTTCCAATACCATGTATATTAATTTCAAGTTCGTATACTTGTTATTGAAATTCCCTATACTGTGTATTAAATTTCATTACAATATTGAAAAAAAATTTCAATGGTTGATTGCAATTTTAAGAAATGAGTGTTTTAATTTTCAATAATGTATTTGAAAATTGCGAAAAAGTATACAAAAACTATTTTCATATACGGGTATATTAATTTTCAATGCTCACTCTTTTAATTTTAATATACAAATATTAAATTTAAGATGAAATTGTTAATTTTCCGATACCTTGTATATTAATTTCGGTTTCATATACTTGTTTTTGAAATTTAATATACTTTTGTATATTAAATTTAATAACATTTTTTACAGTGTATAATATCCAAAGAACGAGCAATGCGTGGATATTTTTGGTTAGTTCCGGCTCCCGTTTTTCGAGAATTCCGTTTGCCAGGAACGTGCAGGTGAAAACGCGCGCAAAGAGAGAGATAACGACCGGCGGTGAAGCGCTTGTACGTATGTAGGGTTGTCTGCGATTTCCATTAATGGCAAATTAATATATCGCGACGGCGTATCTGCCGCGTTGCGAAGTATGGTCATGAATATAAAGACGGATCTCGGGATGTTCAATGGCTCGGCGCGGGATTCCGTGCCAAACACACACACACACACACACACAGACGCGCATTGCAGCGCGAAGAAGAGCGCTGAAAAGAGAGATGCGCGATTCGGAATCATCGGAATGAGGGAAAGTGAATGTGCGTGCGGTAGAGAAAGAGGGAGGGAGAGAGAGAGAGAGAGGAAGGGAGACAGAGCGAGAGATAGAGAGAGGGAGACAGAGGGAAACATAGAGAGAGAAAGAAATGTTCGTATATACTTATATATACATATATATGCGCCAATGGTAGTAACGAACGACTCTCAACTCGCGTACGCGGAATACAAACTGCGCATTGGGTCCCTCAGCGCGTCTGCTGATGGTCGGGGTCGCGTAGAGCGCGCGGCAGTGGCGGGAATAGCGAGTTCGAACCACCCTGATAGCACGTGCGGCCACGTTCGCGGATAGCGAGCGATGTGCGCGGCTGGGACGTGTGCTAGAATCGACGAGAGAGAGAGAGAGAGAGAGAGAGAGAGAGAGTATGAGAGGGGTTTATATAGAGAGGGTGCGCGCTTTAGCCGAGCTCCTGTTCAACGCTGAAATAAGAACAGCGAACGACAGGGAAACTGCGTGGCACAAGGGGGCCGATATGGACGGTAAATTTGGATTCGGCCGGCCTTCGAAACGAGACAGAGGGAGATAGAGACGAGAGAAAGAGCCAGCTTAAGAGAGAGCTTATTCTCGTTGAGAGACTCTCCAGAGAGAGAGAGAGAGAGCGAGGGACTCTCGAGGGCGTTATTCAAGCTCCTGTTATAGCGCGACTCTCGCATTATGTATGAACTTTTATGTATATTCCAGCTGTAGATTACTTTGCCAGCAGTTGAACTGATATATATGGGGCATTCCGCGTAAAATAACACGGTCATCGGCCTTGACCCTCTTGGATTTTGATGTCCAATGAATCGTGGACTTCGTTTGACCCAAAATATAACCTCAAATTTTTAGAATTTTTTATTTCACTTTTTAGAGGTTGCCCGGGTTGAAAAATCATTAAATTGAGGGAAAACATAAAGAGGGGTCTTTGGAAATTGATGCAATTTTTTTCACAGAAACTAGGGCCCAAAACAGATATTTTCGTCATAGTTCGATAATGGGCCAAAAATATTTACTATTTTTTTTGTATTTTTTTTTTTTTATTATTTCTTATTTTGATTGTTTCTTGTAGTGAGAATAACATCAACAAAAATAGTTTTCCAGGGAAACTTGATTTTTTTTTCTTGGTTTAAGAGTGAAACGACAACATGTTTCGAAAATTTATTAGCCTCGACGACCTGACATAAAACGAATGATTCAAACACAATAATTTTTTTTTTTTTAAATAGTAATTATTTTTGGCACATTATCGAATTATGATGAAAATATGTGTTTTATTATTTGGTTCCTTTTTGAACAAACAACAGGCATTTAAAAAATTTTAAATGATGGTTAATTTGTGGTGGAATTCGTTTCATGTTTTTTTTAACACTTCGGTTAGTTTATTAAATAATTTTATATACAATCGCTATAATTCCATCACAAATTGAACACTTAAAATTTTTTAAAAGCCTGTTGTTTGTCTAAAAATGGATAAAATAACAATTTTTCTTTTCATTTTCTTTGTTTTTAAATGTAGTTTTCAGAAAAAAGTATAAAAAAATTATTTGTTTTTTAATTTTTTTTTTCATAATTTCCTGATTCCGTTGGTTAATAGAAAAGGCAATTTAAAGGTTGAAACAATATATAAAGTAGCGAAAGAAGGCGAAAAATAAAATAATGGGGAAAATAGTCAATTTTGTGCGGAAATTAAGATAATTTCCCATGTTATTCTCCTCTTGTTCTTCTTTGCGGATCGAAAATTAATTGGGAAACACTAAAACAAAGGTTTTCTCAATGTTTAGAAGTTTTTCTGGTGAAAGCACTCCAAAAAGGCTGAATGTGTTTTTTTGACATTTGATAATATCAATCAAGCCCTTAACATATAATAAACACGAATAAAAACCATTATTTATACACGGTCTCGTTTCGAGAGATTTCGAAAAATCAATATTTTGAGAGTCCATTATTCAAAGATGAATAAATCGTTGGTTAAACCTTTGGATAAATCTATCGCATGCGTGTCCAAGTAACTATGGGGAATTCTATAAGACTCAGCTTAATATTATTCTTAACTCCAATTTAAATAATTTAAATTTAATTTCAATTATCCATTTTGTAGTTGTATAAATAAATTTATTCAAAAGAATTATGTTTCAGCCTTCTGCAACCTTAGCAAGAAAATTATTATTACCAAGAATTGTCAAAGAGTCAGATTTCATTCAAATAGAAAACAAAGGGCTCTTTAAGGATTGCCTGTACAGTTCCAGGCAAAAATTGTATTTTATCGAAATTTCCGTACTTCGTGATACAATAAAAATCTGGAAAAAATCAGCAACATTTGGCTTGCCATAAACAACAATTATCAATAATAAAATTGCCTATAAGT